>JABJVT010000007.1:4680969-4753126 GCA_014170255.2 Drosophila triauraria
AAGGAACTTTGCGAAACCATAGAACATAGTGCATTAAACATTAAACTCAAAGCTTTGACGATTTTAAATATTTTATAAAAATAAAAACAGTAACACATTTTTTTTTATTTTAATTATTTTAAGGATAACTGTTTATACCCCGGGTACAAGGGTATTTTAGTTAGTGCCAACCGAGAATATATGTAACAGGCAGAAGGAGGCATCTCCGACCCCATAAAGTATATATATTCTTGATCAGCATCACCAGCTGAGTCGATTTAGCAATGTCCGTCTGTCCGTGTTGGTAAACAGATCTCAGAGACTTTAAGAGCTAGAGCCACCAGCATTCTAATCCGTTGCACGCAGGTCAAGTTTGTTTTAATATGTGGCCAAGCCCTTCCGCCCCCGAAAATCATAAAACCGTTTTTTCTAAGCTATAGTCGCAATATTCGATTTAAAGTAAACACATAATCTTAATAATACGATTGTGCGCTCGTTTTCTAAAAGTTTGAGTGAAATCGAATAATAAACTTGGAAGTTATCAGGCAATAAAGTGGGAATTTGAAGATAGGGTTTTGCTTAATGCTTGTTGCAAAGCTGCATGTAGCCGACCAGGTGGAGGTTTTCTTCAATATTTTATGGTATTATACCCTTGCAGGAGTATTATAATTTTGCCATGATATTTGCAACGCAGTGAAGGGAGGCATCCGACCCCATAAAGTATATATATTCTTGATCAATACCAGCCGAGTCGATCTAGCCATGTCCGTCTGTCTGTCTGTCTGTCCGTCTGTCTGTCTGTTTGCCGAAGTTAAGCCATGTCTGTCCCTCTGTCTGTCCGTCCGTCTGTCGGTTTCCTAAGCGAACTAGTCTCTCAGTTTTTGAGCTATAGTCTTATTTCTTTGCTTTTAGTATATATGTCGGAACGAAATCGGACAACTATATCCTATAGCTGCCATAGGAATGATGGCGAAATTAATGTAAACAAAATTTTAACTTCTCTGTTTTCAACGTATTTCTATAAACTTCGAGATATAGTCGTTTTATCGTTCTAGAACTACGGTTTAATTTTCATTAAGATCGGACAACTATATCATATAGCTGCCATAGAAGGATCAGTGAGTTTATATGAAAATGTAAAATTTTATATGTAATATGTAAAATTTACAAAATTTACATTATTTGACATTTTTTTTTACATTACCTAAGTTGATCGATTTTCAATGATCCAATTGCTGAAAGAGAACAACATTTTTAAGCTAAAAAATGAAAAAAACTTTAATAATTTTGTTTTTGTTGGAACTGAACACAGGCCGATCTTGCAAACCTTAAAATGTATCGGCTGCTTAGACGACAGCCTACCGATGTTACTCATGAATCGGCTGTTTTCATACTAACTATGCTTCGACAACTGTTGACAAAAAAAAATGGCGCCAAAACAGAAAATAATTGAATTCACTTTGTTCCATTTCGTTTCATTACCCAACTTCGGTAGAACTAAACTGAAATGTATTAATTTAATAAAGAAGAAAAACTAAATATGGAATTGAAATAAAGAATAAAAATAAAAGAAATTCTTTGAAATAAGCGGATATTGAACTCATGCCTTTTTTGCCAAAAACAACACAAACCCGGCACTCAGACCTCTAGGCTACCTTATACGTATATTATGAAATTTGCGGAAAATGTTGCACTAAATATTTTCAACACATTTGCTTTCAAAAGCGACATTATTTCTGTGCGCGAAAAGAGAGCCATTCGCTTTTTATTCGCCACTCCTTAAAATATTATTCATTGGCTGCGGTGGAGCTGCCAGAATGGAGCAAAACCGATAGAAATAGAAACAAATAGATATAGAAATTCACTTGGTTCAATTTCGTTTGCATACAACTTCGGTAGAACTGAAAAGAAATGTATTAATTGAAAAGGGAGAAATTCGAAATTTGCAATAGAAATAAAGAATAAAAAAAGTTCTTTGGATTTGGATTGCGGACCCGACACTCAAACCTCTAGGCAGCAACCTATATTATGCAATCCGCTGCAGTTGTCGCAGTATATAATATCTTCAACACTGTTTCTCTGAGAAGGGACATTACATAATACAGTGCACCAAAAATATGTGTCTGAAAGGGGCCAATCGCTCTTCGCTTTTCGGCACTCTCAAAATTTGTTATTCGTTTGCTGCGATCGAGCAATTGTTGGTTGGATATTAAGCATAAAATAGTATTAATTAAACTATAAATATATAATTTTCATTGCGATTAGTTTCAGATAGCAATTTTCCTAATTCGACAAGTGTTTCTTTCGGCAGAGTAAGAAAGCTTAGGTACCGGGTATCCCATGATCCGAGCGCACTCGACTGTAACTTTCCTACTTGTTTTATGTTAATATTATTATTTTATTTATTTATTATTTAATAGAGACAAATGTTGCTAGAAACATGTTGAGCAGAACTCAAAAGAGACAAATGTTTCTAGGAACATGTTGGGCAACTCTCAAATGCGACAAATGTTGCTAGGAACATGTGAGCAACACCCAACAAGACAAATGTTGCTAGGAACATGCTGAGCAACACGCACGTGCGCTCTCTCTCTCTCTCTCTCTCTCTCCAGAAACTTTATTGTTTAATACTTCTATGTTTATCATCCGATTTTACTCAAATTTTCCAGAACACGTCCATGACTGCCTAATTATTAAGCCTATCTATTTACTTTACGCCGAAAATCACGCATATGGTTATATATACCGTTTTACGCAATTTTCGGGGGCGGAAGTGAGCGTGACCAAATTTTAAAACAAACTTGATCTGCGTGCAACAGATTATAGTCTCAGAGCTGTCTGTTGTCTCACACGGACAGACAGACGGACAGACGGACGGACTGACGGACAGACGGACATGGCTAGATCGTCTCGGATAGTGACGCTGATCAAGAATATATATACTTTATACTGTCGGAATTTCTCCTTCTGCCTGTTACATACATTCTCGGTTAGCACTAACTTATAATACCCTTGTACCCTATGGGTACCGGGTATAAAACAGCTACTCAGACCAATGAGCCATTCCCAACATTGCACTGTGGTCCAGAATCCCAAATTAGTGGCAGAAATTCAATTTTTTTTCAAGATTTGCTTAAAAACCATAGTAGATTCCAGTAGAGTATTCCCAAGGACAGTCTAAAAGCATAATTTTACAATTGAAATTGAAGCCCTCGCGATTTAGCCAGCCCTGGAAGTCAGCTGTTCATTTGCATTAAACTTTGCCTTTGCTAGCGTTGAAAGTTTTACTAATTTCAAAGTGCTATAATTCAGTTATTTCTATGACTATAAATATAAAAACATGGAAAACATAGATAAAGGTATTTATAATAAGGGTGTATTCACACAATTATTATTTAATGTGTTTCGTCCTTGTTTATGTGTGCTTTTGTAATGTGATATTTTCAGCAATTCTAACCTCAAACTCGTTGTGTTTCATGGAATAAAAGTATATTGTATTTGTGCGTATTAGTTGAACTAACAACGTAATGTTGTTGCTAATGTGTGAACAATGCGACGGTACTAATCTTTTGCCCGTTTTGCCTTTTCCTTAAAATTGAATTTTGTTTGCAACATTAATTTCGATTCCGCTGAATTACTTGAGCTTTGGCTCGAAACGGAAAACAGTAATGAAGATGATTTGAGCACCTATGAATGTTTCGATGACTATTCCCATGATTTAGATGTGGAAAATGATTAATTAGTTCATTAAAATGTATTAAAGTTTAATTCAATAGCAGAAAAACAAAAAGTTATGAATTTTAGTACAGGTTTGTATGGGGCTATACCATCCAGTAATCCTAGGTTGTTGAAATTCACATGGTTTGTGCATACTGGTCAAAAACTTATAGTGTCCACATTTCAACTTGATGACACACAAAAAAAGTTTTTCTAACAAAAACATTAATTTTAATATGGGGCTTCTATGGGGGCTACCACTCTAGCGGTCCGATTGGCTGATTCTGACATATGTGCTTTGTGTGTGGAAAAGAAACCAATGTGCAAAATTTTAGCTCGCTAGCTTACAAATTAAATTTCTGCCACTTATTTGGGATTCTGGACCACAGTGCATTGTATAATGAGCGGCAATTTTCATATTGAAGTCAGTATTCAATGTTGGGAATGGCTCCTTGTGCCGGTAAAACAACTTAAAACAAGTGAGAAAGCTACAGTCGAGTGTGACCGACTGTGAGATACCCGGCACCCAAAGTATTGTGCGTAAAATTAAATAGCACACGGACATAGAAAGAACAAAATGTTGCTAAAACATGTTGAGTAACGTTCAAAAGACAAATTCTGCAGCTGTACGCAGCTGCATTACGAATTAATACTGCGCCCGAAAGCGCAACACTTTTTTCTGCCGTTGTGGCTCAGGAGAAGAGAAAAGCATATACAAAATTTATTGTTTAATAACTTTCATGTTTATTATCCGATTTTACTCATATCTTAAGAAAACGTCCGCATATGCCTATTTATTTAATTTATTTATTTACTTGAAGGAAAATATTTAAAAATATAGCTTATATAACGTTTTTACAATTTCCGGGGCGGAAGTGGGCGTGGCCAAATTTTAAAACAAACTTGATCTGCGTGCAACAGATTCCAATGTTGTCACCAAATTTGGTAACTCTAGCTTTATAGTCTCTGAGATCTGTTGTTTCACACGGACGGACGGACAGACGGACAGACGGACAGACGGACAGACGGACAGACGGACAGACGGACATGGCTAAATGGACTCGGCTGGTGATGCTGATCAAGAATATGTATACTTTATGGGGTCGGAGATGCCTCCTTCTGCCTGTTACAAAAATTAAAAATATTCCTTTTTCAATGGTTATATAAAAGTTGAATCATAGCTCTTATGTAATTTTGTAATTTTTAAGATAAAATTACAAATTAAAACTATTTTAAATTTTGTTTTGAAAAATTGAAAAGAACTGTTATTTATCAATTTTATTTTAAAATTTAATGTAAAATTGAAGTGCTACATCTTTGATCGGGGCGGTATATTTGGAAGATCGAAAGATATTTTTGATCTACGTCTCAATACCTTTCGTTTAATCAAAGAATTTGAATATACAGAGGGACATCTCATACAAAACAAGAAAGAAACTTATCGTCGGTAAGCCGAAATTTGTATACCCTTGCAGTCTGCAATTGGATTGCAGTTGAAAAAATATCTTAGTTTGTAAACATTTTACATCTTACATATAGAATTTTACATTTTACATATAGAACTTTACATTTTACATGTAGAATCTTACATTTTCATTTAAATCGACCGATCCTTCTATGGCAGCTATATGATATAGTTGTCTGATCCTTATGAAATAAAAATAATATAATGAAAAATAATTCTATACCCGTAAAACTGCTATATCTTGAAATTGATTAATATAAGTAGAAAAGCAAAGAAGTTACAATTTTGTTTACATTAATTTCGACATCATTCCTATGGCAGCTATAGGACATATATACTGCGTGCTAAATAAATAAGACTATGCTGAAAATCAGCCCGATAGCTCAAAAACTGAGAGACTATTTCGCGTAGAAACCGACAGACGGACAGACAGACAGACAGACAGACGGACAGACAGACGGACAAGGCTAGATCGACTCGGCTGGTGATGCTGATCAAGAATATATATACTTTATGGGGTCGGAGATGCCTCCTTCACTGCGTTGCAAATATCATGGCAAAATAATAATACCCTCTGCAAAGGTATAAAAATACCTTAGTTTGTAAACATATTACATCTTACATATAGAATTTTACATTTTACATGTAGAATATTACATTTTAAAATTTTTGAAAAATACTTTACCTATTCGCTTAATCAAAATAAATGTACTGTTCTTAAGAACATATTGTATGTGTTTCTACTTCCTTAATATAACATTTTAAGTCAATGTGAAAAGGTATATAGGCACAGGGACCCTTTGGGGCTTCCTAACAAAAATTAGAGTTCCGCCTAAAATAATCCGGAAAATACAGATTTTCTAAATTTATAAACTAAATTTGATTGTGTTGAGCCGTCAAAGAAATTCTGAAGGGCTTAAACAATCTAGTAAATTGTATTATATCTTATCTTTCAGAGTTCCTGAAGTACGAAATAGGCAAATCGAGAACCAATTAGATAACAACAATGAAAACTCATTGTAATGCCCAATAAGCCAGCTCATTAAATTGGATAATATCGGCAACGCACTATGGGGGTCTAGAACAAAAATCTAGAAATCTGAACGAATAAAAACTGCGTGGATTAGTTCTAACACAACATGCTTTTAAAGTAGGAACTTTGGAAGGAACTTTGCGAAACCATAGAACATAGTGCATTAAACATTAAACTCAAAGTGATGTGGGTAACACTATAAGCTTTGACGATTTTAAATATTTTATAAAAATAAAAACAGTAACACATTTTTTATTTTAATTATTTTAAGGATAACTGTTTATACCCGGGTACAAGGGTATTTTAAGTTAGTGCCAACCGAGAATATATGTAACAGGCAGAAGGAGGCATCTCCGACCCCATAAAGTATATATATTCTTGATCAGCATCACCAGCTGAGTCGATTTAGCAATGTCCGTCTGTCCGTGTTGGTAAACAGATCTCAGAGACTTTAAGAGCTAGAGCCACCAGCATTCTAATCCGTTGCACGCAGGTCAAGTTTGTTTTAATATGTGGCCAAGCCCACTTCCGCCCCCGAAAATCATAAAACCGTTTTCTAAGCTATAGTCGCAATATTCGATTTAAAGTAAACACATAATCTTAATAATACGATTGTGCGCTCGTTTTCTAAAAGTTTGAGTGAAATCGAATAATAAACTTGGAAGTTATCAGGCAATAAAGTGGGAATTTGAAGATAGGGTTTACTTAATGCTTGTTGCAAAGCTGCATGTAGCCGACCAGGTGGAGGGTTTTCTTCAATATTTTATGGTATTATACCCTTGCAGAGGGTATTATAATTTTGCCATGATATTTGCAACGCAGTGAAGGCATCCCGACCCCATAAAGTATATATATTCTTGATCAGCATCACCAGCCGAGTCGATCTAGCCATGTCCGTCTGTCTGTCTGTCTGTCCGTCTGTCTGTCTGTTTGCCGAAGTTAAGCCATGTCTGTCCCTCTGTCTGTCCGTCCGTCTGTCGGTTTCTAAGCGAACTAGTCTCTCAGTTTTTGAGCTATAGTCTTATTTCTTTAGCACGCAGTATATATGTCGGAACGAAATCGGACAACTATATCCTATAGCTGCCATAGGAATGATGGCGAAATTAATGTAAACAAAATTTTAACTTCTCTGTTTTTCAACGTATTTCTATAAACTTCGAGATATAGTCGTTTTTTATCGTTCTAGAACTACGGTTTAATTTTCATTAAGATCGGACAACTATATCATATAGCTGCCATAGAAGGGATCGGTAGATTTATATGAAAATGTAAAATTTTATATGTAATATGTAAAATTTACAAAATTTACATTATTTGACATTTTTTTTTTTACATTACCTAAGTTGATCGATTTTCAATGATCCAATTGCTGAAGAGAACAACATTTTTAAGCTAAAAAATGAAAAAAAATATAATAATTTTTTGTTTTTTGTTGGGACTGAACACGGGCCGATCTTGCAAACCTTAAATGTATCGGCTGCTTAGACGACTTGGCCTTTACCGATGTTACTCATGAATCGGCTGTTTTCATACTAACTATGCTTCGACAACTGTTGACAAAAAAAATGGCGCCAAAACAGAAAATAATTGAATTCACTTTGTTCCATTTCGTTTCATTACCCAACTTCGGTAGAACTAAACTGAAATGTATTAATTTAATAAAGAAGAAAAAACTAAATATGGAATTGAAATAAAGAATAAAAATAAAAAGAAATTCTTTGAAATAAGCGGATATTGAACTCATGCCTTTTTTTGCCAAAACAACACAAACCCGGCACTCAGACCTCTAGGCTACACCTTATACGTGTATTATGAAATTTGCGGAAAATGTTGCACTAAATATTTTCAACACATTTGCTTTCAAAAGCGACATTATTTCTGTGCGCGAAAAAGAGAGCCATTCGCTTTTTATTCGCCACTCGCTTAAAAATATTATTCATTGGCTGCGGTGGAGCTGCCATAGAATGGAGCCAAAACCGATAGAAATAGAAACAAATAGATATAGAAATTCACTTGGTTCAATTTCGTTGCAATACCCAACTTCGGTAGAACTGAAAAGAAATGTATTAATTGAAAAAAGGAGAAATTCGAAATTTGCAATAGAAATAAAGAATAAAAAAATTCTTTGGATTTGGATTGCGGACCCGACACTCAAACCTCTAGGCAGCAACCTATATTATGCAATCCGCTGCAGTTGTCGCAGTATATAATATCTTCAACACTGTTTCTCTGAGAAGGGACATTACTTTTATAATACAGTGCACCAAAATATGTGTCTGAAAGGGGCCAATCGCTCTTCGCTTTTCGGCACTCTCAAAAATTGTTATTCGTTTGCTGCGATCGAGCAATTGTTGGTTGGATATTAAGCTTATAAATAGTATTAATTAAGCTTATAAATATATAATTTTCATTGCGATTAGTTTCAGATAGCAATTTTCTAATTCGACAGAGTGTTTCTTTCGGCAAGTAAAAGCTTAGGTACCGGTATCCCATAGTCGAGCAAACTCGACTGTAACTTTCCTACTTGTTTTATGTTAATATTATTATTTTATTTATTTATTATTTTAATAGAGACAAATGTTGCTAGAAACATGTTGAGCAGACCTCAAAAGAGACAAATGTTTCTAGGAACATGTTGGGCAACTCTCAAATGCGACAAATGTTGCTAGGAACATGCTGAGCAACACCCAACAAAGACAAATGTTGCTAGGAACATGCTGAGCAACACGCACGTGCGCTCTCTCTCTCTCAGAAACTTTATTGTTTAATAACTTCTATGTTTATCATCCGATTTTACTCAAATTTTCAGAACACGTCCATGACTGCCTAATTATTAAGCCTATCTATTTACTTTACGCCGAAAATCACGCATATGGTTATATACCGTTTTTACTATTTTCGGGGCGGAAGTGGGCGTGACCAAATTTTAAAACAAACTTGATCTGCGTGCAACAGATTATAGTCTCAGAGACTGTCTGTTGTCTCACACGGACAGACAGACGGACAGACGGACAGACGGACTGACGGACAGACGGACATGGCTAGATCGTCTCGGATAGTGACGCTGATCAAGAATATATATACTTTATACTGTCGGAGATTTCTCCTTCTGCCTGTTACATACATTCTCGGTTAGCACTAACTTATAATACCCTTGTACCCTATGGGTACCGGGTATAAAACGGCTACTCAGACCAATGAGCCATTCCCAACATTGCACTGTGGTCCAGAATCCCAAATTGGTGGCAGAAATTCAATTTTTTTTTCAAGATTTCAGCAAAACCATATTAGATTCCAGTAGAGTATTCCCAAGGACAGTCTAAAAGCATAATTTTACAATTGAAATTGAAGCCCTCGCGATTTAGCCAGCCCTGGAAGTCAGCTGTTCATTTGCATTAAACTTTGCCTTTGCTAGCGTTGAAAGTTTTACTAATTTCAAAGTGCTATAATTCAGTTATTTCTATGACTATAAATATAAAAAACATGGAAAACATAGATAAAGGTATTTATAATAAGGGTGTATTCACACAATTATTATTTAATGTGTTTCGTCCTTGTTTATGTGTGCTTTTGTAATGTGATATTTTCAGCAATTCTAACCTCAAACTCGTTGTGTTTCATGGAATAAAAGTATGTTGTATTTGTGCGTATTAGTTGAACTAACAACGTAATGTTGTTGCTTAATGTGTGAACAATGCGACGGTACTAATCTTTTGCCCGTTTTGCCCTTTTCCTTAAAATTGAATTTTTGTTTGCAACATTAATTTCGATTCCGCTGAATTACTTGAGCTTTGGCTCGAAACGGAAAACGGTAATGAAGATGATTTGAGCACCTATGAATGTTTCGATGACTATTCCCATGATTTAGATGTGGAAAATGATTAATTAGTTCATTAAATGTATTAAAGTTTAATTCAATAGCAGAAAAACAAAAAGTTATGAATTTTAGTACAGGTTTGTATGGGGCTATACCATCCAGTAATCCTAGGTTGTTGAAATTCACATGGTATGTGCATACTGGTCAAAAACTTATAGTGTCCACATTTCAACTTGATGACACACAAAAAAGTTTTTCTAACAAAAACATTAATTTTAATATGGGGCTTCTATGGGGGCTACCACTCCTAGCGGTCCGATTTGGCTGATTCTGACATATGTGCTTTGTGTGTGGAAAAGAAACCAATGTGCAAAATTTTAGCTCGCTAGCTTACAAATTAGAATTTCTGCCACTTATTTGGGATTCTGGACCACAGTGCATTGTATAATGAGCGGCAATTTTCATATTGAAGTCAGTATTCAATGTTGGGAATGGCTCCTTGTGCCGGTAAAACAACTTAAAACAAGTGAGAAAGCTACAGTCGAGTGTGACCGACTGTGAGATACCCGGCACCCAAAGTATTGTGCGTAAAATTAAATAGCACACGGACATAGAAAGAACAAAATGTTGCTAAAAACATGTTGAGTAACGTTCAAAAAAGACAAATTCTGCAGCTGTACGCAGCTGCATTACGAATTAATACAGCGCCCGAAAGCACGCAACACTTTTTTTCGCTACTGCCGTTGTGGCTCAGGAGAAGAGAAAAAGCATATACAAAATTTATTGTTTAATAACTTTCATGTTTATTATCCGATTTTACTCATATCTTAAGAAAACGTCCGCATATGCCTATTTATTTAATTTATTTATTTACTTGAAGGAAAATATTTAAAAATATAGCTTATATAACGTTTTTACAATTTCCGGGGGCGGAAGTGGGCGTGGCCAAATTTTAAAACAAACTTGATCTGCGTGCAACAGATTCCAATGTTGTCACCAAATTTGGTAACTCTAGCTTTATAGTCTCTGAGATCTGTTGTTTCACACGGACGGACGGACAGACGGACAGACGGACAGACGGACAGACGGACAGACGGACATGGCTAAATGGACTCGGCTGGTGATGCTGATCAAGAATATGTATACTTTATGGGGTCGGAGATGCCTCCTTCTGCCTGTTACAAAAATTAAAAATATTCCTTTTTCAATGGTTATATAAAAGTTGAATCATAGCTCTTATGTAATTTTGTAATTTTAAGATAAAATTACAAATTAAAACTATTTTAATTTTGTTTTGAAAAATTGAAAAGAACTGTTATTTATCAATTTTATTTTAAAAATTTAATGTAAAATTGAAGTGCTACATCTTTTGATCGGGGCGGTATATTTGGAAGATCGAAAGATATTTTTGATCTACGTCTCAATACCTTTCGTTTAATCAAAGAATTTGAATATACAGAGGGACATCTCATACAAAACAAGAAAGAAACTTATCGTCGGTAAGCCGAAATTTGTATACCCTTGCAGTCTGCAATTGGATTGCAGTTGAAAAATATCTTAGTTTGTAAACATTTTACATCTTACATATAGAATTTTACATTTTACATATAGAACTTTACATTTTACATGTAGAATCTTACATTTTCATTTAAATCGACCGATCCTTTCTATGGCAGCTATATGATATAGTTGTCTGATCCTTATGAAATAAAAATAATATAATGAAAAATAATTCTATACCCGTAAAAACAGCTATATCTTGAAATTGATTAATATACAGTGATGGAAAAAATAATAGAAACAACCAACATGTTGGAATGTGGAGCTTAATTACTCATTTTTGGTGAAACTTATGCGTAGAAATGGTAATACATATCATTTGTTATTGAAAATACTGTATTTAGGTTTTGATTTTATAAAAATATCTCGTAAGATAACGGTGTTACAGCCGATTTGTCCAGATACCAGTTATTTGACTTGGAAATAAAAATAGAAACACGTTACCTTTTTCCCCAAACAGTACCATAAATTTATGAAAATCTTTTAAATATTATTTATTTATATAGTTTAGGACATAACAAGTCGCGTATCATACAATTTAATTATATATATTCCTCAAAATTTGTTGTATTATTTTCTGATTGATTTAGCTGCTTGTAATTTGAGTGTTTAAGAAAAAAATTAAAATAATTAAAAAAAATAAAAACAATGTGTTAGAATGTTCCAGATAATAAGTTCATTAAAATCCATAGCAATTTGTTATAATTCTTTGGACCAAAATTAAAAACAATTTTTGTTTAAAATCATGTTGAAAATTGTATCATCCTCATCACTATTTTCTCAATAAACTTATATCCGTTCATTATAATATATGAAAAAAGGCTTAGATTGACACTTACGACTTATATATTTAGAAACGTATCAAAAAGAAAATCTGTGGGCGAATTTTAAAAATAAGGACTAGTTAAAGTGGCGAATATGAAATTTCGCTTTGAGCTCATTCAGTACAAAATTCAATTTTTCGATAAAATGGTCAAAAGTTGTTCTAATGTGGAAAATTGGCTCCAGTTCCTTTACCTGAATTAGATTTGAAAAATTATAGCCCTAGTTTCGCTTATTAGAACCACTTTTGACAAATTTTCCGAAATAGTGAATTATGTACTAAATAAGTTCACTGCAAAATATTCACATCTGCCACTTGAACTATCTGGTTTTCGCAAAATGCACCTACTGATCTATTTTTTGTTGAAGATTCTTATTATAGGACTCATAAGCGTCAATTTGAACCATTTTTTCGTATATTATAAAGAAAAAACATAAGTTTATTGAGGAATTTGTAATGAGGATAATAAAATTTTTAACATGATTTTAAAGAAAACATTTTTTTATTCTTGGTCCAAAAATTAAAACAAACAACTATTGATTTTAATAAACTTATTATTTGCGATAGTCTGAACCATAGTTTTTATAATTTTTAAATTTATTGTTCATTTTTCCTAAAACACTGAATTATGGTATAAAAAATAATTTTAAAAATTAAAGGACTTATATCATTAGAATGTATGATTAATGACTTATTTTATCCAAAAGTATTTAAATAAATTACATATTAAAAGATTTTCATAAATTTACTCGAGTTTTTGGACACAAATGTAGCGCGTTTCTATTATTTTTCCAAGGCAAGTTTTTTGTATCTGCTATAGCGTCGATATTCAAGCAGATATTTTTATGAAATCAAAACTGATATACAGTATTTTGAATAACAAATGAAATGTAATACCATTCCTACGTATAAGTTCCACGTAAAATGTAAAATTAAGCTCCAAACGCCAACATGTTGGTTGTTTCTATTATTTTTTCCATCACTGTAAGTAGAAAAGCAAAGAAGTTACAATTTTGTTTACATTAATTTCGACATCATTCCTATGGCAGCTATAGGACATATATACTGCGTGCTAAATAAATAAGACTATGCTGAAAATCAGCCCGATAGCTCAAAAACTGAGAGACTATTTCGCGTAGAAACCGACAGACGGACAGACAGACAGACAGACAGACGGACAGACAGACGGACAAGGCTAGATCGACTCGGCTGGTGATGCTGATCAAGAATATATATACTTTATGGGGTCGGAGATGCCTCCTTCACTGCGTTGCAAATATCATGGCAAAATAATAATACCCTCTGCAAAGGTATAAAATACCTTAGTTTGTAAGCATATTACATCTTACATATAGAATTTTACATTTTACATGTAGAATATTACATTTACATGTAGAATTTTACATTTTCATCTAAATCAGGGTGCTCAATGCTATGGCACGAGGGCACATTTGTTATACCGGTACCCGTAGGGTACAAGGGTATTATAAGTTAGTGCCAACAGAGAATGTATGTAACAGGCAGAAGGAGGCATTTCCGACCCCATAAAGTATATATATTCTTGATCAGTATCACCAGCCGAGTCGATTTAGCCATGTCCGTCTGTCCGTCTGTCCGTCTGTCCGTCCGTCCGTGAAACAACAGATCTCAGAGACTATAAGAGCTAGAGTTAGCAAATTTGGTGACAACATTGGAATCTATTGCACGCGGATCAAGTTGGTTTTAAAATTTGGCCACGCCTTCTTCCGCCCCGAAAATAGTAAAAACGGTATATAAGCCATATGCGTATTTTCGGCGTAAAGTAAATAGACAGTCTTAACCAGTAGGCAATCGTGGACGTGTTCTGAAAATTTGAGTAAAATCGCATGATAAACATAGAAGTTATTAAACAATAAAGTTTCTGAGAGAGAGAGAGAGAGAGAGAGAGAGAGAGCTCACGTGCGTGTTGCTAAACATGTTCCTAGCAGCATTTGTCTTTGTTGGGTGTTGCTCAGCATGTTCCTAGCAACATTTGTAGCTTTTGAGAGTTGCCCAACATGTTCCTAGCAACATTTGTTTTTGAGTGTTGCTCAACATTTTTATAGCAATATTTGTCTTCAGTTATCAGAATTTCCTTTTTTCATGTTCATGTGCTGTTTAATTTTACCCACAATGCTTTGGGTACCGGGTATCTTACAGTCGGTCACACTCGACTGTAGCTTTCCACTTGTTTTTGTTTTGGTACTTAGCATACGGAGCGGCACTCGCCATACTTTTCTAGGGGCATACGCCGGTTCCTCTTGTGATGGTCAGTTTTGTATGTACAGCTAGTTTTGAAAGTCACCGGATTTTTTGTTATCTGTAAACAAAGCTTGATCAAACTAAAGCCATGCTTGTCAGCATATTACTTGCGTTATCTAACTTATCTCAGTCAGCAGTTCCGTTACAAAGAAAGCTTTTAAGCGCTGCGTTTTAAGTTGATGAAAGTGTCTCAAGTAAATCACATCATTCTTGGTGATTAATAAACTCAAGTTGTGCAAACACGTGTCTATTTTTTAAGCACATGCCATAAGTTAAAGGCACATTATTAATAATCGAATTAATTTATAAAGCGTTACACACATACACAAAAGTGAAACAAAATCTTTTAGCAAAAGAATTTGCGCAGGATTGAAAACAAAATTTAATCCTATAGCTGCCATAGAATGATGGCGAAATTAATGTATTCTATCTCTCTGTTTTTCAACGTATTTCTATAGCTTCGAGATAGTCGTTTTTATCGTTCTAGAACTACGGCTATTAAGATCGGACAACTATATCATATATATGCCATAGAAGATCGGTAGATTTATATAAAAATGTAAAATTTTATATGTAATATGTAAAATTTACAAAATTTATTATTTGACATTTTTTTACATTACCTAAGTTGATCGATTTTAATGATCCAATTGCTGACTGCAAGGTGTAAACTTCGGTTTACCGAAGTTAGCTTTCTTTCGTTTTACCAAAGATTGAATACAAGAGAACAACATTTTTAAGCTAAAACGAGAAAGAAAGCTAACTTCGGTAAACCGAAGTTTGTATACCTTGCAGTCTGCAATGGGATCATGACAATCGATCTATTTTGGTAATGTTAAAAAATGTCAAATATAAATTTGTAAAATTTACATTTACATGTAGAATTTTACATTTTCATATAAATCGACCGATCCCTCTATAGCAGCTATATGATATAGTTGTCCGATCTACTGAAATAAACCGTAATTCTAAAACTATAAAAACGACTATATCTCGAAATTTATAGAAATTCGTTGAAAACAGAGTTAAAATTTTTTACATTAATTTCGCCATCATTTCTATGGCAGCTATAAGATATAGTGGTCCGATTTTGGCCGTTCCGACATATATACTGCGTGCAAAAGAAATAAGACTATGCTGAAAATTTCAGCCCGATAGCTCAAAAACTGAGAGACTAGTTCGCGTAGAAACCGACAGACGGACAGACGGACAGACGGACCGACGGACAGACGGACAGACGGACAGACAGACGGACATGGCTAGATCGACTCGGCAGGTGATGCTGATCAAGAATATATATACTTTATGGGGTCGGAGATGCCTCCTTCACTGCGTTGCAAACATCATGACAAAATTATTATACCCTCTGCAAGGGTATAAAAAAAATGAAAAAAAAATATAATAATTTTTGTTTTTGTTGGAACTGAACACGGGCCGATCTTGCAAACCTTAAATGTATCGGCTGCTTAGACGACTTGGCCTTTACCGATGTTACTCATGAATCGGCTGTTTTCATACTAACTATGCTTCGACAACTGTTGACAAAAAAAAATGGCGCCAAAACAGAAAATAATTGAATTCACTTTGTTCCATTTCGTTTCATTACCCAACTTCGGTAGAACTAAACTGAAATGTATTAATTTAATAAAGAAGAAAAAAACTAAATATGGAATTGAAATAAAGAATAAAAATAAAAAGAAATTCTTTGAAATAAGCGGATATTGAACTCATGCCTTTTTTGCCAAAACAACACAAACCCGGCACTCAGACCTCTAGGCTACACCTTATATTATGAAATTAGCGGAAAATGTTGCACTAAATATTTTCAACACATTTGCTTTCAAAAGCGACATTATTTCTGTGCGCGAAAAAGAGAGCCATTCGCTTTTTATTCGCCACTCGCTTAAAAATATTATTCATTGGCTGCGGTGGAGCTGCCATAGAATGGCGCCAAAACCGATAGAAATAGAAACAAATAGATATAGAAATTCACTTGGTTCAATTTCGTTGCAATACCCAACTTCGGTAGAACTGAAAAGAAATGTATTAATTGAAAAAGGAGAAATTCGAAATTTGCAATAGAAATAAAGAATAAAAAAATTCTTTGGACTTGGATTGCGGACCCGACACTCAAACCTCTAGGCAGCAACCTATATTATGCAATCCGCTGCAGTTGTCGCAGTATATAATATCTTCAACACTGTTTCTCTGAGAAGGGAATTATAATACAGTGCACCAAAAATATGTGTCTGAAAAGGGGAGCCAATCGCTCTTCGCTTTTCGGCACTCTCAAAAATTTGTTATTCGTTTGCTGCGATCGAGCAATTGTTGGTTGGATATTAAGCTTATAAATAGTATTAATTAAGCTTATAAATATATAATTTTCATTGCGATTAGTTTCAGATAGCGATTTTTCTAATTCGACAGAGTGTTTCTTTCGGCAAGTAAAAGCTTAGGTACTGGTATCCCATAGTCGAGCGCACTCGACTGTAACTTTCCTACTTGTTTTATGTTAATATTATTATTTTATTTATTTATTATTTTAATAGAGACAAATGTTGCTAGAAACATGTTGAGCAGAACTCAAAAGAGACAAATGTTTCTAGGAACATGTTGGGCAACTCTCAAATGCGACAAATGTTGCTAGGAACATGCTGAGCAACACCCAACAAAGACAAATGTTTAGGAACATGCTGAGCAACACGCACGTGCGCTCTCTCTCTCTCAGAAACTTTATTGTTTAATAACTTCTATGTTTATCATCCGATTTTACTCAAATTTTTAGAACACGTCCATGACTGCCTAATTATTAAGCCTATCTATTTACTTTACGCCGAAAATCACGCATATGGTTATATACCGTTTTTACTATTTTCGGGGCGGAAGCGTGGCCAAATTTTAAAACAAACTTGATTTGCGTGCAACAGATTCCAATGTTGTCACCAAATTTGGTAACTCTAGCTTTTATAGTCTCTGAGATCTGTTGTTTCACACGGACGGACGGACAGACGGACAGACGGACAGACGGACAGACGGACAGACGGACAGACGGACATGGCTAAATGGACTCGGCTGGTGATGCTGATCAAGAATATGTATACTTTATGGGGTCGGAGATGCCTCCTTCTGCCTGTTACAAAAATTAAAATATTCCTTTTTTCAATGGTTATATAAAAGTTGAATCATAGCTCTTATGTAATTTTGTAATTTTAAGATAAAATTACAAATTAAAACTATTTTTAATTTTTGTTTTGAAAAATTGAAAAGAACTGTTATTTATCAATTTTTATTTTAAAAATTTAATGTAAAATTGAAGTGCTACATCTTTTGATCGGGGTGGTATATTTGGAAGATCGAAAGATATTTTTGATCTACGTCTCAATACCTTTCGTTTAATCAAAGAATTTGAATATACAGAGGGACATCTCATACAAAACAAGAAAGAAACTTATCGTCGGTAAGCCGAAATTTGTATACCCTTGCAGTCTGCAATTGGATTGCAGTTGAAAAATATCTTAGTTTGTAAACATTTTACATCTTACATATAGAACTTTACATTTTACATATAGAACTTTACATTTTACATGTAGAATCTTACATTTTCATTTAAATCGACCGATCCTTTCTATGGCAGCTATATGATATAGTTGTCTGATCCTTATGAAATAAAAATAATATAATGAAAAATAATTCTATACCCGTAAAACTGCTATATATCTTGAAATTGATTAATATAAGTAGAAAAGCAAAGAAGTTACAATTTTTTTACATTAATTTCGACATTCCTATGGCAGCTATAGGACATATATACTGCGTGCTAAATAAATAAGACTATGCTGAAAATCAGCCCGATAGCTCAAAAACTGAGAGACTATTTCGCGTAGAAACCGACAGACGGACAGACAGACAGACAGACAGACGGACAGACAGACGGACAAGGCTAGATCGACTCGGCTGGTGATGCTGATCAAGAATATATATACTTTATGGGGTCGGAGATGCCTCCTTCACTGCGTTGCAAATATCATGGCAAAATAATAATACCCTCTGCAAAGGTATAAAAATACCTTAGTTTGTAAACATATTACATCTTACATATAGAATTTTACATTTTACATGTAGAATATTACATTTACATGTAGAATTTTACATTTTCATCTAAATCAGGGTGCTCAATGCTATGGCACGAGGGCACATTTGTTATACCCGGTACCCGTAGGGTACAAGGGTATTATAAGTTAGTGCCAACAGAGAATGTATGTAACAGGCAGAAGGAGGCATTTCCGACCCCATAAAGTATATATATTCTTGATCAGTATCACCAGCCGAGTCGATTTAGCCATGTCTGTCTGTCCGTCTGTCCGTCTGTCCGTCCGTCCGTGTGAAACAACAGATCTCAGAGACTATAAGAGCTAGAGTTAGCAAATTTGGTGACAACATTGGAATCTATTGCACGCGGATCAAGTTGGTTTTAAAATTTGGCCACGCCTTCTTCCGCCCCGAAAATAGTAAAAACGGTATATAAGCCATATGCGTATTTTCGGCGTAAAGTAAATAGACAGTCTTAACCAGTAGGCAATCGTGGACGTGTTCTGAAAATTTGAGTAAAATCGGATGATAAACATAGAAGTTATTAAACAATAAAGTTTCTGAGAGAGAGAGAGAGAGAGAGAGAGAGATGCGTGTTGCTAAACATGTTCCTAGCAGCATTTGTCTTTGTTGGTGTTGCTCAGCATGTTCCTAGCAACATTTGTCGCTTTTGAGAGTTGCCCAACATGTTCCTAGCAACATTTGTTTTTTGAGTGTTGCTCAACATTTTATAGCAATATTTGTCTTCAGTTATCAAAATTTCCTTTTTTCATGTTCATGTGCTGTTTAATTTTACCCACAATGCTTTGGGTACTGGTATCTTACAGTCGGTCACACTCGACTGTAGCTTTCCCACTTGTTTTTGTTTTGGTACTTAGCATACGGAGCGGCACTCGCCATACTTTTCTAGGGCATACGCCGGTTCCTCTTGTGATGGTCAGTTCTTGTATGTACAGCTAGTTTTGAAAGTCACCGGATTTTTTGTTATCTGTAAACAAAAGCTTGATCAAAACTAAAGCCATGCTTGTCAGCATATTACATGCGTTATCTAACTTATCTCAGTCAGCAGTTCCGTTATAAAGAAAGCTTTTAAGCGCTGCGTTTTAAGTTGATGAAAGTGTCTCAAGTAAATCACATCATTCTTGGTGATTAATAAACTCAAGTTGTGCAAACACGTGTCTATTTTTAAGCACATGCCATAAGTTAAAGGCACATTATTAATAATCGAATTAATTTATAAAGCGTTACACACATACACAAAAGTGAAACAAAATATTTTTAGCAAAAGAATTTGCGCAGGATTGAAAACAAAATTAAATCCATAAACATCTCGCGCACCTATTGGAAATTATTATTTTCTAAAATCAGCGGAAGCCAATGTTTAACGTGATCAACTAAAACCGAAGCCGAAGAGGAAAAGGTAAATCAATAAAGGAAATCATACAGTTAATAAATTACATTCGGAAAACCTACGCTGATCTTAAAATACTGGACGAATTAAGCATAGAAATGAGCTTGGAAAAGATTTATACATATATATAACCTAATTTTTATATAACCTAACCCTAACCAATTAAGTTACAGCCTGCATGCACACGTGGATTTAAAAGGTAACAAATTTAATTAATTAAAACATATACCAAAAGAAATGTAAAACAAATAATATCAATTTCTGAAGTTCAACCGCCTCTATTTATATATATTTAAATTTAGTTTAAACATATTAATTACTAATATTCCTACTACTCTTTAACCCTTAACTATGCTTAAATAAGCTTTCTTGCAAGAATTTATTATTTTGATAATGATATAATTAAAATAATATTGAAATTGTCTGAATGGAAATTATTGAAATGAAATTATCGAAATGAACCTGACCTTAACATGTTCATATATTGCCATGGATATAAGAATTGCACCCAAATGTAAAATGAATAAAATGTATTAAGTTGAAATAATAGGGTACTAAAACAAAAGCACACATCAATACACTTTAGGGTTAACAAATATGTCTATATACTGAAGACTGTTAACAAGGTAGGGTGGGTAATAAAGAGCATTAACACCAAGCTCTAAATCACTGTGGACGGCAGTCCACGTAGTGACGATACAGCCGTAGAATTGAAAATCTGCTAAGATAGTCGATCAGAACTATTTATATCTTGATCGAAAGGTATTGTAAACCTATTTGAAACTGCATATTAAGATTTTTCAAAACGCATTAGTTTAGGAGAAATGTGAGTGAAAGTGCAAAATTTAAAATTTCCTGGAACTAAATTTATTTTATTAAACAGTTTGAGCCAAACATTTTTGTTCTACGACTTTTGGGTTTCCTTATTTGGCGGAAAACAGCTAAAAAGCTAGATTTCCGCGCCCATAACTTCTAAACGACTAAAGCTACAGAAACGTGCTATATGTCGTTGGAAAGGTATTTTAAATGATAATTACTTTGCTTTTACAAATTTATCTAAATATTATAATTAAGAAATTAGAATTAAAATTAATATTTTTTAGGATTTTCTTAATTTAAAAAATTGGTTGTCTGTAAAGTCGGTTTACTGACGTTGAACGTGACAACGTCTTAAGAAAATACTGATAGGAGAATGGTAGCAGACGCTTGACACGTTCACGGTAAAAATTATGTAAAATTGAGAGAGGAGGCTGTAAATGGCCAGTTTCTGGAGACGATCAGGCAGTGCCGGCTGCAAATGGCCAGTTTCTGAGAGGATCAGGCAGTGCCGGCTGTAAATGGCCAGTTTCAGGAGAGGATCAGGCAGTGCCGGCTGCAAATTGGCCAGTTTCAGGAGAGGATCAGGCAGTGCCGGCTGCAAATGGCCAGTTTCAGGAGAGGATCAGGCAGTGCCGGCTGCAAATTGGCCAGTTTCTGAGAGGATCAGGCAGTGCCGGCTGCAAATGGCCAGTTTCAGGAGAGGATCAGGCAGTGCCGGCTGTAAATGGCCAGTTTCAGGAGAGGATCAGGCAGTGCCAACTGCAAATGGCCAGTTTCTGGAGAGGATCAGGCAGTGCCGGCTGTAAATCGCCAGTTTCAGGAGAGGATCAGGCAGTGCCGGCTGCAAATGGCCAGTTTCAGGAGAGGATCAGGCAGTGCCGGCTGCAAATTGGCCAGTTTCTGGAGAGGATCAGGCAGTGCCGGCTGCAAATGGCCAGTTTCAGGAGAGGATCAGGCAGTGCCGGCTGCAAATGGCCAGTTTCAGGAGAGGATCAGGCAGTGCCGGCTGCAAATTGGCCAGTTTCTGGAGAGGATCAGGCAGTGCTGACAAATGGCCAGTTTCAGGAGAGGATCAGGCAGTGCCGGCTGTAAATGGCCAGTTTCAGGAGAGGATCAGGCAGTGCCGGCTGCAAATGGCCAGTTTCTGGAGAGGATCAGGCAGTGCCGGCTGTAAATGGCCAGTTTCAGGAGAGGATCAGGCAGTGCCGGCTGCAAATGGCCAGTTTCAGGAGAGGATCAGGCAGTGCCGGCTGCAAATGGCCAGATTCTGGAGAGGATCAGGCAGTGCCGGCTGTAAATGGCCAGTTTCAGGAGAGGATCAGGCAGTGCCGGCTGTAAATGGCCAGTTTCAGGAGAGGATCAGGCAGTGCCAGCTGCAAATGGCCAGTTTCTGGAGAGGATCAGGCAGTGCCGGCTGCAAATGGCCAGTTTCAGGAGAGGATCAGGCAGTGCCGGCTGCAAATGGCCAGTTTCTGGAGAGGATCAGGCAGTGCCGGCTGTAAATGGCCAGTTTCAGGAGAGGATCAGGCAGTGCCGGCAACAAATGGCCAGTTTCAGGAGAGGATCAGGCAGTGCCGGCTGCAAATTGGCCAGATTCTGGAGAGGATCAGGCAGTGCCGGCTGTAAATGGCCAGTTTCAGGAGAGGATCAGGCAGTGCCGGCTGTAAATAGCCACTTTCAGGAGAGGATCAGGCAGTGCCGGCTGCAAATGGCCAGTTTCTGGAGAGGATCAGGCAGTGCCGGCTGTAAATGGCCAGTTTCAGGAGAGGAACAGGCAGTGCTGGCTGCAAATGGCCAGTTTCAGGAGAGGATCAGGCAGTGCCGGCTGCAAATGGCCAGTTTCAGGAGAGGATCAGGCAGTGCCGGCTGCAAATGGCCAGTTTCTGGAGAGGATCAGGCAGTGCCGGCTGCAAATGGCCAGTTTCAGGAGAGGATCAGGCAAGTACCGGCCGTAAATAGCCAGTTTCGGGAGAGGATCAGGCAGTGCCGGCTGCAAATGGCCAGTTTCTGGAGAGGATCAGGCAGTGCCGGCTGTAAATGGCCAGTTTCAGGAGAGGATCAGGCAGTGCCGGCTGCAAATGGCCAGTTTCAGGAGAGGATCAGGCAGTGCCGGCTGCAAATGGCCAGTTTCTGGAGAGGATCAGGCAGTGCCGGCTGTAAATGGCCAGTTTCAGGAGAGGATCAGGCGGTGCCGACTGCCAAATTGGCCAGTTTCTGGAGAGGATCAGGCAGTGCCGGCTGCAAATGGCCAGTTTCAGGAGAGGATCAGGCAGTGCCGGCTGTAAATGGCCAGTTTCAGGAGAGGATCAGGCAGTGCCAACTGCAAATGGCCAGTTTCTGGAGAGGATCAGGCAGTGCCGGCTGTAAATGGCCAGTTTCAGGAGAGGATCAGGCAGTGCCGGCTGCAAATGGCCAGTTTCAGGAGAGGATCAGGCAGTGCCGGCTGCAAATTGGCCACTTTCTGGAGAGGATCAGGCAGTGCCGGCTGTAAATGGCCAGTTTCAGGAGAGGATCAGGCAGTGCCGGCTGCAAATGGCCAGTTTCAGGAGAGGATCAGGCAGTGCCGGCTGCAAATGGCCAGTTTCAGGAGAGGATCAGGCAGTGCCGGCTGCAAATGGCCAGTTTCAGGAGAGGATGAGGCAGTGCCGGCTGCAAATGGCCAGTTTCTGGAGAGGATCAGGCAGTGCCGGCTGCAAATTGGCCAGTTTCTGGAGAGGATCAGGCAGTGCCGGCTGTAAATGGCCAGTTTTGGAGAGGATCAGGCAGTGCCGGCTGCAAATTGGCCAGTTTCTGGAGAGGATCAGGCAGTGCCGGCTGCAAATTGGCCAGTTTCTGGAGAGGATCAGGCAGTGCCGGCTGCAAATGGCCAGTTTCTGGAGAGGATCAGGCAGTGCCGGCTGTAAATGGCCAGTTTCAGGAGAGGATCAGGCAGTGCCGGCTGCAAATGGCCAGTTTCTGGAGAGGATCAGGCAGTGCCGGCTGCAAATGGCCAGTTTCAGGAGAGGATCAGGCAGTGCCGGCTGTAAATGGCCAGTTTCAGGAGAGGATCAGGCAGTGCCAACTGCAAATGGCCAGTTTCTGGAGAGGATCAGGCAGTGCCGGCTGTAAATGGCCAGTTTCAGGAGAGGATCAGGCAGTGCCGGCTGCAAATGGCCAGTTTCAGGAGAGGATCAGGCAGTGCCGGCTGCAAATTGGCCAGTTTCTGGAGAGGATCAGGCAGTGCCGGCTGTAAATGGCCAGTTTCAGGAGAGGATCAGGCAGTGCCGGCCGCAAATTGGCCAGTTTCAGGAGAGGATCAGGCAGTGCCGGCTGCAAATGGCCAGTTTCAGGAGAGGATCAGGCAGTGCCGGCTGCAAATTGGCCAGTTTCTGGAGAGGATCAGGCAGTGCCGGCTGCAAATGGCCAGTTTCAGGAGAGGATCAGGCAGTGCCGGCTGTAAATGGCCAGTTTCAGGAGAGGATCAGGCAGTGCTAACTGCAAATGGCCAGTTTCTGGAGAGGATCAGGCAGTGCCGGCTGTAAATGGCCAGTTTCAGGAGAGGATCAGGCAGTGCCGGCTGCAAATGGCCAGTTTCAGGAGAGGATCAGGCAGTGCCGGCTGCAAATTGGCCAGTTTCTGGAGAGGATCAGGCAGTGCCGGCTGTAAATGGCGAGTTTCAGGAGAGGATCAGGCAGTGCCGGCTGCAAATGGCCAGTTTCTGGAGAGGATCAGGCAGTGCCGGCTGCAAATGGCCAGTTTCAGGAGAGGATCAGGCAGTGCCGGCTGTAAATGGCCAGTTTCTGGAAAGGATCAGGCAGTGCCGGCTGCAAATGGCCAGTTTCTGGAGAGGATTAGGAAGTGCCGGCTGTTTGTTGATATGTTAAGTTAAATGGATTTAAATATTATAGAAAGTCTATAAAAGCCAACTTATATTTTTTGAAAACACAATTGCTGCGGCTGGTACTCGAACCCGCGATCGTGAGATTAAGACTCGAACGCTCTAAGCTCTGCACCACGCATGCAAACAAGAGGGCGACGTCAAAGACTGAAATACACATTCGCCTGCGTCAGTGCTCGAGCTATAAATAGACAAAGCGGGAGAGCAGAGCGAGACGGAGAAACACCGTCGCCAAACGGGCGGTGAGAGCGAGACGGGATACATCGCTTTGCCCTTGCGGTTGCCAGAAGAGTGCAAAGCATTAAATTTTAACCACTCTCTCATTCTCTCTCTCTCTGCTGCTGCTGCTCACGTCACGTTTGCTCTGCCTGTGTCGCGGCAGAGGTAACGCTACATGAGTCATGCTTTTTCGAGCGTGCATGCAGCCTGCTCTATCGATTTATAAGACGTTATCACGTCAAAATGGCTCTTACGATTTTGATACTAACTTCAGGCCGCATAACCCTTGAGATTACTGTTCACCTTTTGGGGTACTACTAATATCTCCGAAAACTCGCTTTTCATTCAAATTAGTACCAATGATCCCATATAGACATCTTCTTCATATATGGATTTCTTTTGTTAGTTTTCCACATTTGAAACAAATACTTCTGATATCAAAAACACTACTTAACGAGATACTAAATTTTGTGACGGTAACCGGCGTTCGCTTATATCAGATGTCATACCTATGTGCTATAATTTTTAATAATAAGTCATATAGGAACGACCTCTGGACATGGTATTGAGCTATACTAATTAACACTAACAATTGGAGACCTACATACATATGGCATTTTAAAACTTCTGATATCAAACAAAACACCTCTTAACGAGGTGAGATAAAAGTGACGATGTGCCTTCTTAAATTTTTCAGCTAAGTGCAGACATTCGTGCGTGTGTTTTCTTTTGCTTGTGTTGGTAAGGGCACTGCCGTAATGCAATTTTGAGCACCCTGATTTAAATCGACCGATCGATCGTTTCTATGGCAGCTATGTGATATAGTTGTCCGATCTTAATAAAATAAAACCGTAATTCCATAACCGTAAAACTGCTATATCTTGAAATTGATTAATATACGTTGAAAAACAAAATAGATAAAAATTTTTTACATTAATTTCGCCATTATTCTTATGGCCGCTATAGGATATAGTTGTCCGATTTCGGCCGTTCCAACATATATACTGCGTGCCAAGGAAATAAGACTATGCTAAAATTTTAGCCCGATAGCTCAAAAACTAAAAGACTTGTTCGCGTAGAAACCGACAGACAGTTCGAAATCGGACCTCTATATCCTATAGCTGCCATAGGAATGATGGCGAAATTAACGTAAAAACATTTTTAACTTTTTGTTTTTCAACGTATATCAATCAATTTCAAGATATAGCAGTTTTACGGTTATAGAATTACGGTTTTAATTTCATTAAGATCGGACAACTATATCATATAGCTTCCATAGAAACGATCGGTCAATTTAAATGAAAATGTAAAATTCTACATGTAAAATGTAAAATTTTTTTTTTACATTACCAAAATGGATCGATTTTCAATGATTCAATTGCTGACTGCAAGGGTATAAAATTTCGGTTTACCGAAAGATACTTTTTTTTTTTTTTTTTCTTTTACAATTTGTTTTAAATTTATAATCAACAATGATTTTTATACCCGGTACCCATAGGGTACAAGGGTATTATAGGTTAGTGCGAGAATGTATGTAACAGGCAGAAGGAGAAATCTCCGACCCTATAAAGTATATATATTCTTGATCAGCGTCACTAGCCGAGTCGATTTAGCAATGTCCGTCTGTCCGTCTTTCCGTCTGTCCGTCCGTCCGTCTGTCCAGCTGTCTGTCCGTGTGAGACAACAGATGTCAGAGACTATAAGAGTTAGAGTTACCAAATTTGGTGACAACATTGAAATCTATTGCACGCAGATCAAGTTTGTTTTAAAATTTCGACACGCCCACTTTCGCCCCAAAATCATAAAAACTGTATATAACCACATGCGTGATTTTCGGCGTAAAATAAATAGATAGGCTTAATAAATAGGCAATCATGGACGTGTTCTGAAAATTTGAGTAAAATCGGATGATAAACATAGAAGTTATTAAACAATAAAGTTTCTGAGAGAGAGAGAGAGAGAGCGCACGTGCGTGTTGCTCAACATGTTCCTAGCAGCATTTGCCTTTGTTGGGTGTTGCTCAGCATGTTCCTAGCATCATATGTCTCTTTTGAGTTCTGCTCAACATGTTTCTAGCAATATTAGTCTCTATTTGTCAACATTTCCTTTTTATGGGCTGTTTAATTTCACCCACAATGCTTTGGTTACCGGGTATCTTACAGTCGGTCACACTCGACTGTAGCTTTCCACTTGTTTTATGTTAATTTGATTATTAAGTAGTGTTTGGATGTTTTTTATTTTTATCTAATTAATCTAATTAACAAATATAGGTCGCAAAACAAAAACTTCTGACTAAAAGGGACAACACGCCCAAAAATTGTATGCAAAAATATAATTATATATGTAAAACTGCAGTACTAAGTTTGACCGTAACAACGGGCTCTGGAAAGCCCGTTGTAGCTTTCAGTTGCGATAAGAAGTCCAAGTTAACACATAAGTGGGTAGGAGGAATAAAAAACTTTTCCCTCCCGCTAGCCGCCAAACATTGCCTAAAAATACACTCGCACGTCGCCCAAGCAGAATTCGAATTCCCAAGCTTGATTCTCAGACACGCACGTTTAAATAGGCGCTGTTGGTTGATTGATCGTAGAGAAAAGCCATGACAGATCGAATGGTATCGATCGAAACGCGTCTGGTAACCCGCTTTACAACAAAGATCGTGTGTTATCTTGGCATATAGTCGATTCTTGACTTACATGTGATAAGTTAAGCCGGTTAGACCTCGAGTTAGCTAGAACCCCAAATTTTCGGTTTTAGTTTTTTTCTTTGTATATTTTAAGTGGTTTTTGTGTTTTTTGTTTGTTGTTGCAAGTTTTTGTAAATGTTCATGTATGTATATGTGTATATCATATACTTATTAGTTATTAGTTGTCGACGATCATTAAAATTGCAAGAACCAAATGTACGCGCGCGGCCGACGTACAGTGGATCGAAGCTTATTTCGTGCAACAATTTATACAAATTTTAAACCAACACGGCCGCTAAACTATCAAAGATATCGTAAAATTAAAATTAAACGTAGAATTTTAAAGCAACACTTTGTCTATATAAATAAAAAAATATATATATTCGTAAACATTAAATCAAGCAAAAATTCATATAAATACAAAAAGATGTCGATTCGCACACCGAAGCTTATTTCGTGCAGTTCAGAAAATATAAAATAACAATTTCAATTGTGAATTTTAATATTTGTTGTGTCTTTCTCTTTACTCCTAAACAACTTTCAAAATATTCTATATGGAAGAAAAAAATTTAACTTGTTTCTACTGGAATTTTAGGCATCATTTCAGTATGACACTTTTCTAAATTCTAAATTCGGTACCCATAGGTACAAGGGTATTATAAGTTAGGGTCGATATATAAGAGCGACTATAAGAGCTTGAGCCACCAAATTTGCAGACAGCATTGGAGTCTGTTACACGCATATTAATTTTGTTTTAAATTTGGCCGTGCCCACTTCCATCCCCAAAAATCATAAAAATTGGTTGTCTGTAAAGTCGAGTTTACTGACGTTGAACGTGACAACGTCTTAAGAAAATACTGATGGAATGGTAGCATTTACTTAAGACGTTGTCACATTCAACAACAAGGAAAGTGCAAAATTTACTTCATTTAAGACCGAATAATTTTCAATTTAATACACAAAAGTTCTTAGTTTTACAACGAATCATTCTCAATTATTTGACACTGGGTAAAAAGTTATGTAAAATTGAGAGGGAGGCTGTAAATGGCCAGTTTTGGAGAGGATCAGGCAGTGCCGGCTGCAAATGGCCAGTTTCTGGAGAGGATTAGGCAGTGCCGGCTGTAAATGGCCAGTTTCAAGAGAGAGGATCAGGCACTGCCGGCTGCAAATGGCCAGTTTCTGGAGAGGATCAGGCAGTGCCGGCTGTAAATGGCCAGTTTCTGGAGAGGATCAGGCAGTGCCGGCTGCAAATGGCCAGTTTCTGGAGAGGATCAGGCAGTGCCGGCTGCAAATGGCCAGTTTCAGGGAGAGGATCAGGCAGTGCCGGCTGCAAATGGCCAGTTTCTGGAGAGGATCAGGCAGTGCCGGCTGTAAATGGCCAGTTTCTGGAGGGATCAGGCAGTGCCGGCTGCAAATGGCCAGTTTCTGGAGAGGATCAGGCAGTGCCGAAATCAGAGAGGATCAGGCAGTGGAAGGCCAGTGGAGAGGATCAGGCAGTGCCGGCTGCAAATGGCCAGTTTCTGGAGAGGATCAGGCAGTGCCGGCTGTAAATGGCCAGTTTCAGGAGAGGATCAGGCAGTGCCGGCCGCAAATGGCCAGTTTCTGGAGAGGATTAGGAAGTGCCGGCTGTTTGTTGTTATGTTAAATGGATATAAATATTATAGAAAGTCTATAAAAGCCAACTTATATTTTTATGAAAACACAATTGCTGCGGCGGAGTACTCCGAACCCGCGATCGTTAGATTAAAACTCGAACACTCTATCCTCTGCACCACGCATGCAAACAAGAGGGCGACGTCAAAGACTGAAATACACATTCGCTTGCGTCAGTGCTCGAGCTATAAATAGACAACGCGGGAGAGCAGAGCGAGACGGAGAAACACCGTCGCAAAACGGGCGGTGAGAGCGAGACGGAGATACACCGCTTTGCCCTTGCGGTTGCCAGAAGAGTGCAAAGCATTAAATTTTAACCACTCTCTCATTCTCTCTTCTCTGCTGCTGCTGCTCACGTCACGTTTGCTCTGCCTGTGTCGCGGCAGAGGTAACGACGTATGAGTCATCCATTTTGAGCGTGCAGCCAGCCTGCTCTATCGATTAATAAGACGTTATCACGTCAAAACGTTATATTAGCTATGCTCGTTATTTTTGGGTAAAAAATAATGAATTGAATAAAATGAAAATTTGAGTATAATCGGATAATAAACATGGGAGATATTAGCAAAAAGTTCGCCCTTTAAGACATCCCCTAAGGCAAGCTGAGTAGCGTGTAGCCGTCTGGCTCATGAGCTTGAGCCCTGACCGCGCCCAAAACTTAAATGCAACTAAAATGCAAAAAAAAAATGTTTTTCTTTGTGTGAGATTGAACTCGGGCCAATTTGGCAAAATGTACTTATTTATTTTACTTATTTTCATACTAAGTATACTTCGACAACTGTTAACCTAATTTGGGCAAAACTGAAATAAAATGTATTTACTGAATATAAAGGAGAAAAACTAAAAAGCGAGAACTCAGACCTTTCTTGCATAAAAACGTTTTCCCAGCCCTTAGGCCACTAGCCTGTGCATAGGAGCTAATTCGAGAGCCGATTTATTTTAAGAGGAATCGAAGTAGTATTATATACTATGCATTATTTCAAATTGCCTTTTAATGTAAAACATAATCGCTTAGGTGCCTGGGATCTCGCAGTCGAGCACATTCGACTGTAGCTTTCTTAATTGTTTTTAATTTGATCTCTTTATTTTGAATGATCTTGTCTAAAATTTGCCATAAGTTTGTAGTAACATTAAAATCTGTTGACTGTATAGGTGTTTTTTTTGTCTGTTTCCAAACGACCTACGCCCCCGCAATGCCTTTTGAGTACATATGATCGTTGACTGGTAGTAACGGAAACGAGCCCGTTGGCCCAGTTTTTGCACTTTTACTATTGACAAAAAACGTTGACATCAGTCATTCTATAAAAAAGTTAGTTTAGTTAGCCAGACTTGAACATGCACCCCGTTGCATTTCGGTGCATGTTTTACAGGCAGGAATTCGGTCACCGCCAAACATATTTTCTTCCATTCAAACAAAATTAGTATAACTTTTAATCATATGTACACCAAAAAACCAAGAGTTTAAACTTAATACGCGTTGTCTCAAAATTATACTCCAAGCAGTATAACGAACTTAGTATTGATTTTATACTGAATAATATATATTTTATACGAGAAGTATAACTATTATACTCAATAGTTTAAGTTGTATATTTTCGAGTATCATTTTATACGAACCTACATCGAATATTCGATAACATCTGGCGTTAGCAGGAATTTAGTGCTATTCTGTTTGTCGCGTTACGAATTTTTGTCAAGACTTGGTGAATGTATAAATAGATTCTTGTATGGTTAATGGCATCCTGATATGGGTATTTATAACGCTTTTTATGTGATGCCGATTGGCTGAAGTGGTAAGACGTTCGCCTGCCATGCATTAGGTTAAGAGTTCGAGCCCTGGGTAAGGCAAATTTTCCGTTAATGTTTGCTTGTGTTTATTTGTCTTTCAGATCACCTATGTATGCAATATATAATATAGTAAATATAACATTAATTTGAAACCACCAGCCGTTGATAATAAAGCAATTGTCGAAACGAGCAATAATAGCGAAATAAATAAACTTTTTACGATTTTTAGAAAAACGGGCGAAAAACTCGTTTTATAAAAAAAATATGGAATTTATACCAGCGTTGTATAGAGTTTATACGAAATAGTTCTAGAATTTATACGCAAGAGGATAGAATTTATACGATTTGTTATACTGCACAGTATACAACTTATACGAATTAGTATTAAAAATATACTAAAGAAAATACTAGAAAGTATAACTTTTATACTCTAAGGTATAAAATTTATAACTTCGAAAATATAATTTTATACTTTTGAAAGTATAAAATCAATAAGCATCTTAGAACGAAATTTTTAATACTCGGAAGTATACAATTCATGTAACAATCGTATCGATTCTATCGATATCGTATCGATTCTATACTTTTGGAACCGACAGGTTCCCGTGTTCTAATTTTTAGGATAATACTACACTGATCATTGGAAAATATATAAGTGTAAGTCCATCTCGACCCTAACCTGTCGCCCGTTTCCCACAAAAATTTTTGATTATATATTGGACTGTTCTGGGTGGAAACCATATCGGCAATGATTACTTTTAAAGTGATTCCAGAGTAATACTCCATGCTCTATGGTTGTACGGGGTGAGTCCACCGACAGTTTCATTCTACTCTTTAAGTAAGTGGTTCCAGCACCAAAAACTTACAACATATGTATTTTTCAATAATTTAAAAGTACACTTGAGAAAATAATCCGATACAACAGTCTAAATGTACGGTTTTTATTTTAAATATCTTACACGAAATAAGCTTCGGTGTGAGAATTGCCTTCTTTTTCTATTTATATGAATTTTTGTTTGTTTTAATGATTACAAATATAATTTTTTTACTTGTATAGATAAAGTGTTGCTTTAAAATACTACTTTTAAATTTTTTTCGTGGCGGAGTCAATTCGAATTTTTTAAATTGTTTCAAGAAATAAGCTTCGAGCCGATGTACATTATAGCAATGCAAGAATAACTTTTAAGGAATTGTTCACATATGCACTGAGTGAAAAGTTTTGATTTGTTTTATACCCTTGCAGAGGGTATTATAATTTTGCCATGATATTTGCAACGCAGTGAAGGAGGCATCTCCGACCCCATAAAGTATATATATTCTTGATCAGCATCACCAGCCGAGTCGATCTAGCCATGTCCGTCTGTCTGTCTGTCTGTCCGTCTGTCTGTCTGTCCGTCTGTCTGTCGGTTTCTACGCAAACTAGTCTCTCAGTTTTGAGCTATCGGGCTGAAATTTTCAGCATAGTCTTATTTCTTTAGCACGCAGTATATATGTCGGAACGGCACGCAGTATATATGTCGGAACGGCCGAAATCAGACCACTATATCCTATAGCTGCCATAGGAATGATGGCGAAATTAATGTAAAAAATTTAACTTCTCTGTTTATCAACGAATTTCTATAAACTTCGAGATATAGTCGTTTTTATAGTTCTAGAATTACGGTTTTAATTTCATTAAGATCGGACTACTATATCATATAGCTGCCATAGAAGGGATCGGTCGATTTATATGAAAATGTAAAATTCTACATGTAAAATGTAAAATTTACAAAATTTACATAATTTGACATTTTTTTTTTACATTACCAAAATGGATCGATTTTCAATGATCCAATTGCAGACTGCAGGGTATACAAACTTCGGTTTACCGAAGTTAGCTTTCTTTCTCGTTTACTCGTTCTTTTGAGGCGGTCACGAGACCATAAAAAACATTTTTAAAAACGAAAACGAATTGATTGAAAGAGAATGCTTGGCAGTATTCGAATTAATTGTAACTAGGATCGCCCAGTGGGGGAAAATCCCCCACTCTACCAACTGTCGACGTCTTTTCATAATGCAAACAAACGATGTTCTATTTCAAATGAAACATTTTATTTTGAATGAAAGAAGATTTGAAACATTCCCTGATTATGTGCAGTAACATCCAATCAAGAATTAAAATGAAGATTTGAAACATTCCCTGATTATGCAGTAACATCCAATTAAGAATTAAAATGATATTTTGGAACTTCCGAATATTTTGAAGTCGATTTGATCAAAATGCAATATCAAAACCTTCTAATAAGAAATCGGTATTGTCCACATGAAAATTGGTATTAGTGACAATGATCTTGCCATCGGTTTCGCAAGTTTGGATTCTCTTGCTGAGAGCCAATTCAATAGAATTTCATTGCACGGATACCGATCATAAATGGTGAAGTACATTCCTGAAATACAAATTGAATTGATTAATGTGAGCAAAATGTGAATTGTACAGTTCCGAACTTATTACCTCTCAATTAGCCTCATGACGAACGTGTTCTACAACTAACTTGATTCAGTCATTATCTTATTTTGATATCTCATGAATGACTTTCAATGTTGCAATACTTCGCGATATACAATATTTTTGGTAAACACTCTGTCATCTCGAGCTAAGTGACCTTGCCATTTATGCTCGCTTATGAAGATTCTCAAACCATCAAACGATCGAACACGGCTCGCCGCTACATACAATTGCCCGTGTGAAAAACTGGCTCCCTCAATAATAAACCAACTTTACTGAATGTTTGGCCTTGTGATTTGTTTATGGTCATTGCAAATGCTGGAATCACGGAAATTGAGTACGTTGGAAGTCAAAAGGCAATATTGTTCCCGAATATGTCAAGTTTATGCGAGGTATCAATATGCGTGAATTGCGCGCTGTGCCTGTAAGGACTTCACAATCTATCATATTGTTATACATGCATTTGACACGCATTCTGGTCCCATTCACTAATGCTTGCGCAGTGTTCAAATTTCGAATGAGCAATACAATGCAATTGACTTTTAGAATCAGCTTATGCGGCGGTAAGCCACTGACATTCTGGATTAATTACATTGCGGTGAGAAGCAACGCTTTGTCTAACGGCTCTCCTCTCCCCCCTCCCTGTTAATGTTCGGTGGCGAGGCATAACGCGTTCGAAATTCTAAATTCTTCAATTGAAAACCACAATTAATCGATGTGATAGAATGAAAGACACTCACCGAAACAACCTTTAGACTGACGCTTCTACGATGTGAATAACGAATAACTTGAACAATCGCAATTCTGAAATTATCTTTTCAAAATAACCACGTTCTTTGGATTCACAATTCACTTTTGCCAAACTCACCAATTTTCTCCAGTTTTTTCTGCTTAAATTTGAACAACTTTTGATTTATCGCAATAGAACGGAAAAGATTTCCAATGCTTGCTTCGTTAAATTGTTGTTGTTTCCGTTTCGTATGCTTCATATACGTATTTCTCGTTTACCTGCACTTAACAGGTAACATTGTCAAATTCAATTTTTTCATATTCTGCACATCTACAAATTAATACGAATCGAATGGTATATTCCGTTTCAAAATCGGTTAACGGGAAGTAGGGGAAAAAGGGATTACTAAAAAAGGCTTAGCCTATTAATATATAGATGTCTCATTCTTTGGCCTACTTGTGTACGTATGACAAATATAAGAGAAAACTATTACATTTGGGACATCCAATCTCTTGCAAAAAAGAGTGATTTCTATAAAATAAAAAAACGCAGGCTTATGGAAAACAACCAGAACTCAAGAGACCTCAAATGGAAGTGCTGCTTATTTTTAAGACTGATTCGTATGACAAACCGAACTGACATTGTGTGACACTGAACATTCGAATCAGTCTCCTGTATTTGTCGATATTTAAACATTCACTTTGGTCTTACACTAATTTATTCAAACTCAAACTAAAGGAATGACAGTGAGTATTAATATCAGTAAACTCTGTTACACAGATTAATTCAACTCGTTGTGTGTTTAGCATTCATTCTATTCTATTGTTTTCGAATACATTCAATTTTTTTTGGCAAATGACAGTATTCATGCAGGCTCTAATACAAACATTTGTACATCAAATGTACACGAAAGGTATTGAGACGTAGATTAAAACTATCTTTTGATCTTTAAACATGATACAATTATAGAAGGTAGTCTCGTCGGAAAAATAAGGCCCTCGCTCGGAACAATAAGGCCCTAGTTCGGCTGTCAAAGTTCGTGTGAGAGAAACGAATGTATGCGACAATAGAAAATGTGTATTATCCCTTATATGGTGTTTGGGGTTAAAACTGGCCTATTATAATAATAAGTTGGAGCTGTTCTTTATAATTTAATTTTTAATTTGCCAGCTCGATTCGGCGTAGTTAAATTTTGGTACTGCTGGTTCCGGCTCTGCTTTTCTTTTCGAAACGGCATCATTGTTTAGTCGCCTTCTCTTGAAAGTTTGTTGTCGACTTCCACTGTAAAGCAGGCTGCACTCCAAAATGTGCTCCCACAACGTTCTCTTTACCAAACATTTCGGTGCCTTAATAAAATTTGCGCCTTGGACGTGTTTGCGACAAAAATTGCAAAAAAACATTTTTTTGTTTCACTTAAGGGTTAATGAAAGATTATAAAATTTGTACACCCACAGCCTTTTACGTCAACGAGCAAACACGAAGTGTTCAATAAGGCCCTACACCCGAACGCTAAACACACGACGAGACTACCTTCTATAATTATATCATGCTTTCAAATATACTGCCCCGTTCAAAAGTTATAGAGTTCAATTCGATATAATTTAAAGTAACTGTTATTTATCAATTTTATTTTCAAAATGGAAAAAAAATGTATAAGTAAAAGTTATTTTCAAATAAAAATGAAAATCATTTTAAAATTAAAAATCATTTTACTTGTAATTTAACATTTTATTTTATTATTATTGTAACGAATTTTGTCCGCGGGGCAGATTTCGCTACGGAAAGCCGAGCGGAACTTTTAAGTAGATGTGGCTGCCCCAATCTTGTCGATGCCGACTTCGCCGTCTAAGCCCAAATACGATACACGCGTATTTTTGGTTATTTGCTTAACTTTATTTTCTAATTGGCGCAATGTGCTCTTTCCCAGATGAAGATCATAAAACAAAGAGAGAAACAGAGAGACCAGACGTCCCAGTTGTCAAAAGCGCTCATACTTGCGCAGCATAGCATCAGGCAGGCATCCCGAGTTGTCAAGGTCCTCGCGTTGCCAACTGGCCAAAGATCGAAAGCCTATGCGAAGTGTGGCGATAGCTTTGACAGCTTTCATTACTTTACCCCTTCAGACTCGAGCCTCCTGGCCGAGTACTTCCGGATTTGGTTCTCGGTATGGGGCCAGGCGGTTGACATGGACAGTTTGGTGGTGCGCTTTCCGGGTGGACGTATCTCGTAGACTAGGTCAGAGTGACGGCGGATGACGGTAAAAGGACCAATCCAATCAGAATGCAGTTTAGGCCAGCGCCCCACCTTTCGTATCGGAGAGAAGAGCCAAACCACCTGTGTGACGGCGAATTCCACTGGATGAGTTCGCAGGTCGTAGCGTGACTTATTGACGTTGGCGGCTGCCATTAAGTTTCGTCGGCCGATCTGCTGCGTTTGTCGAAGGTGGTCCTGCAATTGCTCCACCAACGCCGGATACCTTTCCGGATTAGAGAGGGTCGCCCGTACAACAGTTCGCTCGGTAGTCGGAGTTCGCGGCCCAGCATCAGTAGCGACGGTGAAAACCCTTTGCTTCATGCGGGGCAGACCGATAGGCCCACAAAGCTAACGGCAATAGTTGGTCCCAGTCTCGTTTGTCGGCTACGAATTTGGCCAAGTAGTCCAGGAGGGTCCGGATAAACCTCTCGACCATTCCGTCCGGTTGAGGTGCAGCGGCGTGGTACTCGTACCCTTTTCCACTTCGAGAAGGCGCAGACAGGCTGGAAATATCTCCGACTCGAAGTTACGGCCTTGATCCGAGTGAAGAAGAAATGGGGCACCGAAACGACAGAACACTTCTTGGATAAGTGCTCGGGCTACCGTTTCGGCGGTTTGGTTGGGCAGAGCTATACACCCGGCCATTTGGTGAAGTAGCGGTTTCCGAGCGAGGTCGTAGGTAGGGGCCCAGGATGTCAATCGCAAGTCGTTCAAATGGAGCACCCAGAACTCGGGGCTGTAGTTGGCCTACGGTACGGCGGGTAGGCCCTTTCTGGCATTGCATTCGGTACAACGGGCGCACCAGATGGCTACGTCGGCCCAATCCAAAGTATCGTTTCTTAAGCTTAGCGATAGTCTTCTTGATCCCGAAATGTCCACCGGTCGTAGAGTTATGAGCGCTGCGCAGGGCATCTTCCTGAAGAGAACGAGGTACCACCAGGGCTGCGTCTGCCGTTTTGGTTTTAATCATCAGCAGACCCTTATCCATGAATAGGTGATCTAACAAGTGCCAATATGCTTTTGTTTCGGGGCTCTCACCCAGGTTGTAGATTTGCCCGGTCGCTCTCCTTTGATTGCCACTGCAGGATCACTGTTAAAGTTGAATCCTTCTCCTGGCTACTAGCAATGTCGACTGTCGCTCTGTTCTGCTTGGTGCATATGCGGCATTCACCACATGGACGGCGGGACAGGGCATCGGCGTTTACTTGCTACTTCCCACTGCGGTGCTGGATATCCATGTTGTTCTGTTGTAGTCGCTCAATCCAGCGGGCTAGTTGTCCTTCTGGTTCTCGAAAGTTGAACAGCCATCGGAGGCACGAGTGGTCCGTGCAGGAATCTTCGACCGTATAGGTAGTGGTGGGAGTGCTTCGTGGACAGAAAAACGGCTTACAGCTCTCGCCTAGTTACGCAGTAGTTGCGCTCCGCAGCACTGAAGGATTTGCGGTAATACTCCAGTACACGCTCCTGACCATTTTGTTGTTGACTGAGCACCGCGCCCGCGCCATAGTTGGAGGCGTCTGCATCCACAATGAATATCCCTCAGGTGCGGAAAACATTAGGACGGGGGCGTGGTGAGCTTGACTTTAGTGTGTCAAAGGCATCGTGGGCAAAGGGCGTTTAGCCTCCGTTAATTCGTGCAGAGGGCGAGCGATGGTGGCGAAGTCCGGAATGAACTTGCAGTAATAAGAACATAGTCCCACAAAGAACGTACTTTGTTTCGAGGTGAGGGCCAATCGATGACTTTTCGAATCTTCTCAGGACACGCCATTAAGCCTTTGCTGCTAACAATATGACCCAGGTAACCAACCTCGGTTCGGAAGAAGTGGCATTTGTGGACTTACCTTCAGTCCTACGCTCTGCAATCTATCAAAGACCTGCTGCAAGTGGTCCAAATGGTTCTCGGCGGTACGAGAGTGTACAATGATGTCGTCGAGGTAAACCAGTGTGGATTTCCATGCGGGGCCGGAGAATAGGCCATCCATCAGGCGCTCAAAGGTTGCTGGCGCGTTGGTCAGACCAAACGGCATGACGTTAAACTCAAAAACGGCATCACACGTAAATGCAGTCTTAGGTCCGGAGTTCTCGTCCATCACCACCTGCCAATAGCCGCTCTGGAGCTCCATCGTGGTCAAGATGTCGTCCATCCGCGGTAAGGATAGGAATCCTTGACGGTAATGTCGTTTAGACGGCGATAATCCACGCAGAACCGGGTGGAGCCATCCTTTCTTAACTAGGACAACCGGCGATGCCCACGGGCTTGTAGACGGGCGGATTATGTCTCGGAGCCTCATGTCGGCAACCAGCTGTTCCACCTCGGCCTTCCTAGTCAGCGCTAGGCGGCGCACGGGTTGTTTGATAGGCCGGGACTGTCCCGTATCGATGACATGCCGGGTTAGGTTGTGACCCGAGTCGTCTTCGCTTCGGGCGAAAACTCGCAGGAAGCGATCCACCAGCGCGGTCCAAGTGGGGTGAAGGTGGGGTACTTCTGCGTCGGGAAACGTTGTATCGTCGTCCAATTCTTGATCCGGACAGGTTCGAGGAACTCTACCGTTCCACTTGTCTATGGTGTGCGCGGGTAGCATGTACTCCTGAGATTCACTAGATGTAGCGTGTGGGTGTCCTGTGATGTGTCTACCAATCCGCTACCAAGTAAAACTTTAGGCGGCAATTGAAATTGATTCCCCGTTCCAGCAGTGCTACCGGCAGCTGCTCTTCAGCCATGCCTCGGAATGTTAAATGAGTGTCGCTATATGGGAGGATACTGGTGGGCGCAGTCGAATAAAGTAAATTTTCGCTGCTGGGTAGTTGGGGCATATAGCGGCAAGTGTCCCCACGGAAACCGTAGCTGAAGATCTTTTAAATCCACGGTGGCTTTATAGCGCAGCAGGAAGTCCATGCCCAACAGGCTAGGGTGCTGCCTTCCACTAATAAGAATTTGTGATTGACTGGCCTGCCGCCAATAACAAGTCTGGCGTTGACTCTGGCGGTAGTCCTGTAGCGTCACTCGGCAAGGTGCACTTGGCAGTCGCTTCTGTAAGTCCCTATCGTTGAGGAGGAGACAGCTGCACCGGTGTCGACGATTAGACGTATGGGATGCTTTTGTAAAAGATCAAACAAAGTGTTGGCCATCAACGGCACTGCACGTATACGTAGCTTGGGCGGGTAGAGACTGTCTTCCGCGATGTTCATCTTCAAAGTTCTCAGCTTTCTGTTGTTTCCCGCGGTTATGCGGGTTTTCTTGGCGTCTTCGGATGGGCGTTCAGCAAATAATCAGCCCAAGACGGAGTCCACTGAAGCTGAGTTCGATTCTCTCCTTCTGCAAGCGGTGGCGGTAATTTCCCGTTAAATCTTCCGGCGGTCCTTGAACAGCTGTGAACGGACGGCCTGCGCTTCCTCTGAAGGGGTCCAGTTACGGCAGATTCTTGGTTGGGGTGGTCGACAGACCGGCGGTCTGCGGACTGGGGAACGTTGCGGACGGTTGCGAACTCTCGGTCATCCCGCGGCAGCACTCTCTTCGGGCGGCGGCCGAGCAAGGGGCCAGGACGTCAACTCCATAGGAGGAAGGCTCTGTCGGGCGCTAGGTTGCTCGATGAGCGGCGGCATCTCGTCGAGGTAATGCGGAGCAGGCCGATTGTTGGAATCCTTCTGTCCTTCAACGATTCGGCACTCTTCGGGCGGCGGCTCTGAGAGCAAGGGGGGGCCAGGACAGCTTTGACCATAGGGAGAAGGCTCTGTCGGGCCAGGTTGCTCCATGGGCAGCGGCTCGTCGAGGCAACGCGGGGCCGGATTGTTGTAAACTCTTTCCTGTGACGGTTCGGCACTCTTCGGGCGGCGGCTCTGAGAGCAAGGGGCCAGGACGGCTTCAACTTCATAGGAAGGAAGGCTTTGTCGGGCGCCAGGTTGCTCGATTGGCGGCGGCTTTGCATAGAGGTGCTGCGGGGCGTCACAGGTGGTGGGTCCGATCCAGTAACCCAGGCAGGTGCAGAAAACGAATAAGGTTGCGTTGGAGACGTACGGTGATCGTTGAACCGACGTTGGGGGGAGAATAGGTTGGGCGAGCAGATGCTCGCTGGGGCTTTCGGACTTGGCTGTCAGCCTCCGCCCGAAAGGCTGACGGTAGCTAACTTCCCGATGGTGACTCGGAATTAATGGAAGAGTCCGGGCCAATTGTGTCATTTCTACGAGAACCTCGGTTTCCTTCTGGGTGAGTCGACGGATGTGTTTGGGGTCACGGCCGCGAGGGTCATCACGGATGCGGCGGGACGTCGGCGGCACTGAGCTTCGATGCGTCAGGCCATATCGAGGGCCTCGGTTAGCGATCGCGGGTTGCTACTGATGAGTAGCACTAGTATCCGGTCTCTCGGATTCCATCGATAAAGCGCTGCGCGATGATGCTGTTGTAGGTCGCGGGTGGCAATTCGCCAAACACGCACCTACCCAGGAGTTCCAGCTCCATGGCAAAGTCCTCGAAGGACTCTCTTGGACCCTGCATGCGATTATGGAAAGCGTGATAGCCGGTATGCTTGCTGATTGTGAAATACTCGCGCATAGCGGCCGTGATTGCGTTGTACGAGTGGAGAGTGGCTTCTGGTAAGGTCGCGTGAAAACGCTGTGCACGCCCACGCAAACTCGTATACAATTTCCTGCACTTCTTCCGTTCGGACCAGTGGTATTTCTCGGCCATGTCGCCAAGTAGGCGCTGAATTTTCGGCCAGGGACGCGTGCCATCGAAGTTAGGGGCAGTTCTGCGTCCAACACCTCTAGGATTCCCCAATGTGAGGTTAGGTCGCCGGCCGGAGGCTGCACAGCCGTTGGCATGGCTCCGGGCCCGCCGTCCATTCTCCGTGAGAACCCTAGCCGCGCATGTCCGGAGTCCGCGTTGAATATTTCCGTCAAGCGTGGGGTGCTGGCGGAATTTCGATCGCACCTAGTTTGAGTCACGTCCACGTGGTTGCGCGCGGCTGACCTCTGCTGTTTCCGGGACGGTCGCCCAGTTCTCTCTCAGATTACGCTACGGTGGTAAGTACGCCGGTTAGGGCGACGTGATTCATACGGGTATTACGGAAGAAAATCAAGAAAAGCCAATGCAAGAATTTTGCTCTAGCAGATACAACGCCAAACTCGCCAAATTAGGCCATGCAATCAACGGCAATCCAACACCACTGATTTTGCTGAACAGTCAAACGTTAGAACAAAGACGACCCAAATCGAACTCTAGCCAATAGGTGAAAAGAGGGGAACTTGATGACACTAGATGGGAACACTTTAGTGTTCCATTCCGGTGATCCATAGCACAGTCTTTGGTACCAGAAGATAGTCAAAGTCAGAGTTAGGAACTGGAAGTCTATTCAGAGAGTCTGAAAATCCATTCATACCAACTTGAATGCGTGCAAATAGCATAAGTGTAAAAGTCGGATAGACTTTCGCGATTTTGACCGCGCTAAATTTACGGTGCCGATGCAGTCGTTTTAAGGAAGCAAATATCCTTAAGACTGTTACAACGTCCCGTCGAACAATGCCGAGTGCAATGTGAATCCTAAAGGACATGTGTTAATAATACCACGCCTAAAACAATCCTGCCGATCTTTGCCGTTTCAAAAGTGAATACTGAATATCAATTTGGAGTTACACTATGTACAGAATAAGCCGTGCAACTAACGATAAAAGGCTATGTTCCCGTGTCACTAGGCGTAGCGTAAATCGTGCAACGACAACCCGAGGCACATATCATGCTGGACATCACCAAAAGAACTATACATCAATAATGAAAAGCCGAACCAATACCATCAACGCCACATTTATCTGACAACAATCATATAAAAGCAAAGTCGCAAAAACATAAACAATTTCCTAAATGTATAAACGCATTTTTCAATACCAACACCTATAACATTTAATTTAGTGAATGAATTTATTACCCCAAACCCATAGCACTATATTATATATATATGCTTAATTCATAACTTTTGCAACAAGTAAAACCTCAACTCTGGAACGAGAGCTCTCAACGATGGAATAACCGAGGGTGAGTCAACGGGACATTTGCCCAATATTGTCTGATATATATATATATATGATCGTGCCCCATGACATTACACACACCATACCTAATACAATATTAGCTTTTAAAGATACACTTACATACATAACATAATTTAAGTACACATTTAAATATTATTTGCACTCATTCAAAATATCCCTTACTATACAAAACCGCATTTCAATATACGTTCATGTCCAATAAACTTTTTAATGTGTAGGCTAAGGTGCCTGGCATACAGTACTTGTACTGCCTGCCTTGTCGCCAACTAGAACATGAACCAGTTGGACTATAGATGGTGCACATGAGGGTCTGAAGACTCAGCGACAGCCTCTGTTGAATGCAGCCAAATGAGTAACGCTTGCATTGTGGTCAAAACAATTACTGATTTTATTGAGGAAACTTAACGGTATTTATAGCTAAACAAAGTATGAAGAATATGCTTATGTCAACGAAATGGTGTGTAAAAGAAATGTGGGTTACTGTGTATTATGATCTATGCAGAAATGGGAAACGGTGCCCAATTCGACTTCTTCATGTCAGAATAATATGAATTCGCTTTTGACCTGATAATAGCTACTTTTGTTATTGCATATACATATTGCTGAGATTGAACATTCTCCCGGCCGTTGAACAGGTGTTCAACCATCGCTAATGTTGAAAGCAAAACTGCGTGGGGTAGGTTCCAGTAACGACTGCTCAGCGTTTTCCTGAGGTTTGGAGGTCCGTTGTCGTGGCTTCCATTTGCTGTATTGCCGTCGTAGAATGAATGCAATGCTCACTATAGTTGATATTGCTAAAGCCACATAGGCAGCTACTTGATGGTGCTGCACAGTGCTGAAGTGATTTTTCCATGTTGTATGCTTCAGTTTGGCCAGCCTTTGTTGTAGGACATCTAATTCGTCTAGTTGTAGTTTCTTGAGTTGGTTCTGATGTTTCATCTACGTTAAACTTGGTGATATTGCCGAAACGAACATATGTTGATTTCGTTTCGCTGATCGTAGTGCTGAATGTTTCAAAACTAATTTTGAGTTCCGCGCGGTGCAGGCTGCGGAGAGTGATAGTAAGCCCGTTCCTTCAAGGTGTACTGTGCAGGTGTTCCTTTGCATACAGCTTGAAGCTCTATGGACTGTGTGTTGCGAAAATCCATCTGTTCCGTTGATGCGTCTTTGTCCAAATTAGATCGGATTTTGTTTGAACAGTTTCACATAATGTTTCAGTCTTGTTGTTAAACAACTGAAATTCACACTGGTTGTCCGCGCTAAACGTAGCTTGATGATTAAAGCATATGTGCTCATCGTTTGGCACTTTTAGACATAACTTAAATTCGTCTTCAGTCAATCCCATAAATTGATCTCTATGAGCATTGACGGCAATGATATGCCAGCTTTCTGCCTTCCACGCCGGGATGGGGATGATGCGCCGTGGATACCAGAGGAAGTGTAATCTTGAAGATTACATGATCGGTAGTTGTTGTGCCTTCAGCGTGCATAATTCGGTAGAGCTGGATAGCATTTTCCGATGATACCGGTAACATTTGATCTGGTAGAAGATGACCCCGAATTTGATCAAGTTGATCTCTCAGTTGCTGCGGAGATACCAGCATGGGACTAATAGTTCGGTGGCGGACATCAGTAAGGACGCTAGCTATCTCATTTTGCATCCGCTGCATCCCCCATCGCCAGCAGGGTTAGCTGGGTTGTTAGGACCATGAATGCTTGCTGTAGATAGTCGCCTTCTGCTCTCTCTTTGTTGATAGTTGCTAGTTGTTGTTCTAGCGTCCTGATTCGCTTGTCGTTTGCTGAATTGCTTTTCTGACTGTTTATAGTAGACTCAAGAACAGACGTTTGATTCTTGAGCAGCATCATCAGCATATAATCGTTGGATTTGACTTCGTTTATGATCTTGGCCATTTCTTCTGCATAGTTTAAATCAACCACGCCAAATAATGAGTGCACTACGTTTCCGATTATATCAAGTGGTGATCTGCGCTGTCGGGAATGGTTAATCAAATCATTTCCAGCTTGTAACTCGCCATATAAATGTGGAAAATGATCAAGTATGAAGTTACAGGCATTTGCATTTCGTAGTTCTGAACACTTATGTTTTAGTTCAGTAATCCCGTCAGATAGTATTCTCATATCGGTCCAATATGGTTTCAAGTCGTAGTAGACAATGATGGTCCCTTCTGAAATTGCCATTCTGGAAGTGCCGAGTCGTTCGTAGAATATATTTCGAGTTGATTTGTGAAATGCGTCACAATTATTAGTTGTCCCATTGCCAGTGGGAGGATGAGTAGCATTGCCAGCCACGTTGGAAGCATCGGAAACTTCAGCTTCATCCTCTGAGTTGGGATTTCTTCTGACATCGTTGTAAATATTTTTGCCTTCACTACAACAGGGGCAAATAGTCCTAGTGAGCCGATTATCTGTGCAGATTCGGAACTTACAGCTCGTTTGGTGATAGTTGAAGCTTCGCTCTTTAGGGATCGCCCACATAGTTGATCCTTTTGTGGTATCCACAGAACCCCAACGTCTTCATACTGTAGTGTTTCAGTGTTTCGTCTGGCTTGAAATTGTTGACAATGTCTTCCTTAGGAATTTCTGTTAACACTTGTTCGTTGTTCGGACACCATTTTCGGAGCTTGAATCCGGATGGCAACAATATTTGGTCTAGTTCTCGTTGAATTTGGATTGCTTCCGGAATACTGTCTGCTCCAGTGAGGCAGTCATCGACGTAGAATTCATGCTTTGATACGGATGATCCAAGCGGTAATTTATTCTTGACCTTCTCGGCCAAATAGTTCAAGCATTTTGTAGCTAGGAATGGGGCTGACGTTGTACCGTAGGTGACGGTTTGAGTCGGTAATCCTTACGGTCGTCAGATGGATTCTTTCTCCAGACGATTAATTGATGAAATTGATCATCAGGGTGCCTCCACACTTGCCGATACATTTTTCTGTGTCTGCTGTGAACACATATTTGTGAATGCGAAAGCGTAGCAAGATTGCAAACAGCTCGCTCTGGACAGTGGGTCCAGCATGCAATATATCATTCAAAGATTTATTGCTTATGGTTTTACAGGAAGCATCAAATACTACCCGTAGTTTTGTTGTGCTGCTTTCAGGGTAAAGTGGTGTGGAATAAAGTAGTGATCCGTGGGTATGTTTGAGGGATGCACTTGTTTCATATGTCCAAGTCCTTCATACTCCTCCATAACGTTCACGTATCCTTTCCAGATTTCAGGTGAAGTTCTTCGCTCCAGTGCCAGGAATCTGTTCGTTGCAGTTTGTTGTGATGCCCCCAGGGCTGAAGATTGTTCAGAAAATGGGAGTTTGACAATGTATTTTCCATCTGCTGCAATTTGGAGACTTCCTACGAAATGTTTTTCGCAATGAGCCTCCATCGGTGATCGGTTTTTTTCTTCAGTTTATAGAGTTTCTACAGTCCAGAAGCGTTCCAACAGCGTATCAATTTCTTCATCTGTAGCTGCAGTTGCACAAATTGCAGCTGAGTTTTGCTCTGCCGAAACTTTTCCGGCCACAATCCATCCAACTTTTGTATTTTGAAGAACTGGGCCTTCTGGGTTTAATAGAGTCTGGTTCGGTAGAAGCAATGAATAGTAGTGCTCGGCTCCGATAAGCATGTCAATCATTCCTAGCTTGTCGAAGTTTGGTTCAGCTAGGGCAATGTTGGTTGGGACTTGCAGATTTGTAGAAAATAACTGATGAGCCGGTTGATCAGCTATGATGTGTGGTAACACAAAAGCTTCAACTTGTTGAGTAAATTCATTATGCATCGATTTCATCAGAACATTTACTCTGGCTCTACTAGTTTTTGGATTGCCTCCAATTCCCTCGATATGAAGTGAAGTACCGTGGCGTTTAAGTGATAGCATTGAAGCCATTTGTTCAGAAATCAAATTTACTTGTGATCCTGAATCAAGCAGACCTCTGAAGGTCGCAACCGGACCATTGTTGCTTTACTGCCACTTTGACGGTGGCGAGTAGAGTAGTATAAAACCGGGTTTTCGGGACCTTTGATGTCGCTTAATGGGGTCATAAATTAGCTTAATTAGGGTCACCTGTCAAAATTTAAGTGTTTTAAGTAATAAAAATGCAATTAATTAGGGTCAGCTGTCAATTTTAAAAGGATTTACCAATAAAACTATAATTTATTAGGGTTAGTTCCCATTAGATAAGTGGTGGGATCGAGGAGACACTTGAGAAGGGTGCATGCAAATTGATCCTGCACGATCATGTCCCATCGAAGGACACTCACACACCCTCAATTCAATTGCTTACGGTGTCACTTGAAAGGGTGCGCGTGCGCGGGAGCGATCCCGCACTCGCCCGTCCCCACTTGAAAGGATGCGTGTGCGAGGGATCGATCCCGCACTCACCCCCACTTGAAAAGGTCGCGCACAAACGTGAACAAGGCTCACCAAAGGACACTCATCCATCGCCACTTGAAAAGGTCGCGCACATGGACGATCAAGGCTCACCGAAGCATACAAGGCTTACCAAAGGACACTTAACCTCCCACAAGTAAGTGCTGCGGGAAAAAAATGAACAAGTGTCAACGAAAACGCTCACCCAAAGTCTAACGGAAAAACGATCAAGTTTCAACGAAAACGCTCACCCAAAGTCTAACGGAAAAACGAACAATTGTCAACGAAAACGCACACCCAAAGTCTAACGGAAAAATCAAGTGTCAAATTTTTTATGAGTAACTATCTCTTTGCATTATGTTTGGTCTTTGATTTTTGTGAGACTACGACCGACTTGAAAAGGTCGCGCACGATCAAGACTCAACGAAAAACGCACACCCGTCCCATCCGACCGTTACGAGGCAGGCCATCTCAAACAAGTGTTGATCGAAAAAAGGGATGGGGAAACACAAAAAAAAGGACGTTTAAAATCTGGTCCCGAGAGAAGAAACTAGGCGCAAGGGAAAGAAATGGAAATGGGTTTGTAACCAAACGGTTGCGGGTGGAATTTGTGCGGACGCAGATCAAAGGAAAACTCTCCTTCTCAAGTGAGTGCTGTGGAAAATGGGTATGCTTACACCACCCACAGAGCGTTGCCCATAAACCTCCACATTCGAAAGGTAAAAAATGCAGGCTTCCATCATTCAAGAGACATAGCACCACATTCCTTCCATACAATCTGTAAAACAAATCCCATTCCCATTTCCAATAAAATAATAAATAAATTTTGATTTTGAGTATATTATATTTTTATATTTTTTTCAAGTACAAAGATTAGAAGCGATGTTCTAAGTTGACATACATTTTATAATTTTAAGTGATTTTTGTGAGCGCACTGCAAAGAAATGACAGGCACATGTATCAACACCATTTCTGACGTTATTATGCGCCCAACAACAACTTGCGAAATGTTGGCCATGCGCATTCAGAACCAGCGGTGTATCAACCATCCTCTTATTAAGATATTTTAACGACTCCTCCAGATATTCGATGTGTTCAGGAAAAATGTGTTCCTTATACATTTTCATGAAGTTATTTATTCTGATTATAAGGTGTTTGATTGTAGCTGTGCTGCTGCTGCTGCTACTGCTGCTGTTGTTTCCAGGGTTATTGTGCAACATCTTATTGTTTCCGAGGACGTCTACCTGCGACAAATTTCAAAATTTGAATGAGGAAATCCTTCTCAAATTTTTACACAATACGTTGAACGAGGCCAGTCAGTGGTGTGTATTCTAAAAGTCGGTCATGAATGAGAAGGCAATATACCTTTGTATTCACCTCACTTGCTGCAGTTAGCTCAGTGAAAATTTTAACATCAATCGGTCCCGATTTGACTGTCTCATTTTGATGAGAAAGATCAATAACCACTAGCGGCGCCTTTGCAATGAACTCCTTCGGAGATAGAAGTGGGCGTGCCTCCCGATTGTAGTAACTCTCTTGAAATCTTGCATACATATCATAAAAGACAGCAAATCGGTTTTCATTAAATTTAATATTCAAATCCTCATAGGGATAAACTTCTGAATTCAGATATACTTTTGCATTTCTCAAATTGTTTGTAATAAGTTCTCCATTTAATGTAAATGCAAGGACAGCGAATCGTGGACGTTCCCTGTTTGACGAAAGCTTGGCATTCCAGATATGATGTGTTCCTTGTACCAATGTCGGATTTATATAACAATCCCAACTCCGAAATGCTAGTGGCAGGACAGCTTCACTTTTAATTACATTAAACAATTTAATTTTTGTGGCGTCACGACGATGTGGGGATCTTCCAACTTATGCTATGTATAGCAATATTATGTGTTTTACCGTCAATAGTTTTAACATGCATGTCATCAGTATTTTTAGCAATAGAATGAGTTCATGTTTCCCATTAAGGATTATCTTTTATGGTCCTCCATAAAACCCAGTAACGTTTTTAAAGGTACAGAAAACTGAAATGACCTCCTGAAGGAATATTGTCTCCACCACTCCATCCAGCATTGCGATAAAGTGCTACTTCCTGTTCTCCAATTGAGAGAAAATTTTAACAGTCGAGGTTATACCTATAAATCGACACCTGTCGATCTCTGTAGAATTGAGGCAGTACCTGACCTCATCGAGGAAATAAGCCATGCAATTATTTTTAAGCATTCCGCTGACATTATTAGTACTGCTTGCTCCTGTATTTGCGTCAATAATTTTGCTGTGTTCCCTCAAAGTGGAAAAAACTTTCAGATGGAAGGAAATACAAATCTTGGTTCTGAATTGTGATACAAACTTCATCATTTGTCTGAAAGTTTTGTTGATACGGATAATAAGAATGGTATTATTTTTAATGATACTCTCATCATTGACCGGCTTTTCTTGGACATAGAAAATTTCATTCATTTGAAAATTAGATTTTTAACTTTATTGTATATTAAATCCCAGCGATTTTAAAATCAATTTATTTTTAACGTTAGAGCAGGTCTTTGTGTGGAGTCCCTCGAGATGATGATGATGTTGTTTTCACTTCAGCTTTAGATTTGATAATGTTATCAATGGCGCGATGTGCAGGCTTTTATTATAGATAATCATATTGCTGATCGCAAGTGAAGCCGAATCGAAACAGTTTCTCCACGCAAGTTAACTAAATCTCCGTTCTGATCAGTTATCCGAACTTCGAGCGTGCTTATTTCTCTGGAGTTGACAGGTAAATAAATCAAATTTCGAGGTGTAATATTCATTTTATATCCTGGGGACATTGATTCCAAATTCATGAAGCACGTGATTTGGTTTATTCCCCACATATGACCCACTAATTATGTTGCATTCCAATCTGATTGAATTTATTTTAAAATATTTACAGGATTATCTGAGATGTAAATTTCATTTTCATGTGGGCTTAGTTTACGTTTATTAAAACCAAATAACCGTCAAATTGATCTTTCATGGTTAAAATATATTGTTTCATTTTTAGTTTAAACTTGAACTTGTAAAGTTTTGATTTTACATTCAATTTTTATAGTGTTATGAAGTCCATACTCTTTGAGCCTCTTAATAATATATTTAATTATATCATTAACCTCGTAGGAACCCATTGGTATTTCTATGACTTTATTTCCAATATGGAAGAGATTGTTACAAATATCAACATTTGGAATAGAATTAAATGTATAAAAGTCAATGAGCGCACACTCATAATTATGTTTTAACTCAATTTGTGGGAAAAATTTTCAGTTATAACTGATGTGTTTCCAGTTAAGGTGAATGTTAATGATGTACTCTTTATGAAGCTTGAGAGTGGACTGCCTTTTTCTCAAACAACGCATTATACTTATTCAATCATTTATTTAAGTATAATAAATTGATCAAAACCCTTTCTAAATCTTCCAGTTTTCATTTCATCATCCTTTGAAATTACTAAAAATCCAAATTTATCTTCCCAACATTTCTGTGAAATATTCATAAATGTATTAAAATCCATATCACAATTTGCATGGTCTCTCCAAATTCGGTTCAGTTTAATATATCTTGCTTGAAAATAATAATAAAATTCGCATTATCACGAATTAAATGTTTTGGAATATGGGTATACGTTTGCGACAAATAGAATAAATCTATATTTCTTTGACGTCCCATACAGAAAAAGCTTCTAACATTATCTTGCTTTTCACATGCAATATCGTCAAATATCATAATCGAATTATTTTTAGCTTCCTGGGGTGACAAAACTGCATCATTTTCTGAGAATGTGTAATATCCCATCCCTTTGATAGGTTTAATAAGTTTTTCCAAATATTCATATTTCGGTTGATATAAGCTCTTTGAAAATATATAAATATTTTCAAATTTGAGACCATTTGGACTCTCAATTAAGCTTAACATCACATTCGTTTTTCCACAATTGGATGGTCCGACAATTTATGCTCTAACTGTGTTCGGCAACAAAGAGCTGTGACGCGAGTGTTTTTATCTCCATGTCCGCCACCTTCAATATTTCTTACTATAATGGTTTTATTTTGTCTTAATAAACGCATGTTTTAGAGTTAAGTACTATATTCAATGACAATCATTCGATAATTGAGGATGTTATAAAATGGGCAAACATTTTTATAACTCAACTAGCGGACCCGGCGAACTTTGTCTCGCCCTAACTCGACGCCATTATATAACCCCAGGGTAATAGTCAAACACTGCATTTTTTAATTTAGTATAGAGCGATATGATATACTATGTTTTTTGTTTTATTTTTCGGCGCAAAAACAAACAATGAAGACGGCTTACCAACACGCGAACATGCAACGTACAGCTGGCCGTGCGAAAAACAGGGAAATTCTAGATTTATCCCGCAGACTTCTAACGATTGGCCTTGCGATTTGTTGATTGTCATCGCAAATGCCAATCGGACGGGGAACTGAATCCTCTTGAATTGGAATGGTAGATCAGTTGGAATAATCGGAATTCGTGGTATAAGGACTACCTCTCCTTTAAATGTTCCCTTGATGATCGTCGCCTGAATCACGTTATTCATCAGTTTCTTGACGGACAACCGCGTACCGTTGCACAATTTCGGATGATTTAGATTCCGCAGCATTATAATAATTGATCCCACCTTCAGTTGCAAATTATGCGGTGGAGTTCCTGGCACATCTAGCGAGTTCAAAAATTCTGTCGGATAGTTCGTCGCTTCATCCTCGTCGGTCACGCTGGTCGTCGGTCGATTTGATTTTGAATAATGTAATTCAAATTATCTACGTCCTTGTTCTTCGCTGCTAGTATTGCCCGTTCACTAATCCAGTCGATATTTTATAATTTTGCGCAATGTCGGGGAACACTTTGTTAATGAGTTCCTCCTTTGACGATGTGAACACGCAAAAATTTGCCGGAAACGATATTGATCCAGTCGAAACATCAACAGGAATTTCGCCATTGCCAAGTGCCAGCAGTTGTCTCGAGAATTCAGCAGCGGACGGGTCATTCTGCAACGTGACTCTCATGTTCGTGGTTAATTTCAGCTTTTGACATATCTCCACAATGAAGACGATTTAAGGCATGCATTAACTTCATCGGCAGCCGTAGATTTCGGGATGACGGGAAGCGTTTGACGAAAATCTCCGGAGGCAATATCAAAGACCCACCAAATAGTTTCGAATCACCGCGTAAATCTTTCATCGTTCGGTCAACTGCCTCCAAAGCTCGCTTATGCGCCATCGTGCATTCATCCCAAATGATGATTTTGCATTCTCGCATCAATTTCGCTGTCGCCGAATTCTTGCTTATTGTGCATGTTGGCTTGTCAACCGTGAGAAGATTCATGGGCAGCTTCAAAGCGGAATGTGCAGTTCGACCGCCTTCCAACAACGTGGCAGCAATGCCAGATGATGCAACAGCCAACGCAATTTGAGATCTTGATCGAATCGTTGCCAGAATCAACGAAATGACAAATGTCTTGCCTGTCCCACCAGGAGCATCGAGAAAGTATAAGCCTCCCGATCCATCGTCAACAACCTTCATTATCGAATCGTACACGTTCTTCTGCTCGGCATTCAAAAACGGCACATTGGTTCGGACTCTTTCGGCCAAGTTATCTTGGTTATAGTGTTGCTCCCGTTGAAATTCGCAATTGAAAGCATCGTGCACTGAACGATGTGGCGTTGGCATTCCCAATGTCGACAGTAGACTGTCGCACATGAGCATACACATATCTTCGATCCGTATTAAAGCTTCGTTGTGCATTTCTCCGTTAATGGCAAGAGTGAAATTCATAGTTGTCCTGCGAACGTCTATTAAAATGTCGTCAGCCATATCGTCTTTGTACTTTTCCCACAGTGCGGTCGGGTTCGACGGATGACATGTGGCTATGATTATTGCAAATAATGCACGAATTTTTGAATTTGATCCAGAAAGAGAAACAGTGGCATCAGCGAGCGTTGAGTCCCAATGTGTGTCGTCTTCAAGCAAATTTAAACGTTGGCAAGCCTCCCGAAAAGTGGCGCACAGCACACCATCCACAGTATGCAGGGACTCGAAGGATGTAGGGCCTCTTATGTTCACCAAAAGCAAGCGAATATAAAAGCATTCGTCTTGGCGTGGATGAACTGTGTATATTCGTCCGAGAGCATCAGTCGAATAGATATCAGCGAGACCATCAACAGCATCGCCTCTTTTCGGCGTTGAAACTTTTTCGATGCAGCGTTCCATGTATAATAGCGTGGCATTTCCGAATAGAGTAAAGTCCTTGCGAACGGATCGCTTTCGCATGTAGAAAAGAAATTTGTCAACGTTGTCGCTGGTGGCCGTTCTGCTCTTTGCGCTGCATTCGCGTCCGTAAAGTAGACACGCTGGCCGTTTTCCAAGTGAACAGATAAGTGTACGACCGTCGGATGACGTTCATGAATCGGAAATGAAAACAGACGCCAAATGGCCTCGTTACAACTTACGTAACGTCCGTTGAAATTTCGTCACCTCGTCGTTTGCATTCGGATCAGCAATGCCAAACACCGCCATGTCGCTCCCTTTGTTCACATATTTGCAAATGTATTTGATTGATTTTATAGAGTTGCAGTACTCAACATTGCAGTGCGTTGAAAACGTTTTCGACAAAGCGATATTATCGACGACGAATCCATTTCCTGAATAATACGCAGTGATGTCATGTCGATCGCTGGATGTTTGTCCTTGGTGCAACAAGTAATTTCGGGCCATTTCGGGTCATGTAAACGTGATACAATTCCGCACGTACGTCATCGCATCTTGAGCGTACTCATGCATATGGCGCGGGCTCCCAACATAAGTAGCTGGCAGAATGGTCAAACAACCAATGTTTGCCGCGTGTCCATCAGTAGCGATGGCGTCACGCAAGTGGATGTACTCGTCAGATCATAACTTTGACTGATTGAATCGAATGAAATTGAGACGTTCCGTTTCTACTTTTACATACATGTCGACACAGTACTGCTGAAACAAACGGCGGTATCTCAACAGATGATTGTCAACATCTAGTCGAATCATCAATCGATATGCATAAAAATTCATTGAGCTGACTTTCTTATTCGTTTCTTCTCCTGTAATATGAATTCGAATTTACGTGCAGAATGAAAAGAAGTGATTAAAAAACCTGTCGTTGGATTGACCATCTTTATGTTGAAGTGATAGCCATCTTCTCCACGACAGAACATCAACGGATATTGAAGTGCATCATATGACCGATGAGTCTCATAAACGCGTTGCAATTGTCCATCATCCCGACGCTTGAGAACCATATCGCGTGATTCCACATTCTCGCCAACAATCACCACTGCGACTTCATTGATAGTGGGCGCATTGAATTGTCTTGAATGGCTTCCTGCTGGTCTTTTATCTGCTCTGATAATGATTTTATGGTCGTCAGAATGCATTGTATCCAAAGCTGTTTTGAACAATCTGACCAATTCATTACACTCATGAAGAAGATTTTGCAATTGTTGTATTATTTCACGTTTATGTTGCAGTGAAAATTGCACAACGCTGATTAAGTTCAACTGCCGAATCACCAACGAAATAGATCTGAAGGAATTTATGATCTTTGTTTGGTGGTGGTAACAAAGCGCCCGCTCGATGGTGAATTTGCCCTTGAATCTGAATTTTGTGATGCAATTTCGTGAAAATTATAGTTGTTCATGTTGATAAAAGAGTGACGCTATTACCTTATAACTCGGATTGTAGCCTGGTTGTTGAACATCCTCTGCTCCAAATGACGTCAGTTGAAAACATCCGTTATATTTTTGTGCGTGCAACAGGAAATGGTTTGATTTGCTTGTATTTCCATATAGAAGCGAATACAATGGCTCTGGTGGATGAGTCAAAACCGGCAATTTTACCTTGCCACCTGCGCAGCATAAGCCGGAGCTTCCAATCGAAACTTCAGTGCATTGCAGTGCTGACATACCACAGACAATGAACCGATAACAACGCAGCTATGGTCTTTGTAGGACGTTGAGAAATTGTATGCAAATGCAGCGCGATTCAAGTCTGTTCTTGGTACTCTTTGTGTAGAGCGAATCTGTGCTAAACGGGTTCGTCTCGATTCATTTCTTTCTGCACGTTCGTCTTGCGTTTGACTTTCATGGATATTCCGACTATATGTTGCTCGACGTGTACGTCGTCCAATGTTTGGCCGTCTTATAGCAGGCATTATTCCTACAAATCACAGGAAGAAATTAAACAAATCCGGACGTCTGATAAAAACGAATAAGAAACCGAATAATATTGAAACGATTTGTTTTTACTTTGACATATATTTCGATACACTACTGTTTTATATAATTTGATATTTTAATTATCTGTTTTTCACCATTACCCTGGAGGATTTTCTAAAATTTTATTACGTTCTGATCTTCTTCTGTTAGTTACCTACAACTGAAAAAATTTGAACCAAATCGGCCCAGCCGTTCTCCAGTAGTTTTACGACACATTTTTGGGCTCCATTTTTATATATATATATTAATCATAAACCAAATGTCAAGAAGGGCACTGGTCTAGTTAATAATATAATAAACGGACTACCATTCGAGGCTCATTTACTTGGATACAATTTCTGTGGACCAGGTACAAAGCTAGAGAATCGGTTAGCACGCGGTGATCGTGGCATCAATGATCTTGATGAGGCCTGTAGGTTACATGACATTGCCTATTCAAATAGTAAGGACCTAGTTGAACGACATAAAGCAGATTCGATTTTGATTGATAGGGCTTGGAATCGTGTGAAAGCAGTAATTAGTAGTATTGGTGAGAGAGCTGCAGCATATTTTGTCACAAATATGATGAAGCTAAAGAAAAAGTTTGGTATGGGAATAAAGCAACAAAAAAAGAAGGTTAGGTTAGGTTAGGTTAGGGCGGCGGCTGACACAAGGTCAACCCATTTAGGCCATCACTGGCCCATTGTGATACCGCATGGATCTTTTATACCCTCTTACCACAAAGTTAGAAAGAGTCCCAGCCCGTTTCTCTAATGAAACCTGCTATTTTCTTCGGGGGACAGCTGCTAATTCAGCTAGATTGTGGAGAAAATATTCTCCTAAATACTTTTCCTACGCCTGATTAGGGCCACACAGACAGAAGAAGTGCTCTACTGATTCTACTTCTTCCTCGTTTTGACAACTTCTACAGAAGTCGTTGTTTAGGACGTTTAGTCGGGATGCGTGGGCTCCTACGAGCCAGTGGCCTGTGATTGCTCTAATCACAGCTGAGCACTGTGTGCGATGTAGACTGAAAAGCATTTTGTGCGTTTGACGTCGACTTTAGGCCATGTTTGGCGACTGATGTTGCAGTGTGTGGTGTTGTTCCACATTTCTTGTACAAGGGATCTGAAAATTTCCCTTGTCCTGAGCTTAAAAGTGGCTAGGGGCATACGGAAGTCCTTGTCTGGAAGGAGAACTGTGGTAGTGCCGCGTCTGGCCAGTTCATCAGCTATTTCGTTCCCCTCAATATTTTGGTGCCCTGGCACCCAGACTAGGGAGATAACGAACTGCTGTGCCATCTCTTGAAGAGATTTGCGGCAGTTGTTCACTATCGTCGAGTTTGAGGATAGCGCGCGAAGTGATTTTATTGCTGCCTGACTGTCTGAGTAAATGTTTATTACTCCGTTTATGAGGCTAGAGTGGCGTAGGCAACTAAGAGCCTCGCTTATGGCGAGAATCTCTGCCTGAAAACGCTGCAGTGGTCCGGAAGACGGAAATGTATTTTAGTATTTAGTTGTTCGCAGAAGACTCCTCCTCCAACTCGATTGTCGAGTTTGGAGCCGTCTGAAGAATTTATGCAGTCCTTTTGTCCAAAGGGACTTGCCACCCAGGCCTCCCTGGAGGAAAGACTGTTTTGAACGATGTAGAAGTGTGTTCTACGGGTATGCAATAATCTGTTAATTGCTTGCTTGCGCCCACTGATAGGATGGATGAGTGCCCATATTGATGGACTGTCCAGCAGTTTGCGTCTCTCAGACGTCGTGCTGTGATGGTGGCGGTTTCCTTTGCCACTAGCAGAATTGGTGATATGCTAGTAATAGCGTTGAGCGCTTCACTAGAGGTTGTTCTAAGAGCTCCTGTCATGCATAGTTGAGCTACTCTTTGCACCTTGTTGAGCGCCTTGAGTTTAGAACTATACAATAGCGCTGGCCACCAAATGGATACCCCATACAAGAGGATGGGTCTAACTATGGCGCTGTATAGCCAGCTGACTACAGACGGGGACATCCCCATTTTAGGCCTACTGCCTTTTACAAGTGAAGAGTGCAATGTTGGCTTTTCGCACTCTATCCGCTATAGTGAGATTCCAGTTCAGTTTCTTGTCTAGTACAAGCCCCAAGTATTTTGCACTGTCGCTAAACTCTAGAACGGATCCATTTAATTTTGGGGCAGATAACTTTGGGATCTTAGTCTTTCTGGAGAAGAGAATAAGGTCGGTTTTACTTGGTTTACGTTTAACCCGCTTTCGGATGCCCATCTTGACAGTTTTCTTAATTTAACTGTCATAATGTCACATAGGCTTTGTGGAAATTTTCCCCGCAGCATAACAACCCACATCATCCGCATAAGCAATAATCTTGCACCCGCCGTCTTCTATATCGCGTAGCAGCGTGTTTACCGCTAAGTTACATAGAAGCGGAGAGTACCCCTTGAGGAGTATCCCTGCTGACGTGCCTGCACAGAGTAGATGCTCCTAGTGAAGAGGTCACTTTCCTGCTCAGGAGCAGCTGCGTGACTAATCTCACCAACTGAGCATCTACCCCAAGGCTCAGCATTGCGTTGGTTATTGCCCTTCAGTCGATGTTATTGAAAGCTCCTTCTATGTCCAAGAAGGCGGCTAGAGTATACTCCTTGTCTTGCAGGGATTTTTCTATACTGGATATGACAGAGTGAAGTGCTGTTTCTGTCGATTTGCCTTTACGGTATGCATGCTGAGATTCAGATAGCAGAGAGGGATTGATTGATGTTCTCAGGTGCAGCCCTATCAATCTTTCCAAGGTTTTTAGAAGGAAGGAGGACAGGCTTATTGGCCTGAGATCCTTCGGTGTTGTGTGAGAGGCTTTGCCGACCTTGGGTATAAAAGACTACTTTGGACGTTAGCCAGGAATCGGGAATTTTGCCTAACGCCATAATGTTCGTGAAGATGGCTTTTAGCCAAGGGACAGAGAGATCTTCCCCTGCTGCAACTGTGCAGGGAAAATCCCATCAGGGCCTGGAGATTTGTAGGGAGCGAAGCTATTTATAGCCCATTTAATGTTGGATTCAGTCATGATGCTATCCAATGATCTGACCGGGTGGTATGGTTGTGGGTCGTTTGTTTGGGGACCTAAGTTTCCTGGAAAATGCGTGTCTATTAATAGCATCAGTGTTTCTTCGCTAGAAGAAGTCCACGAGTCGTCCTGTTTCTTGAGATAGCCCAGATTCGAGGACGACTTCGAGAGTACTTTTCGTAATCTTGCAGCTTCCGAAGAGGATTCAATTCCCGAACAGAATTTTCTCCAATCCTCTCTTTTGCCTGTCTAATGAGCTTTTTAATTGAGCTAGACTGTGTTTATACTCAGACCAATGTTGTTCTCAACTTAGTCTTTTGCTCTGTTGAAGAGTTTCGCTAATCCTCCCCCTCAGCTTGTCTATTTCTTGATTCCACCAGGGTGGTTTCCATTTGCCTCTCGGCTTGCTGATTGGACAGGATGCTTTATAAGCGCTGTTGCAGGCTTCAGTGAAGACTGTCGTGAGAAGAGTGAGGTGTTCCTCCGATGGAGGAATCTGCTCTGGTGGAACTGGAAGGGCTTTAGCCAGTCTATTTTTAAAGGCTGGCCAGTTGGTTCTACGGGGTTTGAGAACGTTACTGGTTCAGGGTTGGGAGCACACAATCGTGTGTCAATATATTTGTGATCCGAGAAGGAGTGTTCTTTAGAAACGCTCCACCCTATAAGTTGGTCATGTATGCAATTAGAAATAAAGGTTAGGTCTATGACCTCCTCCCTGTCCTTAATTACAAAAGTGGGGTCGTTTCCCTATTACAGATAAGTAGGTTAGTGGAGAGAAGGTATTCAAAAGTAACTCACCCTCTCATTTGTGTTGGTGCTGCCCCACATCTCGTGGTGGGCATTTGCGTCGCATCCGATCAACAGGCCAGTGCCCCGATCTTCGCAATCCTTAAAGAGTTCCCTCAGTTTGCGACCCGGTATCGGGTCCATTATGTCGTACGCTAAGTATGCTGACACTACACATAGCGACCTGTCCTGGAGCTCCAGACTTATGGATGTAGTGTCGGCATCGCTGTAATTATAAAGCATAAATGCACTGAGGTGCCTTTTAGCTAAAATGCAAGTGCGAGTTTTACCTTCTCCTTGAGCTGCGAGCAGATTATATTTTGGGGTGCTGAGTCCACAAATCCTGTTGGATACAATCCAGGGTTCCTGGATCAGCACCAGATCGGCTTCGTCTCGCTAGACGAAGCATTAGGGCAGCGGAGGCTGCTTTACTGTGGTGGAGGTTGATCTGCACGACCGCTAGAGACATCGTGCAGATTTGCCTCTACCACCGTCACGTCAGCATCAGCCTCCAGGTCATCCTCGGGGTCCTCACTCATAGAGTCGGTTCCACCATAACCCAGCTTGCTGAAGCCCGTAGAAAGGATGCGTCGGATATCACCGACTCGCAATCCTCCTCCTCCTTGCCTGGCTCCTCCACCTCGGTTGCCAGCACCTCCTCAACACCAGGCTCGCTCCTCTGCTTGGTGTCCGACTTGTACACCCGGATCCGCACCGAGCTAAAACCGAAGTTCAGCTCCCCGTGCATGACCTCAATGGGTGCGGTTGAGTCCTTGTTTAGGATAAGCAAGACCTGACGCAATGGGCCCTGCGTCTCCTCCACCTTTGCCACCTTCCAGTCGGAGGACGGCAGGCTGGGGTTGCATCTCTGCAGCATCGAGAGGATCTTCTCCGGCTCCTTAAAGGAGGCCGGGATCCATATGACGGCTCTTGGCCTGCTCGGAATGTCCTTCCAGTCAACAGCGACCAGCTTGGCACCCGCGTAGACCTCACCCAGTCTCGAGACGGCCGCTTTCAGAAGCTCTGCCGACCGAGACCCTTCACACGCCATCACCTTGACGTTACCCTGATACCACCCTGCGTCTTTGCATATTGGTGGGGTCCAGGGTCCGCTTCCAGCACCTCGAAGCATTGAACAGCCAGTGCTGCCTCAACCCACTTCCACTGGCTTTCGGAATTCTTCCTTCTGTATCGCCTTGGTCTAGGACTCCTAACAGGATCTTGTCCTTGGCCATCTCTGCGAAGCTTCTGTTCGCCGCTACTGGCATGTGCGTGCGAATCTTCTTCGGGGCATTCTGAGCCGCACTTTCCTGGGAGCGTTGCCGCTTAGGATTCTTAGGGTCCTCTTTCGGTCTCTCCAGCACGAAATTGGGCAACACCGACCTAGCCCACTCCAGCTTCTTCTGCCACTCCGCTGAGGGAGTGGTGATGTTGCTCTTTTCCTGTCTTTTCAGGATGGCCGCGGCGGATTTCCTCTGCTCGTACCTCTCCTGCTTGGCCTTGCTTGCGGCAGACCTTCCCTTCATCCCTGCACCCGACTGAGCTGCAGCTGCGCTTGTAGTAGCGCCTTGCTGTTCGCTCGAGGTGACAGAAGTGTTGGTATCGGTCACCGCCTTGCCTCTAACCAGGGGGCGATTTAGCCCACTTGGCTGCTGTTTCGCCGGGGTGGAGTTGACCTTAGCTCCAGTGAGCTCCGTCATTCCTCCGGTGGCAGTGACTGCCGTTGAGTAGACTTTAGGTGCAGTCACCACTGTCGTTTGTTAGGACCCTCGGTCCTCGCCGGATTTACGGGAGTACCGGTCTCCTTTTGTTGTTTTTGTTTTTAAACTGTTCTTGGTCCATAATAGTTCCCACGAGTGGCGGAGAAAGGGTGGTCCACCTCGCAGAGATCCGCAATGCGGGAGGTAAGGCTGGCTAATCCGGAGGGCGCCAGGTATCCGGATGCTCCGTTTGCGACTGGGCTAGTTTTAGAGGGCCCCCAGCCAGGCTGATCATCGGCACGGGTCGCATGACACCAGCCCTTCACCTTAGCCATGATAAGAGATCGCAGAGGCCTGTGGCATGGCTATGAGCAGCTCCGCCCCAGTCTGCGAATCCCAGATCTTAGCTGGTACCGTCCCTAGGGACACTGGAGCACCATTACCAGTTGGCACCCTCGTGGAGGGTTCAGCTATAGGATTTTGCCAACCAACAAACTCTGTCACTACGTACTGTATCTACCACGGAAAGATTGCAGATTGTTCTCACAGGACACTGCCTGGCTTAGACGCACGCAGCTAAACTAGGCATCACCATCAATGGCAACTGCAGTAATTGCGATGAATCCGAGGCAATGGAAACCTTGGAGCATCTTGTCTGCAAGTGACCCGCCCTATCACGGGCAAGGATCGGACACCTAGGCGCCCCGGTGTTGGCATCGCTAGAAGATGCATCCAGGAGAACGCCGGGCAAACTACTTGCTTTCGCAAAAAAAACACGCCGATCCTTAAGGACTTCTGAAACCTCCTAAACTATCGTCAGGTTTATACTCCCCATTTGGACAACTAAGGGCCAAATTGGCTATGCAGGGCCCCTGCGAGGGCCGTCCGGGTTAACCTAACCTTATGGTTATAAAATTTGACTTATTGATTCAAATAGGTTTTAAATTCTAGTATTGAATAATTAGCTAGTTATATGTATTCAAGCAGAGAATTCAAATACATTCGGCGTAAGGGTGTATTCCCATACGATTTAACAGGTTTAGTATGAACAACAGCATCCATCCATTTATTTTTTTTTTAATTCTCTAACTAATGAGAAGTATACCTTAGAAGATTATAATTTTGCCCAAGAAATGTGGGGACTTTTAATTATACTACTAATAGAGATTACTCAAAATTATATGTTACGTACGTCGGTTCTGCTGACGGGGACAACAGGTACACGTGGAAGAGAATAAGGGGGTAGAGATAACACGCCAGGTGCTACAAATGCACGGCCCAAAAGCGAAAATGGCGATCTCACGGTTCTCACGAAAGTACTGCAATCCCATGGTCATCAAACAGCAACGTTGGCAAAATTACGCTAGTACATGGGTGGGAAAATACTCGGACAAGAACACTTTCATTTTTTTGGGTACAAGGAAGGGAATTGCACGTAACAGGGAACATTCATTTTCGGGTGCATTAAAGGGAAATGCACTTAACCGGGAACACATAAGCGGTACATTCAGGTGGAATAGTAGGAATCTGGAACACCCTTGGGTATAAAGACCTTGGCTGATTGGTACCAAAGAGGAGAAGCAACCAAAACTTTGAAACAATCGGGAGATTTCTAGTATCGACCACCGCAACCTTAAAATTGTATCGGTTAATCCAAAGTAATTGGACGCACCTTTTTTAATTTCGGAAGACATAGAGCTAAAACCCAAATCGCAATAACTAAACGGGAATAAACATGGGATCTACCTCATCGAAGATTTCCGATTCCCCGGCCAACGTAATCAACTCGATTGAAGTGGTGGACCATAAAGAAGACATCGATAAGGTATACCGCATACTCCAGATCAACACTGGCATTCTCCTCATCGCCCTGCTACTCAAGGGACTAAGTGCCTACAGGAAGATGGTCCGGAAACAAGGACCGCCAACACGAGTTGGATGGTGTTGGTGACTCTGGCCAATACCTGTCCAGTGGCCACAACTAAAGCCGAGCCTCGTATTCAACAAATAACAACAATAAACAATCAGCAGCAGCAATCATTTATTTCTAACAAATAAAAATAAAACTGTTAAACAAAACTGTCAAACAAAAATGTCCAAAACTCATCAGCAGCCAAACCAACAAAAAAAATATATAAAAGATGAATAAATGCATTAAATCAAAGCCACAATAGTTTTCGTGAAGGTGAAATGTGAGAAGGCCTAGCTGCAGCCGAAGGCCCCTGAAGACAGCAAATGTGGGCCTGTGAAGACCACCAAGTTTTTTTATTAGTTCAAATCCTAATCATTTATGAAGTGTTTAACGACCTGGTCTAAATATATTAGAACCAAACCCAGTTGGGGTAATACATATTGACTCCCTACAAGCAGCAGCAATATAAATACATTTAATGCACATGCAAACGTGTCCCCCTCCCTGTACCCACCAAAGAGAATCAACGCGAAGACGACACCGCAGTCGCAACCCCGGCGACGACGCAGCTCTCCGAGTTTAATTTTTTTATATATTTTTTTTACTTAAGTTTTGTCTACCTAAGTTTTTCTTCACTTAGATATATATTTTTTTTTTTAAGTGCACATAAATATAACATAATATGACTCTAATTCTACAGCCCAAGATTCGACCGGGAGATCTCTCGTCGTTGGACTTATTAAGAGGGTAAGCCTTATGGGACAATATTCCCACCTTTGTTTGATATATATTTATGTGCAACAAATACCTCCACTAGGAGAAATATTTTATTTCATTTGTTTTACATCAAACATAATACATACGCATTCTCACCGTTTATTCAGATTTAATTCCTATAATGATAGTTTTGTTTTTTTTTTCGTTTCTTTTGAATATTAAATATAAGTAAAAATATACAAATATACCATTTCAAATAAATTTTCTATAACGATAATTTTTATTTCATCTTAAATACTTAATTTTTATAATTCTCTATGATTTTTTGAATAACCATATATACTAATATATATGTATATCCTCAGGTCTAAGATTCAATTTTTCTTTACATAATTACTTTTAGCTGTTTAATTAATGTCACTCCAATTATAATTAGATTTAATTCAATTCATCTTTTTCTGCATGTCAATGACATACATTAGAATAGTAAACCTTTTCAATAAATTTATAATGTTCACAGAATACTAAACATGTCTTGGTAGAAACCATATTAAAGGGGGGCATTGGTACGAATGGAAAAATGGGTCAAGAAAAATGACATAACTTTTGACTGACGAATAAACACTACAGGGAATCATATAGCGCAGCCAGCGATGATCCATTGGCACGCGAAGACGTGAAGGGAGGGAATTGGCTGAAGCACTGCCGATCGGATATGATCAAGCTTACGCGGAGCTTGTGGGCGGTGAAGACAGAACGACAGACTGACGAACACATCTTTCTTTTATTTTCAGGCACGTAAATAATTATTCTGATTACGTTTGGAGGCGAGTGGCGTCCAAAGAACCCACCCCAAACCCGGCGAGCTCAGCTGCACAAATCGTGTCTGCTATCCGGGCGGCCACTCCCGCCCTATGTCCCCTAAGGACTGAGGCACAACGATACCACCGACGTAACAGAAATGGTGCCAAACTTATTAGGCAGTATCCTTTGATCCTTTATTGCCAAAAACTTATTTTTTGACGAGAAACACTTTAGTATCAAAATAAACTTTTTTATTACTGGTTCAAGAATTTAAAGATATCAGAGCGGATCCCTTTGATGTCTAAATTATCTTGCAATTTTATAACATTTTTTGGTGAATTTATAATATACACAGCAAATATAACTTTTTGTATCTTCGCTTAAAGTCACCAACTTCTCAGACAGATAGTTGTAGAAGCGGAAAGGCCTTCCGATCCGACACTTGTAGTTTTAGAATTGGCACTTGACTTTGAGGACCCTTTAAATTTTAAATACTTAATTCAACACTTAAACCATAGTACCTCGTTAAATGAAATAATACCATAATAGCTTCTCTATAAAAGTGCAGACCATTTTGAAAATGTTTAACGTAATAAACTTAGCTGCGCTTCCTGGCCGACGCTATTCAGTCGTACTAGGCTATGCCAGGTCGCTCGCAAGGTTCGAGTCCAGGAAGAGCAGGGTCGCAAACGAATAACGGCGCACCATTGACCGGTCTTAATAGTATTCAGTCATCGCCATAATATAGCCGCCATCATCGGTCGGAGGTAGCGGTTCGTCACGCGTTTGTCGATCCAGTACTGAAGGGGTGGGGAATGACCGTAACCGTACAGCCGACGCTATTCAGTTGTACTAGGCTATGCCAGGTCTCTTGCAAGGTTCGAGTCTGTACGGTTACCTTGACTATTGGGCGGGACGACAGAACTTATCTCTCTGGCCGACGCTATTCAGTCGTACTAGGCTATGCCAGGTCGCTCGCAAGGTTCGAGTCCAGAGAGAGGAGCAGGGGAGACAATTCCTTTCGCCTGTCTGGAATAAAGCTACATCCGTCTGCATGTGAGCGAGTCTACCTGTTTTCCGACGACAGGGGGAGGGGTTCGGACAAAGCCTTCCTGTGGGAAAACAGCAGTCCAATGCACTGCGTTTCCACGGGAAGAGGTCAAGTGGGCACAAGAATCCATTCTGAGAATCTACTTGAATAGGGCATATTTAAATTTTGTTTGGGGGCTTAATTTCGGACGATACCTATACCAATGAGTACCAGCGCACCCCGTTTTGAATTACACATTCATTTTTTGTCACAACAGTTTTTGTTGACCAGCAAAAATATTGCAGCACCCAAAGACGAAAACGAACGATAATTTTTCTTATACAACCAACAAATACACAATCTTTATATATATATATCTAAATTTCTATGTTTATATACTACGAAACAATTAATTAATCAACACGATAAATAAGCAATTCGGTTACGCGACAGAGTGGTCGACCGAATATAACTAAGAAAGGAGATAAGAAGAAGAAGAAAGTTACTCTTAATATACCTTCGCTGCGCAGCAAACAGCAACTCTGGTTGCTAGAGCAGCTAGGCAAATTAGGGCCGAATTACCAGAAGAAAGGACCAGTTTGTCACCAGTCGGTGAAAACAACCAGTCACTAAGCTTTAATAGCAAGCTAAACAACTTAGGAAGTCTGGCCGATTATAGTAGTGTCATTATGGACGATTCCGAAGGGGCTGTTGGGGAACACATTGAGTTAGGACCACCACAAGGGCGGTCCAGCATTCTTCCGAATACCCAAGGGCTAGGCCAAGAGGGAGGAAGGCGAAAGCCGAATCGAAAGAATGCTTGCCGCACTGGTGGTGTCTAATAAATAAGAACAACCATGGCAACTAGAATGGCAGAGCTACAAGAGGATCTTAGCAGCAGCTTGCGGCGCAAGGTGACGGAACTGTCAGCGACAACCAAGGAGAGCCCAATACCCAGGGGAACCCTGAGGTCAGTTCGACACACCAGAAGCAGGGAGCAGTTCGGCGGAGCCAACCCGAGCCAAGACATATACCTGCAGCAGCAAATCAACCATTCCGCGGGAGAGAGTGGGGAGAACCAATACCACTGCAACTCTAGAGACAGCGAGGCTCAGCTTACCAGCTACCCGGGAACTCGACCAGTCAGATTAGACAAATGGAATCTGAAGTTCGATGGATCCAGCAGGGGCGTATCTGTAGAAAGTTTTCTATTTCGGAGTGAGCCGCCTGATGGAGATGCATGGGTACAATCACGAACAAGTTTTAGGGAATTCCACTGTTTACTGAGTGGCACGGCCGCCAAATGGTACTGGCAATTGATGGAAGATCGGGCTGACGATTTTGAATTTGGATATTATGACATGACTAACGAAATGACTAAGGCTTTCTCTACGTCAGACAATGACTACGTTACCATTAAAGAACTTATGGAACGACGCCAAGGAACAACGAGAGCTGACATATTGCAGCCATGCAATCTCCAATTCAAATTAAAAACAAAATTCCGGAAGATAATTTCGTAGGAATTTTGAAGGAGAACCTGAACACACAAATGGGAGCTTTCTTACTTGCCTCGCCGATAAATACCTTGGCGGCCTTTAAGAAAAAGGGATTAGAGTCGAGAAATGGATCCGAGAGAAACGGGCTCGACCTAGACATGTAAACGAAATCATCGAAGACCCAGTGGGTGACATCGAAACAGGTGGAGTATCAAGTCGAGGCATTTCAAAGAGCCGTACTCCTCAGAACAACGGGGAGCCTCGTATGGCAGAGGAAACGTTTTTTGACAGAAAGCCAGGTGGGAACGCTTTGCCAGGTAGGAGGGACGCCGACTCAGGGAAAGAATGTACGTCGCCGTTCCACACCTATCTTTGTTACACCTGTAACAAACCACCAGATTTTACCGGAAACGAGGAGGAACCGAGGGGGCCAGATGCCAAGCCCGATTTCACGAGACAACCTGTAACTTCTGTGGCAAAACGACTCATATCATTCGACTGAGTCAGCGTTTTACAACAGAGTCTGACAGGAGGGTCTGGGAAGCCTGCTCAGACCAGTCCTACCCCATCATAATCAGGCATAACCACGCGCGGCCAGTACAGATTTCGCCCAAATCCTATCGTCAGCGAAAACTAGAATACGAGGCAGCGCGACCGAATATTTAATGGCAAAGACACAATAGAGAACAGGAAAGACAAAAACTTCAACACCGCTGTAAAGAAATTGCTAAGAAAAACAAAATAAAAAATAATAATAAAAAAAAATAATCGCCTATTCGCCAAGACACGGGTGCTAGGGCAAATTGCATTGGTAGAGGGCGGAAATATTTTGCAGGGCGACAGCATAGAGTGCACATTGAAGAAACAAAACGTACAAACAGCCAACGGTGGAAGAACTCAAGTTACAGGCACAATTCACTTGCCTGTCGAATGGGAAGGGAAACGAAAGAATTAGAATTTTAATAGTGCCAGCCTTACAGCAGCAGTTTTATTTTGGAATTGAATTCTGGGATGAATTTCGGTTGCCGTTGCCAGGGCGACGCTGCACAGTTCGCAGAGCTAGGAGTAGGGCAGTATCGAAAGAAGAAGATGTAACCCGACCCGAGACAGCGTACATGCCGCATGAACTAACAGCTGAGCAAAATAGCTTGTTACAAAACTAATTAATACTTTTCCGTCTTGTACAGACATGGGCTTAGGAAAACCGATTTAGAAGAACACGTCATCGAGGTAACGCAAGAAAACTTACCCATTAAACAGCGTTACTATCCGATATCACCAGCTAAACAACAACTAGTATATGCAGAATTAGATAGGATGATCGGACTAGGAGTGATTGAGGAAAGTAATAGTAGCTGGAGTTCCCCGTTACCTTGGTTCAGAAGGGCACAAAGAACCGCCTTTGTTTAGATGCACGCAAGGTAAATTCACGGACAATTAAAGATGCATTCCCTTGCCACATATTGAGGGACTATTAAGTCGACTGCAAGAAACATATTATATTTCAGCAATCGACTTGAAAGATGCTTTGGCAAATCCACTAGAAGTTAAAAGTAGAGAAAACTGCATTTACCGTACCCGGCAGGCTCTTATATCAATTTACAGTCATGCCTTTTGGCTTGTGTAACGCTGCACAGAGAATGTGCCGGCTGATGGACAAAGTAATTCCAGCTGCGCTACGCGAAAATGTATTTGTGTATTTGGACGATTTGTTGGTGTGTTCTCCTACTTTTGAAGAACACTTGGAGATGTTGCGGCAGGTCAGTGATTGTCTCAAACGGGCAAAACTAACCATCAATGTAGAAAAAGTAAGTTCTGCTATAAACAAGCGAAGTATTTGGGATACGTCGTAGGGGGTGTATAAACTGACCAGTCAAAATCAAAGCTATTCAGGATTTCCCACAGCCTATCTCCGCCAAACAACTGCGAAGATTTTGGGAATGACTGGATGGTATCGGCGCTTTATTCAAAATTACGCACAAATTGCGGCGCCTCTACACGAGTGCATGAAAGGACAGACTCAAAAGATTTGAGCTAAGTGAAGAGGGGATACAAGCGTTCGAGGCATTGAAAGTGAATATGGTGTCAGCACCCGTGCTGCTCACACCAGATTTCAAGAAACCATTCACTATACAATGTGACGCCTCTACAACGGGAGTGGGGTATTATTTCAAACAGACAGTGACGGCGGCGAGCACCCAATCGCTTATGTATCCGCTAAGTTAAACAAAGCTCAGCGAAATTACAGTTTCACCGAATGAAGTGTTACGCCGCGATAATTAGTATCAGCAAATTTCGGGCCTACGTAGAGGGAATGCCGTTTAAAGTAATTACGGATCACGCTAGTTTAAAATGGCTCATGGGTCAGGATTTATCCGGGAGACTAGCCAGATGGAGTCTTAAATTACAGGCATTTGATTTTACAATTGAACATCGAAAAGGGGCTTTGAATGTAGTACCCGATGCACTCTCACGGGTGTATATGGACGAAATTAAAACACCTTCTGCTGATACTTTGGAATTACAACTGGACCTCAAGTCACACGCTTTTCAGTCTCCAGAGTATAAGTTATTAATACAACGGATTGAGCAAAATGCTGGGAGAATATCAGACACTCAGATATCTGAGGGCGTAGTATTTAAACGCTTGAGTACGGTACACATGATGTGATCAGCAATGACAGAGCTTGGAAACTCTGGGTTCCATCAGAACTCCGTGAAGACTTAGTTTGGAGATCACATCATGCCCTTTCCGCTGGACATTGCGGGTTTCACAAAACACTACCTCGGCTGCGTCAGTTTTACTGGCCGTCCATGACAACCGACGTTCAGCAAGTGATAAAACTGTGAAATCTGCAAAATCAGAAAAACTTCAAATCAGACCAACAGACCACCTATGGGACAACAACGTATTTCGGAATTTCCACTACAAAGACTGTTTATCGATTTTATGGGGCCCTATCCCAGGACAAGGGCCGGTAATACGGTAATCTTTGTGTATGACCATTTTACAAAGTTCGTCTGGCTGCAGCCCATGCGAATGGCTACCGCCACGGAGGTGATCGACTTTCTTGAGAGACATATTTTCATCAGTTTGGGGTACCTGAGTATATACACTCAGACAACGGGAAACAATTCGTAGCGCATATATTCGCCGAATTCCTCTCCCGGTATGGTATCCAAGCGGTGAGAACAGCATTTTACTCGCCTCAGTCAATGCTGCCGAGCGTGTAAACCGATCGGTCTTGCAAATGCTGAGGGCAGCAGTTGATAAGGACCAGCGAAACTGGGACACTCAACTAGGCCGAATAGCGTGTGCTCTAAGAAGTGGGCATCATGAAGCGCTGGGCTTAGAACCATATTACGCTATGTTTGGAACCCGCATGGTTACCCATGCTAGTGCGTATCCAGTGCGCAGGCTTCTCGGAGACTTAGGGACAGAGGAGTATAATGTTTTGTTATCAGATAAAATGGAACTCATTCGTGAAAAGGTGAAACAAGGATTAGCGCAGGCTCACGAAAAGGCGGCCAAAACATATAACACTAGAAGTAGGATGGTCGAATTTGCTGTAGGACAGGTGGTATACCGAAAAACTACAAACAAAGCAGTCGATCCGAAGGGTATAACGCAAAGTTAGGGCCCAACCGAATTCGATGTGTTGTATTGCAAAAAAGGCAACGCTATGTATGAGCTGGAAACGGAGCCGGAAGAGCGTTGGGATTTACCATGCAAAGATATTTTTGCGGCATGAGAGAACCAAATTCTCGGTTTCGGGGAGCGACGCCAAGATTCCAGCATTCACTATGAATTCAAACGGCGACCAAAATGGATCTCGTGCACAACGGCCTGCAAACCCATTACGAGAAGGTACTGGCGGGTACTTCCCGACGTTCCTGGCGGCTTCAGGGAGGAGGGAGGCGAGCGTCGCAACGCGAATGGGACTGGTGGCATGACGTGCCCATAGTCCCAGCCGCCGACCCTACAATACCTATCGATAATGGCCGTCGACAGGGAGGTACGGAGGATTCTACACGAGGAGGAATTTGAAGAACGCATACTGGAAGAAGAGCAAGCCTTGGGCTACCGTGTCCCGGGAACGTTCTACTGGAAGGGAAGGGGATACCTCCCACACGAAGAGCCCTCGGACGAGGAGGAGGAGGAGGTACGACCAGGAGGACTCCGAATAAAATTATGAGAATCTTTTGGTACAAACAAAACATAAATAAACCAGAAATTATTAAGTGCCAAAGGACCCTTTTAACTTGTTTTACTTCGCTCGGGAAGGAAATATTTATTTCAGCTAATTCCTTTTCAGCATGTTTGACGATCCCCAGTAGTAACTGTATCGTATATATTTTTTGTTTTGTTTTTGGTTCATATGTACATTTCAGCCAGCTAGCTCAGTCGGTAGAGCAGGAGACTCTCAACCTCAGGGGATGGGTCGAAGCCCACGTTGGGCACGAAAAGGCATAACCGCCAGTGTGAATTTCCTCACGGGATCATTCCATGCTGTCTAGCATCGACGACCAGAGGCTTGTTACGTACGTCGGTTCTGCTGACGGGGGACAACAGGTACACGAAGAGAATAAGGGGGTAGAGATAACACGCCAGGTGCTACAAATGCACGGCCCAAAAGGAAAATGGCGATCTCACGGTTCTCACGAAAGTACTGCAATCCCATGGTCATCGAACAGCAGCGTTGGCAAAATTACGCTAGTACATGGTTCCAGGCATTGATATACATAAGCACACCAATTCAGACTGCGGTCCCACGGTAACCCAGCACCGGGCGGTTGGTGAGCCGGCTACCCATTCTTGGGTGGGAAAATACTCGGACAAGGGAAATGCACTTAACCGGGAACGCTTATGTGTACATTCAGGTGGAATAGTAGGAATCTGGAACACCCTTTGAGGAGAGACAGCAAAACTTGGGAAGCAATCGGGAGATTTCTAATATCGACCACCGCAACCTTAAAATTGTATCGGTTAATCCAAAGTAATTGGACGCACCTTTTTAATTTCGGAAGACATAGAGCTAAAACCCAAATCGCAATAACTAAACGGGAATAAACATGGGATCTACCTCATCGAGAGATTTCCGATTCCCCGGCCAACGTAATCAACTCGATTGAAGTGGTGGACCATAAAGAAGACATCGATAAGGTATACCGCATACCCAGATCAACACTGGCATTCTCCTCATCGCCCTGCTACTCAGGGACTAAGTGCCTACAGGAAGATGGTCCAGGGAAACAGGGAC
>JABJVT010000007.1:5353626-5633163 GCA_014170255.2 Drosophila triauraria
ATAGATTATAGCCATCACATTCTACTAACGAATCACTAACATGAGACGAAAACCATGTTTCAGACAAACAAATAACATCAATATTAGATTTTACAAATAAGTACCTAAACTCTTCAATTTTTTCGTAAGACTTTGAGCGTTGATGTGGCATATGCGTAGACCAGTTCCTTGATTGCCAAGGATTCTTATCATTGCATAGCTGCTCGCACTTGATGACCATGTATTATCATCCATTGTCAACAAAAAAGACAATTAGAACAACACACGCCGTTTTCGGTTTTATAAAAAGTGATAATCTATGCATTGCTAGAGTAAGTAATAAGAAAATATGAGAAAATTTAGAGAGAGTGAGATTCCTAAAAGACAATAAACCTAGAATATGGATAATATAGATAAAATTAAACTTAATGTAGAGTAAGAGTATTAATTCTAACCATCTAACGAAAATTATTACTTCCCGCCTCAGTCGCAGCAACATGATTCGGCTTCTGAAGAGCAGCCAGATCCTCCATACTCTTTAAGCAGACGAAATCCGAGCCTAGACTCTGTCGAGCGTAGACAAGAGCTTGCCGGGTGTAGACAACTGACAGCACTTTATGCTTCTTCATCTTCATTGCCTCTTTGAAAATATTATAGTTGCTCTTGGTCAGCTGCTCGTTGATGTAGAATGGAGTTGGGGCCTGGATGCCAAACAGTTCCAAGCTCAGTGGTTGCTTGGTCTGTCGTCTATGCTCTCCAGCCCTTTTCAGCAGCATTATTTTGTCCCGCCTGGTTTCGAACTTTATTATGATGACGGGATCAATAACATTGTTCCCAGAATGTTCCCGCACCTTAACACGAAAAATCTCTTTAATTTTCGGTGGTGGGGTAAGACCTAAGAGTAAAATAGGCTATTTAAGAGAGTCTTCAGGTTCTCATTTTCCACGATGGGCACTCCATGTACCCTAACATCGTTTGCAATGCTTGCTTCTGCATCTGCAGCGGCTTTGGCTTGAACTTTCGCTTCTAGCTCCTCTATCTTGTCGTAAAGCGCATTTAATTTTTGTTTTTCTGTTCAAGCTCTTCTACTCTTTGGCCCAGCATATTGCATTCCTCAGTGAGGTTGTTAAGCTTAGACTCAAACTTTTTTTTCATCTCGCGTAAGAATCGTTCCTCAGATTCCTTCATCTGTTTGGCTTGTTCATCAAACCGCTGATTAATAAGCTCGATCAAATGTTCTCTTACACTGCAGCTGATATGTTTCGCCTGTTCTTCAAATCGCTGATTGATTATTTCGATCAGCTGCGGTGAAAGAGCATCCGAAATGCGACCAGCCTTCAAGTCCAGCGACGAGTCGGTACGAACACGCTTTTGTTGTTGTTTCGACATCTCTTTTGCTAATCCGCTTTGGCTGTTCCGTTACCGTTACTTTCAGCAAAACAATAAACAAAAACAATGCAAAGCGATCGATGATGCTCTCGTAACACTGACCGCTCTCTCTGCAAATGGAAAGGCAAGAAGAATTGGAGGATCCAAAGGTCGAACGGCTCTCGCGAATAAACAAAAGTTTGGCAGATATTATTTTATGTTTGTTTATTGTTATTAAGTTATTTTGTGGCAGTTTTCCTTTAGGATGTTATTGCTGTGGCACGAATCTTAAATCACGTTCAGATTGATTAGTTCTTGACGTGTTTTTCGGTAGTTATTTCGTTTTAATTGCGGAGGAAAAAAATGCACGTCTGCTCTCGAAGAGATTGTTTTGTGGCTTGATCCTCTGAGGCTCCCGTGCCTCTTGGAGTAGGCGCTGGTCGAAGCCTGGCTGGCGCTGACGTACTTGGAGCGGCCGCGAATGGATTACCGCGGTGCAGGAGGGTGTGATGGCGGCTGTGGCGTGTGAAGCAGCTATGGGCACTAGTGCACTCCCGTTGCTGGTGCCCTCGGCCAAAACAGTTCAGGCAAAGCTGCTTTCTTTTAATGTAGTCGGAGCGACCATTGACATCCATTTCAAGGAAGCGTGGGCATAAGCGAACCGGATGATTCTCCCTGGAACAGAGATCGCACCCCCTTGGGCCTGGAGCCACTCTGGCCTCGTAAGAATTAAGTCGACGTGCTGAGGCGCTCGCCGATGTCGACCTTGACGGAACTTGCCCCGAACTGCTAGGCCTGATGTCGTCGATAGCCTCCAGAGTACGATGACGCTCTGTCAAAAACGAGTCTAACTCATTCCAGGTTGGAATTTCAGCCTTATTGTGAATGGATTGCTCCCACATTGAAAGTGTGATTTTGGGAAGCTTCAAGGAAACCATATACACCAGGAGACAATCCCAAGTCTCGACATGAATAGCGGACATCTCTAAGGCTGTCAGGCAACTTTGTGCCTTGCAGCTCTTTCAGAGCGGCTCCGGAATCTTGGGGGACAGCCTGAATGTTGAAGAGAATTTTCAACTGGCTATTGACCAATAACCGCCGATTCTCGAAGCGGTCAGTGAGGCTTCGCCACGCGGAGATAAACCCTTCATTGGTCAGCGGGGCCTTGGAAACAATGGCATGCGCATCGCCACTTGTCTTGGATAACAGGTGGAACAACTTCTCCACCGGTGTGAGACGCGAGTTGTGGATGTATATCGCGGTGAAAAGGTCTCTGAAGGTGGGCCACCGAAGATAATCACCAGCGAACACTTCGGTGTCCACTGGTGGCAACCGACAACCCGTAGACGGGGGTGTGGGAACACTGACTGGAGCCTGAATGGACTGGGAGGCGGCCTTGTTTATTATGTCCTGAAGCTGAACAAAACACTTTGAATAGACGGAGTAACAGTAACTTTACTTGGATTCCAGCACTGTCGAAGTGGCCGTGCTATCGGCGGACACGGCAAGAAGGTCAGAGCAGATTTCATAGCTCTTTTCCACCTCTTCCCACAAGGCCCTGATTTGGTCCCGATGGCATTGGCACGTGCCAGGGGAAAACCGTTCAGAGTCAGGGGCGCCCGGAGTATTGATATCCGCTTCAAATTGACTTATCCGGTCTGTTGTGGCAATAAACTTTTTGAGGGCAATGTCTACCTCAGTTTGAGCCATTTTGGACATAGACCGAGTAAGCCTTGACGAGGAATCAGAGATAGGGTAGACGGACTCGTCGCTTTTTGCCCTTGAAATGGCAGTGGCAGCCCTTGGCGATAAATGAGACGGCCGCGGAGACGGGGATTGGGACCTTGTCAATCGGATTGATGGGATTGACCGCGGCTTCTTGTCGTCTCCCGTGGGCATTCTCGGACTCGGAATACCAGAGAGCGAATGCCACAAGGCACTACTAGGAAAATTTTAGGCAACTGTGTTCCGATAGACTTAATGTTAGTTGTCGGAAGGGGAAGCAGATTAAATGCAGAAATGAATTGATCCGAATTGTGGGAACGGAATCAGTTGGAATTTTTTTTGTACTTGAACTAGAATGTCGGAATGAAAAAAAATGTCGATTCAGAAATCTAACATGACCCAAAATTGTCTGGAGTGAGAAACGTTTTAATTTATTTATTTTATTATTCTGCAACGAAATTGTTTAATTAGTATTATTGCCTTTTGGGGGTGGCGAAATATTTTCGCTCGCTAACTATCGTAGCGAAGAGAAGAAAAAAAAAAAACAGGCCGGTAATAAAAATAAATAACTGACGACTAATTTCGGTAATATTAGCCGTAAATAAATTTTTGTTTACACGTAGTTATTACGGAGCCGGAAAGGTGGAATTAAAAAACCTTGGCTTTGGTTCGGGAGAAATGCTTGAATTATCTCGATAGATATATGGTCACACTATTGCGGATATGGAGGTGCACTTTAGTTTCTAACGTTATTAGTTAGTTGGAACCTAATAAAATATCATTCACGAATTATTTTATTTGAATGGATATATTTAGTTGACCGCTGCTGCATTTGCCCCGATACTGTTTTGGAGACAATGCGTGTGTGTGTTTAAATGTTTTTGCATTACCCGTTTGCCAATGCAGAATAGCGAAAAATAGCTGGGATGAGTGAGCCCGCCAATATGTATGTGTGTGTACTTGTGTTGGATGCGGCTGCTTATCGTACAGTGGAAACCCGATAGCTGGACTGTAGTTGCGAGGGCGTACAAAAAGTATGGAGGCAGAAAATATATTTATATATGAGCATACACAACATGTATGTGTGTGTGTGCATAAGTTGACTGCCTATCTTTTTCGTACAGTGGAAACCCGATAAGTGGACTGTAGTTGTGAGGGCATTCAAAAAAAAGTATGGAGGCAGAAAATATTTTTATGTATATATGGATTATGTATGGGTAAGTGGTGTCGATAAGTGGACTGTATTTGTGAGGGATTACAAAAAATATGGAGGGAGAAAATATTTTTATGTATATATATGGGCATGCATTCGATTACGTATATATGTTGGTACAGTGGATAGTCGAGAAGTGGACTGTATTTGAATTGACGGAACAGAAAAAAATTATGTGGAGAAAAAGAAAATATGTCATACACAGGACAAAAAATATCTCGACAGCGGCGGACTGTTCGGCGACCAGGGAAAACTCCCGAAACTAGTGCACACCGGTTGGCTGATATTAATTATGCCTTTTTATTTTTTCACCACACAATTTCACTTTTAATCGGCGAATTTTCTCGCGGAGGCAGAATAGCGCTGCAATATGTGCATAAGTTGGCACGCGTATGTGCGTATGTATGTATGCACATATGCCTTGACCGTTGGCAAGTTGATGTACCACGGGGAAACGAAAAGGGAAGGCAAGAAGTATGGCGGTGCACACAAAGCGGAGACGGATGGAAAATTTGTCGAAGAATATAAATTTCTCAACTGCCGTTGTGTCGGAAAAACTCAGACAGGGAGTTGACACTAAAAATTAATCTTGCAGCGTGTGAACGAAATTTAATGTTCGGACCACTGCTGAAGACCGGCGGCAGGAGAGAGGTGGAAAAGGCTCGTACTTATCTTTTTAGCGGAAAAACCACCGGAACTGCCGGAAGTTCCGGAAGGGCGGAAGGATATCCGTATCCGACTTGAAGGACCATTGTTTAGTAGGGGGGCGATCCTGCCGCTAAAGAGATCCTGATGTGCACCACAAGAAATCCCACGGCGCGAATCGAAGTAATAACCCTTAATAGGGCGTTGAAGATGCACTACGGTCAGTACACTCAAGTGGCCATTTAAAACCAAGCCCGGGCTTGTTAGGGTTAGGTGTTAAATAGGCGCGAAAGAAATGTATAGATAAAAGAATGCGAGGAAATATAAACTAATATCAGGCAGCTCGATTGTTATCTTGCATGTGTACTAGGTGGGTTAAGATTAATGTTTTTAGTTTAGGAAGGCTATCTACAGATGAGGTAATTTTATACAAATCATTATAATTTGCACATAATACTCTAAAGGGTTCATGCATTTCATACGATGTTCTGCAGTGGTGCAAAACCAAAGGCAGGTAGGATCTTGTGGATCTACATGGTACGTGGAAATTCAACTGACCCAATAGATCGCTGCTTTCCACGTCACCACGGATCAGATTATACATAAAGACAATGCCTAACATCGTTCTACGGTTTGCTAAGAAAGGTAGGTTAATCAGGAGAAGTCTTCTAGAATAAGAGGGCAACCTAAAGTTTGCATCCCAGTTTAAGCAACGAAGAGCGAAAAGTAAAAAGTTCTTTTGAACTGACTCAATGCGTTTGCTGTGGACGTCCCACTGGGGACTCCAAACGCAAGATCCATATTCTAAAATAGGACGAACTAACGAAGTGTATAAATTCTTCGTGACGTAGGGGTCATCGAATTCCTTCGACCACCGTTTAATAAATCCCAGCACACCCCTGGCTTTATTCACAATCAATAAACTCCAGTTTAGGATCTAGGCGGATACCCAAATCGTCAACTAGCGTGATCCTTTCCAAAGAGCAGCAGTTCAGCGTATAAGTCGCAAGCATGGGAGAGACACGTGAGAATGTCATCAGCTTGCATTTTGAGCCATTCAGGTTTAATAAGTTTACATTGCACCATGTTTGAAAGTTATTAAGATCTGTTTGTAAATCCGACTGGCAAGGCGGTCCTTGTATTGCACACAAAGTTTAACGTCGTCAGCGTACATGAGTACTCTGGAGTTAGTCAAGACTTTGGGCAGGTCGTTAATAAATAAAGTAAAAAGTAAGGGACCCAAGTGGCTCCCTTGCGGGACACCAGAGGTCACCCGGAAAACATTCGACAAGTTGTTTTTAAATATAACCTTTTGCGTCCTACCATTCAGATAACTTGAGATCCACCTAAGAAGATCGACAGGAAAACCCATTAAGTCGAGGTTAAAAGAAAAAAAGATCGGGGGCGTCGAGGTTCACTTCAGTGCGTGTGCGCGTCAGCTTTATTTCGCTGCATACATTAGACTAAAAACTAAGCTTAAGCATAAGACCGCGCTCCCGCCCGCTTTACTCCACTAAAGCGAGAGCGGGAGTTCGGCAGCGGCCGACCGTGGAGTTCGGATCCGAACATAATCCGGAGCAGGGCAAAGGCGCGAGAGCGAGCGCGGGAGCGTAAGAGGGGCGAGAGCGAAAAACTCGGAAAGCTCAGTGAGCAGCGGCGGTACAGTGGCCGCTGACCTAAACACATATATACAATACATGTACTTTTTAAAATAACAAAAAAAATGCAGTACTAACATTTTTTCTCCTCTTCTAAAAAGTATTAAAAAAAGCTCCACGGCTACACTAATGAGCTCTTCTGGAATTTCACCACGGAGTTGATTCCAAGTTGAACATTTAATCAAACTTATAAAGAAATTCAGTTCTAACAAGTGGGAAAGCTACAGTCAAGTGTGACCGACTGTGAGATACCCGGTACCCAAAGCATTGTGGGTGAAAATAAATAGCACATGAACATGGAAAAAAGAAAATGTTGACAAATGAAGACAATATTGCTAGAAACATGTTGAACAACACTCAAAAGCGACAAATGTTTCTAGGAACATGTTGGGCTACTCTCAAAAGCGACAAATGTTGCAAGGAACATGTTGAGCAACACCCAACAAGACAAGTGTTGCTAGGAACATGTTGAGCAACACGCACGTGCGCGCTCTCTTTCAAGAAGTTTACACAGAAACTTTATTGTTTAATAACTTCTATGTTTATCATCCGATTTTCAAATTTTCAGAACACATCCACAATTGCCTACTTATTAAGTCTATCTATTTACTTTACGCCGAAAATCACGCATATGGCTTATATACCGTTTCTAATTATTTTCGGGGCGGAAGTGGGAGTGGCCAAATTTTAAAACAAATTTGATCTGCGTGGAACAGATTCCAATGTTGTCACCAAATTTGGTAACTCTAGCTCTTATAGTCTCTGAGATCTGTTGTTTCACACGGACGGACAGACGGACAGACGGACATGGCTAAATCGACTCGGTTGGTGACGCTAATCAAGAATATATATTCTTCTTTTTAGGGTCGGAGATTTCTCCTTCTGCCTGTTACATACATTCTCGATTGGCTCTAACTTATAATACCCTTTGTACCCTATGGGTACCGAGTATAAAAATGTAGATCCATACATATGTATGGCTTATGTTATTTAACTACAAATAATACACTTACCTTTCCGCCTTTAACTCGTTCACTTCTTGTCACGCAAAGAAGAATACGATATCTTCTCGCTTTATCATTCTATTCCCCACTCTTTGTAACTTCGACCTAATTTGCCTCGTTTGTAAGAAAAATTTATCAGCAAAACAATGGCGTTTTGATCTTGAATTTTGAAAGCAACGAAACGAAGCCAATCGTAATAAACCGCCCTAGATTTTAGAAAAATAGAAAAGTTAACCCTAAAAAATATATTAATGTGGGAGTGATTTAACCATATCACTACCTGCACTAACACAAACGACGCCCTAGACAACAAGTACGAGCAGAAGACGCATTCCAAAAGATAATGAAATAACGACGACGATTCAAAGACGACAACGAGTAAAACACGAAGAGAAATCAAAACGACGATGATCAAGAGAGGACGAAGATCAGAAGACGACACTCAGTTGAGTGCAACGACGAGCGGCAGAGAGCGACCTGACAGAGAGGGGAGACGAGTCAGTTTTTGTTCAAAAATGAACACGTTTATATATAAATATATACATACATACAGACATATGTACATAGATCTGTAACAAATCGATGCAGCTGTGATCTGCTGAGCGCATGTGCGCGTATCTCTGAACAGCGGCCACTTGTGCCTAACACAGATCTGTGCACTAGTCAAAAAAATACCCTTGAGATGTAATACGACCTCTGCGTGGGTCACAGAATATATTTAAAGATATGTGCGAGAGGGTTGTTTTCCCCTATCGTGCCCAAGAATTTTCCCATGTAAGGGATAAACTAACCAATTAGTCTAGCGATAAGTAAGAACGGACTTTGAAATAAAGAATCAGTTTGAAATATTAACTCAGCAAATGAAGACGTCGTATTTATTGGGCGCTCTTTTCAGTTTTCATTAAAACCCCTTTTATATTATATCTGTTCAACATAATTTCACTAAATACTATTATCTTCTATCTTCTATATATATAAAAATGGATTGCTGTTCGTTAGTCTCGCTAAAGCTCGAGAACGGCTGGACCGATTTGGCTAATTTTGGTCTTGAATTATTCGTGGAAGTCCAGGGAAGGTTTAAAAGTAAAAAAAATATGAGTATGCAGCCATAAGCCATTTTCAACAGCCATTTTCTTTTTCACATACATAACTAAAACGGCTGCTTTGATATTATTGTCAGGTAATGTTCGTCAAACATTTTCTGTCGTTTGTATAAATGGTGAGTCTAAAACTGTTAAAGTTTACTATATATATGTGCGTGTACTTTCCTCATTTTCTCAAGACCAATACGAGCAAATATAGGAAGGCGAACGCGTAGTACAAATGGGGTATGACAAAGACGATGAAGGTAATGCACGAAATAGATCTGTTGACCCCGTACCTGTAGTGAATCACGAATACGTCGTGCTGTTTTGGCTGAAATGATAAATGTACGGATACATTGAAATGATGGACGCAATATGTCCGAGACTCTTCCGCGATACTTCCGCGACTCTTTCGCGATACTTTCGCTATACTTCCGCGATACTTCCGCAATACTTTCGTGATACTTCCGCGATACTTCCGCGACTCTTCCGCGATTCTTGCGCGATACTTCCGCGATATTTCCGCGATACTTCCGCGATACTTCCCCGACGCTTCCGCAATACTTTCGCGATACTTTCGCGATACTTCCGCGATACTTCCGACTCTTCCGCGATACTTCCGCGATATTTCCGCGATACTTCCGCGATACTTCCCCGACTCTTCCGCAATACTTTCGCGATACTTTCGCGATACTTCCGCGATACTTTCTCGACTCTTCCGCGATTCTTCCGCGATACTTCCGCGTATTTCAGCGATACTTCCGCGTTTCTTCCGCGATGCTTCCGCGATACTTCCGGGATTCCTCCGCGATACTTCCACGACTCTTCCGCGATACTTCCGCGACTCTTCCGCGATACTTCCGCGCTCCTCCGTGATACTTCCGCGATTCTTCCGGGATTCTTCCACGATACTTCCACGACTCTTCCGCGATTATTCCGGTACTCTTCCGCAATACTTCCGCGATACTTTCGCGATACTTCCGCGATACTTCCGCAATACTTTCGTGATACTTGCACGACTCTTCCGCGATTCTTCCGCGATACTTCCGCGATACTTCCCCGACTTTTCCGCGATACTTTCGCGATACTTCCCGACTCTTCCGCGACTCTGCCGCGACTCTTCCGTGATTCTTCCGCGATACTTCCGCTACTCTTCCGCAATTCTTCCGTGATACCTCCGCGACTCGAGGGGAAAATCTTTTACATATAGTGCCATCTCTGATACATAGCATGTGGTGCGTGTTACATTGACAACTACTCATTGTTCTCTGCTCAGTTAATATTATGTGACAAAACTGTATTGTGTTCACCGTGAAATTGTGAAAAATAATTTAAAAACAAGATATTTCTTTTCTAACATTTCAATTGGAAACCATCAAATCAATCACGTGAATTGTCCAAATTTTTATTAAATTTTAACCAACAGCAGGCATTTGTCTGTAAGGTGGTAAGTAGAACTGTGTAAATTATGTGGACCGTGCATTTGAGGTTAAACTCACCACTCTGTCCATAGCCCAAAATACCTAGAGGACGACGTGCGATCATCGGCCGCCGCACAAGACATGCAAGACAGCAACAATTGTATTCACAGAACTTAGGCGAAAAAGGCAAAATATAATAAAAGAAAATGTCCTATTGGGACAACGCGTGAGGACACGAAGTTCATTGGCATCATACAATCACTTGGAATTCCAATATGATCCCACTGCGAACTACAGTGATAATGCAAATTTAGATAATGGGCCAATGACGACTATATGCCGATATTGCAATGCGTTAAAGTTCAAAAGAGAAAGGGCTGGATTGTGCTGCGCAAGTGGAAAAGTCAAACTGGATCCATTACTTACACCACCACAGCCACTAAAACCATTGTTTGATGGAAGTGATCCCGATTCCATCCATTATCTTCAACATATCCTTGAATACAATAACTGCTTTCGCATGACTTCCTTTGGAGCTAATATCATTTGAGAAGGCGGCTTCATGCCGACTTGCAAGGTTAAAGATACAACAACAAAATATATCATTTACATGGTTCAATGGTGCTAACACCAGATGAACCGCATCAATTTCTGCAAATATATTTCAGTTCGTAAATGGTGGATCAGCTAAATGTGCGGTGCAATATACAGGAACATAACAGTTAAACAGACGAATTATTGAACAGTTGCAAGCATTTTTCACGCTTATAATGCTGTGGTTAATATGTTCAAAACAGCATTAGAACGAATGCCATCGGATCGCAGGAATTTAATTGAGGCATCCATTATTAACGGAAAGTACGCATATTAAAATGTATGTATTCCTCGAATACCAATGATTCCGACTGATCTACCGTTTGACTTCAAACGATTGTAATTTTCCTGTTCGCCTTGCGTTAACAGGTCGCAAGACAAATCGCTTAGTGTTTGCGGGATAAATTTAGAAAATCATTGTTTCTCACATGGGCAGTTATATGTTGCGTATTCACGAGTTGGGAAACCATCCGATATGTTTGTGTTAACGTCAGACCAAAAAACAAAAAATGTGGTTTACCAAAGAGAACTTCAATGAAACTGATAATTTGCGGACACGTATAACGCTTCGATTCAGTATTTACTTTGGATTCACTTTCATTCACTTAGAGAACTTCAACTAAATAACACTTCACCTTTGTAATCAAAATGAATTCATTACTGTTGTGAAATGAAATAAAACTTTTCCTTTTCAAATATAAAACAAAGAAAAAAATGTTTCTTCATCTTTTAGTCACCAAACGAAATGTTACATAAAACGAAGCCATCTGGTGGCGAAACGGAGTTCATCGGGTCAGCTAGTTTCAAATAAACTTAATCAAACTATTTATATTCGTAAATAGAAACCCCACATTTGGGAGCTCGACCGGGATGAAAAAATAAAACAAATTCCCATTTTTTTTAATACTCTCAATGAAAAATGGCGTGCTTAAACGATTTAATTCAAAAAAATTAAAAAAAGTGCCCCAAAAACATGTATTAGTGCATTACACAAGTTTATATTCGAAGAAGAGGGAGACCGGAATAATCGCAAAAGTCTTCGCGAATTCTCTGGTTTCCAGTATAACGAAAACGACGCAGTTTATAAACGCAAGAGTGCATACATAGGCGAAAACTTGAACGAGCGAGACCTTATATCTATATGTGTAATTTTGGGCATAAGGCACAACGTCGAGAACACACCAATGAACATATTTCGCAATTTACGACATGGCAACCTTCTTGCCAACGACGAAGTGGAGGATCCAGGAGCGACGAATCAGACGACGAGAAGGAAGACGACATAAAGAGCGGATCGGATCCGAGAGTAGCAGAGCTCAAGGAAGAGGTCATAGAAGAGCACAGGAAGAGATGCCTCGATTTGCCATAAGCTTTCGGGATATAGAGGAGACAATTAAACAATTTGATGGCAGTGACGAGACTCCAGTCGAGGTGTGGATCAGCAATTTCAAAGACCAAGCCCTGCTGATGGGATGGAACGAACTTCAAAACTAATTTTGCCAAAAATCTCTTAAAGGTGTCGCGAAACACTTCGTGTTGAGTGAGAAACATTTAAATTCGTGGAGTTCACTGAAAAAAGTCTCTCTTGAGTGAGTTCAAATCAAGTGTTAGCAGCAAGAAAATACTTAGGCAACTCGGAGAGCAAACGACGCGCGAACGAGAACGCTCAAGAATATTTGTACCGAATGAAAGATATTGCATCAAAGGGAAATGTTGAAGAAGACGCATTAATTCAATATGTGATTGACGGTATTGATGAACTTTCTATGAACAAATCCGTGCTATATGGTGCTAAAAATTTATCCGAGTTCAAACGCAAACTGAAAGATTACCAAACAATAAGTGTAAAATCAAAACTTGGCGAAGGTGCGAAAGAAAAGAAAACACAAGCTGTGTACAGTGGTTCGAAGGGAGGCAAAAGAGATAGTTTGCTACAACTGCGGTGACAAGGGACATCTTTCTAATGGTTGCAGCAACAAAGACAAAGGCAGAAAGTGTTTCAAATATAACAAATTTGGGCACATTTCGAAGAGTTGTCCACAAAGAGAAAACAGTGGAGGAAAATCTACCAAACACGCGAGTTTTGAAAGAAAACAATGATTTAACAAGCAAAATAGTTTCGATTAAAACCACAATTGCAATGCTTTGTTTCATACGGGCAGTAAATTCAACATTTTGCGTGAAGACCTGTACAAAGAGCTGCTTTTGCCAAAACTTAAAGAGTGCAGTGTTTATCTAATCGGATTCAGAAAAGATCGAAACGCAAATTAAATCAAGCCGCAAATAAAATCAAGACAGTGTATCCAAGCAGTGTGGATTGATGACAATAACTGTTCCTTTAGGTCTGTCCAACTCGCCCGGAGTATTTCAGAGACACATAAATGCCATCTTCCGAGCTCTAACCCGAAGAGGAATCGCACTTCCATATGTAGACGACATTATTATACCGGCAAAGGACGAACACGAGGCTCTATCGAATTTGAAAGAAGTTATAGCTACTTGCTGCGACTATGGACTTGAGCTTAACATGAAGAAATGTCATTTCTTACAGACTCGTATCCAGTTTTAGGTCATATCATCGAGAATAAAACTATTTCTCCGACAGCTCAGAAGATCGACGCCGTTTCCAAATTTAAGATCCCCAGCAACTTTAAGCAGCTCGAAAGTTTTCTCGGCCTGACAGGATATTTTAGGAAGTTTATCTATAACTATGCGCTCATATCCAAACCTTTAACTGACCTAACCAAAATGACGTTCAATTCAATATTGGCCCCAAGGAAGAGAAGGCAATCGAATCCTTGAAGAAGTACTTGACATCTACCCCAGTTTTGGCTATTTACAATCCGACTTATGAAACTGAGGTACACACTGACGCCTCCATAGACGGGGTGGAGCCGTGCTCTTACAAAAATCACCAGACGACGGCCAGTTCCACCCAGTTTACTTCATGAGCAGGAAGACTACAGATGCTCAGCGTAAATATTCAACCTATGAATTAGAGGTACTAGCCATTATCGAAGCCGTAACTAAGTTTCTAGTTTATCTACTCGGGATTCCGTTCAAAATAGTTACTGATTGCGACGCGTTCACCAAAACATTAGACAAGCAAAGTCTTTGCACAAGAGTGGCACGTTGAGTACTTCTGCTACAAGAGTACGACTACAAAGTGGAGCATCGTTCTGGCTCACGTATGAAGCACGTTGATGCCCTTTCTAGGTACCCAATCATGACTATCGTAGACGACTCAATCGCAGTTAGTTTTAAACAAGCTCAGACAAAAGATGAACATTTGAAAGCGATCATCAAAATTATCGAGGGCTCAAACTCAGCTTACCAAGATTACTTTCTAAAAGCTGGCGTTCTTTACAAGTTAGTTAAAGACTTAGAACTAATTGTTGTACCCAGAGACATGCAGAGGCAGATCATTAGTAGAGCGCACGACCGAGGACATTTTGCTGTCAAGAAAACGAAGGATCTAATTTGCAACGAATATTTTATTGACAACATTGACGAAAAATCCAAAATATATTGACTGCTGCATTCGTTCATTTTAAGCAACCGCAAACGTGGCAAGCAGGAGGGCTTGTTAAATCCATTGCAGAAAGAAGACTTTCCACTGCACACTTACCATATTGACTTCCTAGGCCTCTTGGATTCGACAAGCAAGAATTACAAGCACATTCTCGCTGTCGTAGATGCTTTCACGAAGTTCTGCTGGTTTTACCCTACAAAGTCAACGACCGCCAGCGAAGTTATCACAAAATTACGAGGCCAGAGCAACGTTTTTGGCAACCCAGCCTGCATTATATCTGACAGAGGTTCAGCTTTTACCTCTCAAGATTTTTTACAATATTGCGAGGCAGAAAACAGAAAAGTGGTCAAATCAACAACAGGTTTGCCTCGATAAATGGTCAAGTAGAAAGGATCAACGCCATTATTATACCATTACTTTCCAAGCTTAGTGTAGTTGATCCCACGAAATGGTACAGACATGTTAATCGAGTCCAGCAAGCTATCAATTCAACTTTCTCGAGGAGCATCGTCGCAACACGTTTTAAACTCTTAATTGGTGTCAAAATAAAAGCAAAGATGACCAGCAACTTCAGGATTTAATTAGCAAAGAATCGATAATCCTTTTAGAGACACGCAACGATCTCCGTCTTAAGGGTTAGACTCACATTTTTAAAACTTCAAGCCAAAAACAAGAAGACGTATAACCTGCAAGGTAAAGCTGCAAGGAAGTACAGCGTTGGCGACCTGGTAGGCATTAAACGCACTCAGTTTGGCGGCGGGCTCAAACTAAAGCCAAAATTTTGGGTCCGTACGAAATCGTCAAAGCAAAACACAATAATGCTTACGATGTCCAAAAGTCGGCAACTCAGACGGCCCGAAAACTCTTTAACCTGCGCAGAATTTCTGAAGTCATGGCCGATCCACGATTAAAATGACGACGAAGACGATGACACATTCGAGGCGAATGTTTAGTCAGCATGGCCGAGTGTGGGAGTGATTTTACCATATCACTACCTGCACTAACACAAACGACGCCCTAGACAACAAGTACGAGCAGAAGACGCATTCGAAAAGATAATGAAATAACGACGACGATTCAAAGACGACAACGAGTAAAAGACGAAGACGATTCAAAACGACGATGATCAAGAAAGGACGAAGATCACAAGACGACACTCAGTTGAGTGCAACGACGCGCGGCATAGAGCGACCTGCACAGAGAGAGGAGACGAGTAAGTCTTCGACGAGAGAAGATTGAAGAACGACGTATTTGATCTGACGACGCGACGACGATTTCATTAAATTATTATATCTGTTAAACATAATTTCACTAAATACTATTATTTCAAATAAACTTAATAAAACTATTAATATTCGTATATAAAAACCCCACATTAATGGAGCCTTGCCTTGATTTTAAGGTCCCTTGTAGAGATCTGCATGAATACACTCAAATGAGCAAATGAATCATTCAATTTAAAAAAGTGTACACTATTTTACTGAACAGCTCCAAATAAATGTGAGTGAATGTTGTAATATTGTCTGTATTTGACAGATACTGCTCATACTCAGTATCAGTATGTACAGTATAAAATGAGTACTGTAAAGTTCATAATATATTTGGATTATCATTTGTGAAATATTTTTATCAAAAATAAGAAAAGATGATTTTCCTTGAGCGTCAGCTCCATTTAAAACATTTATTGAGAATGAATCTTAAGCTTAAAAGTTAAAGGGGGCTAGCGGCTGCGCTGCCTCCAAATATCGGCAGCGGCAGCAGCGCCCATATACATGCCAGTATCTATTGGCCATTGCTTATATTTATTTAACAATTCTGTAGCACAATGAAGACATTGGTACAGTGTGCACTCGCTACACGATACATGCATACTACATCTCCATCAGTGTTGCCAGAGTCGCTTTTTTCCCGTCAAATCTGGCTTTTTTTAAAGACCATTTGCTAGAAATATTTAGAAACAGCGGGCAGCGGGAATTCTGGCTTTTTATTTTTGTTAAATGCTTTTTCCGATTTTTTTTCTGTATGCCCACATAACAAAACGTATGTTTTAAAAATAATACAATTATTACTGATTTTGTCGATACTAGGACTTAAGACAGCGTTAGAAGGGATCGTTACATCGTTACTTTTAAGATTACTTTACCCCCACATTTATACCCTTGCAGAGGGTATTATAATTTTGCCATCATGTTTGCAACGCAGTGAAGGAGGCATCTCCGACCCCATAAAGTATATATATTCTTGATCAGCATCACCAGCCGAGTCGATCTAGCCATGTCCGTCTGTCTGTCTGTCCGTCTGTCCGTCTGTCTGTCTGTCCGTCTGTCTGTCGGTTTCTACGCTAACTAGTCTCTCAGTTTTTGAGCTATCGGGCTGAAACTATCAGCATAGTCTTATTTTTTTAGCACGCAGTATATATGTTGGAACGGCCGAAATCAGACCACTATATCCTATAGCTGCCATAGGAATGATGCCGAAATTATTGTAAAAAAAAATTTAACATTTTTGTTTTTCAACGTATATTGATCAATTTCAAGATATACCAGTTTTTTACGGTTATAGAATTACGGTTTTAATTTCATTAAGATCAAACAACTATATCATATAGCTGCCATAGAAACGATCGGTCGATTTATTTAAAAATGTAAAATTCTACATGTAAAATGTAAAATTTACAAAATTTACATAATTTGATATTTTTTCAACATTACCAAAATGGATCGATTTTCAATGATCCAATTGCAGACTGCAAGGGTATACAAACTTCGGTTTACCGAAGTTAGCTTTCTTTCTTGTTTTAAGTAAAATACCTCATTTCTGACTTTTGTCGGTTTGTGACGAGTTCTTATAAAATACGTCAATATACATTTATTACGTATACGTAAAAATCGTATGAAAATCAGAAAGAAGCTGCAAGTATTGATGTAATGTTATAAATATTATTAATAATAACAATAATAACAAAACTACGACTAATTTCTTCTTCTCGGTTAATTAGAAGCAACAAATAAACTTGTTGGAAAACTGGCTTTTTTAATAGCTTTTTTTCAAATTTATTTGGCTTTTTTTTATCGTTCTTCCCGTCAAAAACAGCTTTTTTTTTCAAGGAAAAGTTGGCAACACTGATCTCCATCCTTTTGAAAAATAACGTAATAAAATGAAGTTATTTTCTAGTGTATTTGTAATTAATTAATAAATTGGGGTTTTTTTTTTTTTTGGAAATTAATTTGCTTCTTATTTTAAATTTACGTATTGCAAATAATTTTGTCTCTGTTTTGTTTTTGGTTAAAACAATTGTGTTCATTGACAAATTTTTAAATTTAATATATATGAATTTACGTTTTATTTTATTTTTAACTTTCTTAGAAGAGTAATTAAAGGAATTAAAAATATTTTGTTTTTTTTTTTCGGTTGATCAGACCTTTATTTTTTTTTTTCATGAAATGTTTCATTGAATATATATTTTTAGCCTATCCTTATGTACTTTTTGTTTCTTATTCTTACTATCCTTAATAAAAATTTTGTCATTATCTTCTATTTTCTCTACTATATATGGTCCTAAATATACTGGGTCTAACTTGTGCCCTGTTTCGTTCCTTATAAGTACTTTATCTCCTACTTTTAATTCAAAATTGTTTGATTTTTCATCATATGCTAATTTCCTATAAGCCTTGGCTTTTTCTAACATAATTCTAGCTCTTTTATAAGCTATTTCTAATCTATATTTAGATTCCTTAGCAAAGTCATCTACATTGTAAAGTGGTTCTATTCTATCTATCCTATTAAATTGAATTGGTAAGTTTGATGCCTTGCCGAAAACTAACTCATATGGACAATAATCATGTGCCAAAGAGGGTGTCGTATTGAAACAGTATACGAAATATTGGAGCCATACGTCCCTATCAGTTTTGTCTACTGAAATGTAGGATCGAATGAATTCATTAAAGGTTCTATGGCTTCTTTCGACAGTTCCAACTGTTTGGTGGTGGTGTGCAGTAGATGTTATATTGTCAATTTTAAATACTTGCACAAGTCTGTAATTATTGAGTTTTATATTCTGTTCCCATGTCCGTAATGAACGTCTTCATTGGACCGTACTTCAGAATAAATTCTTCAAAAATAGCTTTAGCTACTGTGTTTGCATTTTTGTTCTTTATTGGTATTGCCACCAGGTATTTTGTTAAATCGCAGATTAAGGTTACTGCGTATTCATTTCCTGTTCTGATTTTGGTAATGGACCTATTGTATCCACGATTACTCTATCAAATGGCATTTCTGGTGTTTCAGTTATAGTCAATGGGGTCTTTGTGTGTGTAGTCGTTTTAGACTTTTGGCATTTAGGACATTTCTTACGTACTCTTTTATGTCTTTAGACATATTTTTCCAGTAATAGTGTCTCTGGACCTTGGCCAAGGTTTTTGTAATGCCTGTATGACCTCCTTGTATTGGATCGTCATGGAATGTAGACAATATAGCTTCTTTTTATACCCTTGCAGAGGGTATAATAATTTTGTCATGATGTTTGCAACGCAGTGAAGGAGGCATCTCCGACCCCATAAAGTATATATATTCTTGATCAGCATCACCAGCTGAGTCGATCTAGCCATGTCCGTCTGTCTGTCCGTCTGTCCGTCTGTCCGTCTGTCCGTCTGTCGGTTTCTACGCAAACTAGTCTCTCAGTTTTGAGCTATCGGGCTGAAATTTTCAGCATAGTCTTATTTCTTTAGCACGCAGTATATATGTCGGAAGGGCCAAAATCGGACCACTATATCGTATAGCTGCCATAGAAATGATGCCGAAATTAATGTAAAAAAATTTTAACTTCTCTGTTTTTCAACGAATTTCTATAAATTTCGAGATATAGTCGTTTTTACAGTTCTAGAATTACGGTTTTAATTTCATTAAGATCGGACAACTATATCATATAGTTGCCATAGAAGGGATCGGTCGATTTATATGAAAATGTAAAATGTAAAATTTTCAAAATTAACGTAATTTGACATTTTCTTTTCAACATTACCAAAATGGATTGATTTTCAATGATCTAATTGCAGACTGCAAGGGTATACAAACTTCGGTTTACCGAAGTTAGCTTTCTTTCTCGTTCTTTATTATTTCTTATTAGGGTCACCGGGTTGAGTAGCGCTACTCTCAATGAATTCAGTATGTTATTGCCCATTTTTTTTAAATTATCAATTGAAACGTGTTCAAAGATATTTTCCCACGGTGCCACTTTGAGTTGGCTGATTTTGTTAATACCGGCCTGCTTTTTAAGCCTTTGAAAGAATTGACCTAAATCAATGGTTCCATTAGTATACAAATCGCTAACATCATATCTTGCTGTAATTTTCTTTCCATGTTTAAATGAACAGAAATTATTGTTTACATGCAAGGTCACTACTTTACGTACTTCGTCATTGTTTATGACTTGTTAAACGTTGGGCCTAGAAGCTTTTTATGACTCTGTCTTGGCAGAAGTTCATAATTTTCAACTGTACAGTTTTATTTTGTCTACTTTGTCGCCTGGTAGTGACTTTCAGGACTTTATGTTGCATATCCTTGAATTCTTTTATGGTAATTCGCGAAAGTGCGTCTGCTACGAAATTATCTTTCCCTTTAGGTATTCTACCGTGAAGTCGTATTCTTCAAGCTCTAGCCGCATGCGAGTTAATTTCGAACTGGGATTTGTCATAGAGAAAAAGATATGTCAATGGTCTGTGATCCGTTTTAATTGTAAAATGTTTGCCATAAATGTATGGTCTAAAATGGGTAATTGCCCAATGAATTGCCGCTAACTCTTGTTCTGTTGTGCTCTTATTGCTCTCCCTTTTGTAAATGAACGAGATGCATAAGCTATTGGGAGTTGAATTCCGTCACGGTTCTGAGTTAGAACCGCTCCGCAAGCTTGTTTGCTAGCATCTGTTATAATGCAAAATTCTTTGCGAAAATCAGGATATTGTAGTAATGGGGTGCATAAGCTTTTTCTTTAGGTATTGGAATGCGTTTTGGCATTCACTTGACCATTCAAAGGAACATTCTTTTACATAATCTAGTTATGTGCCGTGAATAATCGGCGAAATTTTTATAAATCGACGATAATAATTGCAGAATGCTACAATCGTCTTGCGCTGTCCGCGTCATGTGGGACAGGATAATTTTTGATGACGTCAAATTTCTTATCATCTGGCAATACTCCTTTGTCAGTGCATTTATGACCTAAAAAGATCACTTCATGCATGAAAAATGAACATTTTTCTGGATGCAGCTTTAGGTTATATTTCCTACATACATTAAACACATCAGTTAAGTTTTTAATCATGTGTTTTTCGGAACATCCTATTACCATTAGATCATCCATATAAAGGAATGCCTGAGAGGGTTCTAAGCCCGAGAATGCTATTGTCATCATTCGTTGAAATGAATTCGGTGCTATTTTAAGACCAAAGGGTAATCGCGTGAAGCGATAGGAGCCGAACACATCACTGTACTTGGTGCATAATTCAGTAAGTTGACTTTTGAATTGTTCTGGAAAGTTTTTCTTTAATTTTAAAAGTACCTGTTCGCTTCTATTTTTGGGATTATTGCTGTGAATGTCGTAATCTGTTAAATTTTCAAATTGGATTTTGTCTACTTTGACCAATTGGTCGGAATTAGTTGTGTTTAGAAGGCGAATGTATGCATGTTTGGAAGTTGCTATTGTATTTGCTACATAAATTCAGTTATGTAATTCTTGATTAGGAACAAATATATAATCATTTACTGTATTAATGTCTATTTTTCGTATAACTTGGGATCTGGCTGGTAGAAGGACAGTATTGTTGCCAGCACTATATGTTATCGGAATATAAATGGGATAATTTAAATTTTGAGGTCTAATTATAAACCAGTCTTCACTTGGTTTGAAATCTAATTGACAATTGAATTTTTAATAAAATCAATGCCTATTATTCCATCACACGGTATTGAAAAATCGGAATCTACTAAATGAAAGTCGTGTGGAATAAAATATTTTGTTGATTGAAGTTCTATTGAAGTTATTCCTTGAGATTTTATTACACCTTGGCCTATGCCTTGGATGTTTATAATATTTTCGTTTTGAATTTTGAAATTATCAGAATTTATTTTTAAAAGTGAGATATCTGCACCAGTATCTATTAGGAATGTGAGTTTATTTTCAGTAGAATGATTATAAAAGTGACAAATATATTAAGACTGTAATTGATGGAATGGACCTTTGCATTTACTGGTTGTCTCCTAAAGGGTTCTGAGAGTTTTCCGAATCATGTTGCGCTACTCTCACATAGTTGTTGTTATTTCCTTGGTTGAAGTTGCCTCGGCCTCTACCTTGATTTTGGCCTTGTCTTCCTCCTCGGTTGTTGTAGTTGTTATTACCGCCTCGGTTGTAATTGTTATTACCGCCTCGGTTGTAATTGTTGTAGCCGCCTCGGTTGTAATTGTTGTGGCCGAAATTTCTGCCACGATTATTACCTCGGCCTCCTCTATTATTGTTGCTTGCACCTCGTCGGTAATACAGGACAGTGTTGCTTTGACCTGTTATCTCCGTGCAACTGTTGACAATTTTGAAACGGCATCATTCATATTTGTGAATGTGCCCGCCTGCATGATAAGTTTTACTTTATCAATTGAACAATTTTGAGTCATTGCTTTTACAGCTGTTGTAGTGCTGTATTTGTTAGCCAGTGATTGGCTTAGGCCTTCACTTATATAGGCACCTTCAAGGGCCTTTGCCAGTTTTTCCACCTCTTGGGTGTATTGATTTGCCGTTTTGTTTTTCTGTTGCAGATTAAGAAGTTTGGCAGATACAACTTCTACCGATTCTCCTTTACTGCATTGGTCAGCTGCGTGATAATTGCAGCAATTGTTAGTTCATTGCTAATTAAGTTTCTTGCGTGGCCTTTTAGCTTTGTTTTTATTAGGCTTATGGCTGTTGCCTCATGCGTGCCTTGCAAGGTTTGTAATAGGCTCAAAGAGTCTAGGAAATTTTGTAAATTTTCAGGCTTTCCATCAAACTCCGGCAACAGAGATGTGGCTAGCTTGATAAAATCTACAACTGTTTGTGCCATTTCAATATTTGTTAATTCTGGTTTTGTTTCGATGGGATCGCTTTCTTCTAGTGTTTCAATGTCACTTTCAGATTCAGCGTCGCTTGATTGGATTGATTCGTCCAAATCTTTTAATTGTTCGGGATCAAACTCCGCCAATTGATTTAGACTTCCGGGAATTGTTATTTTAATATGTCGCCTCTTGGTGACAGTAACTAATCTGGTGTTTAGGATTTTATTACCCTTAAACATTTACTTTTGTGTTCGGCTGTGAATCTATTTTCAAAGCTGTTTACTAAGGACACTATATTATTGTATTCCCTTACTATTATTTCTAAATGAAATTGAAGGGTTTCTGTTTTATAGCGGCATCTTTATTGATGCATTTGTAAGATTTGTCAAATTTGTTACGAAATGTATCGATTTGTTTCGCAATTTCGTTCCATTCCATTATTTAGTGAAATGTTCTTATTTCCTTGAAATCATCATTAAAAGATTTCTTCCAAGTATTTTATTTTCGTTTATGACTGATCTTACTTCGATACCTGGAATGGTACTTAATACTATTGCTTTTGGGTATTTGAGCAATGTATTAAAGGAGAGAAATCTAAATTGTATCTATTCATGTATTCATATTCGAAATCTAAAATTGATAAGGGCTCTGCTCCTTTCCTGACGATGGCTAATACCCTATTCTGAAAATCTGGCTCCTTATCAATAGTGATTCTAATGCCATCTTGCGTGTTCATTTTTTATAATGTAAAGTTTATAATATATTTATATTTAGATCCTATCTAGGTTATTTGCCCTACTCATGTATCTTTTCTTTATAATTTTATTATGCTTGACATAGAGTGTAAGCAAAACTGTAAAACTGAGACTATAGTGAGGATCAGTAAAAGTAGCCACAACGATTTTATGTCGTCTGTGTGGTCAACTATTTTGACGTTGTTTACAACGTTGGCAGTGTTGTCCTTTGCCTCACTAGAGTCGCTAAACCATCCCATTATGTGGTGGTTTTATCGTATATATATATTCAATGAAAATAAATTTCATGGAGAAAAGGTAAGGTTTTTAAAAAAATTGTTATTTTTTCATAAAAATGTTTTTTTTTTTGTGTGTGGGGCTTGGTAAAGAAAGAAAGATATTTTCTTCTTTGAAAATCAAAAATAAAAAGTAGGTATTAAAAATTATAAGAAGATATTTTTGTTTTTTTTTTTTTTGTTTTTTTAATTTATCATTTCACAATTATTTTATTGCGGCTGGGTATGTAGATACCCAGCGCTAGAGACGTGGAAATATTAGTAGTTATTTAATGTGGTTGGCTCACATTGGTTTTACAATTTATTACTTTTTTTTTCTCCAACCACATTTGTTAGTTAAAGCCTATCAGAGTTTAGTAGTTTCTCAAGCAGCGGTTTCCCGCATCGGCTTGATTTTAGAGCTTAATAATTAAGGCAAATTGGGGCATTTGCAATTATGCAGCCCGTTTGCGTTTTTCCGCACCAAGGCGAAGCTGTTAGGGCAAATTGGGGCATTTGCAATTATGCAGCCCGTTTTAGCCGCTCTCATGCTCTGTATCCTCCTGTCCGCTTTATGTTTCTTTGGCGCCGTCTTCTGTTGGCGAGCCCGGTACTCAGCTATTGTGGTGGGCGTGGTCCATCGGTTGGATTTGCCTGCAAGGCCTCTTGCAACGGCGGCAAATCCCTTTGTTCGGCAGGAACAGCTGTCTCGAAGTTGGGTTCCATAAATTTTTCGGTTTTTGTTGTTTTATTGTTTTGCCATGTAAAGTTTATTGTTGTTGCTGCTGTTGTTTTTTTTTCACTGTACGTCACTGTTTTATTTCGGCATGTTTCCTTTGCCATTATTCACAGTATAGTTTATAATATTGTTTTGCCATGTAAAGTTTATTGTTGTTGCTGCTGCTGTGGTTTTGTTTTTCACTGTACGTCACTGTTTTATTTTTTTTTATTCACAGTAAAGTTTATTATTCTCCACAGTAACCTCTGTCACGGTCGCCATGTAAAGTTCATAATATATTTGGATTATCATTTGTGAAATATTTTTATCAAAAATAAGAAAAGATGATTTTCCTTGAGCGTCAGCTCCATTTAAAATATTATTGAGAATGAATCTTAAGCTTAAAAGTTAAAGGGGGCTAGCGGCTGCGCTGCCTCAAATATCGGCAGCGGCAGCAGCGCCCATATGTACATGCCAGTATCTATGCTCATACATAAGAGCGCGAGTGGAGTTGGTATATGCATGTGTCTATCTGTGTGCGTTGTCAAGCGGTGAGAATTCGCTGACACTTGCACTTCCCATACTGTCAGCTCTGAGGCGCAATAGGGTGATCGCATTTCGTCTGGCCACTTGGCCATTGCTTATGTTTATTTAACAATTCTGTAGCACAATGAAGACATTGGTACAGTGTGCACTCGCTACACGATACATGCATACTACAGTACACCAAAATTGGTGTACAGTTAACTTAGTGTACAGTGTTTTGATGTACAGTGTACTTAATTCTGAATACGTAAACTTTTTAATTGATTTAACTTAACTTTTAATAAAATCGTTACAAAAAATATGAACCATTTAAATTATTAATATTGGAGTGTAAAAACATGATACTATTTACCATTTCTGGCGTATTGGCAATTCTGCAGCGTTTTTCGGTTGTGAGGTTTTAGCAACCGAAAAGCCCTTACGGAAGCTGCACTGCTAGCTTGCTGCATAGCTTCTTCGACTCATTGTCAACTGTTATATCAAGATGGCCGCGCTTAACAGTATTGGCCTTGGCGAACTTTTAAATGTGCTTGTTTGTGCACTTGTTGCAACTACATCTGTTATCTCTAATCCATTTTATCGACTATCCGCGAAAAGGTCTCCCAAACCTTGCTTCGACCTTTTGGAACATATGGCTTTAGTTCATTGGGTGCTATTTTGGACTTAACATCAGCAGCGTACTTCTTGAAGTCATTCAGCGAACTCATGGTACCGATTGGGTCTTGGGTATTACACAACAATGATTTCTGTTTTTATTTAAGCTAAAATACATAATTTATAATTTGTTGTATCATTTAAAATTTATTGAAGTGAACTTATGTACATCGACTTGAAAATTTGTAGCACTCATTTGTGACGTTCGGAATAGAATTGATATTCGAAATATACTTTTACTGTCACTCACTTTCAGTGAGAACAGTACGAAAGTTGTACAGGCTTTGACATATTGAATATACTGTACAGTATAGAATGAGTACAGTATTTTTGAGAACACCAGACTACTGTACAGTACTGTATACTTAGAAATGAATATATTCATGCAGGTCTCTAGTCCCTTGCCTTAAATTCATGGAAACGTTTTCTTAATTTAAGACAATTTTTCTTATTTTTAGAGGGGTTTTTTTTAGGGTGACTTTTCTAAAACAGAAAAATATTTTTAAATTTAGTAAACACAAGAAAAGTAAAAACGAGACATCCGTCTTTTAAAATTACACGATAAATAATACAGCTCTTATCAGATTTACATGACACCGTGAAATTTTTGGTTTCGACCCTCGTAGGAGAATGGGGAAACATAATACCACAAAATCAAGTATGCAGAATGAAAGCTTAATGAATTCTGCTTAAAAGCTGATGTTCTTATCTCTAATTGCATCTCGCGAGTTCAAGTAGCGGTAAAAAAGCGCAGAAGTTCGATATTTTTCATGCCTACAAGTTTATTTTTTATTTTATAAGACACTTCAATTATTGCGGCTCAAGAAAAAAATTTGGTTTCAAATAGATTTTTTTTAAATTTCTGTTAACAATTGAATAAATTTTTAATAAAATGGTGCGTGAAAGTTTGTTATCCGACGAGGAAAAGAGAAAAATAAATGCGAAAAATCGCGAAAAGTTGGTCGAACACGTTGTGTTATCACAAAATTTTTTGATAAACCGGATAAATATGGTGTAAAGCACAGCTCTGAAAGAAATACAGCCCTGCCATTTTAAAGTTTATAATATAAAAAAATATGTTTACTTAACTTTTAATTTAGTATTTTATTGCCAATAAAATTTTCTACAAAATGAGGTATCACTCATTTCAATTGGACAAAAACTAGCAGAGATATCGACACCAGATCTCCTGCTCGCCTGGTTCTTTGCAGCTTCTGCAGTGTTGGTTGTGTGGCAGTCCCATCTTAAAGGCGTGCGTGCCTATTGCCCGGTGGCGGGTGATGGCTGCTCTTACTCTTACTGTTCTGATGTGGAGATCTGGTTCGATTACCCTACCTCTCTTCCATTCCTTCCTCGTTGAGTTTTATATGCATTTCCGAATCCTAGTTCGGTTCTCATATAGTCTGTGGGCCTCGCTGCCCGATAGTTAATCCTTCAAGCTGTTGCTTGCCTTTAGTGTTTGGCGGCGCTGTATCCTTGATGTAATATTCTATCGGGATCATGTTTAGGATCACGTTCAGAGCTGCCGCAGGGCATGATCTTAATGCCCCCGTGGCTCCAGCGCATGCCGATCTTTGTATCCTTATTAATTTCTTTATGTTGTATGCTTTAGTAAGCGCTGGCCACCATACCAATGGTCCGCAGGTCAGTATGGGTCTCACAACTGCCTTGTAGAGCCATATTATTAATTTTGGATGACTACCCGTTTTTTCCGAACATCTTGCTGAAAGAGTAGAAGGCTTGCCTTCTTGACTCTTTCTGTGATGTTCTGTTTCCATGACTGCTTCGGATCCAGTATCACTCCTAGATACCTTGCTTGTTCCAATAGCTCTATTTGCATGCCATCAATCTGTGGTTTTTTAAATATTGGGATCTTCGTCCTTCTTGTAAAGAGCATGAGCTCAGTTTTGCTCGGGTTAATTCCTAAGCCGCAGGTTTTTGCCCATTTGTTTTGTTTGATGAGTGACCCTGTCATTATTTCGCTAATGACATCTGGGTATGGTGATGATACGAGTAGAACTGCGTCGTCTGCGTATGCTACTACTTTTAATCAGAATCAGTTTGAAATATTAACTCAGCAAATGAAGACGTCGTATTTATTGGGCGCTCTTTTCAGTTTTCATTAAAACCCCTTTTTATATTATATCTGTTCAACATAATTTCACTAAATACTATTATTTCAAATAAACTTAATCAAACTGTTAATATTCGTAAATAAAAATCCCACATTTGGGAGCTCGACCGGGATGAAAAAAGTGTACGACGACGAAATTTGCAGACGACAGAAACAAATTCCCATTTTTTTTAATACTCTCAATGAAAAATGGCGTGCTTAAACGATTTAATTCACAAAAATTTAAAAAGTGCCCCAAAAACATGTATTAGTGCATTACACAAGTTTATATTCGAAGAAGAGGGAGACAGGAATAATCGCAAAAGTCTTCGCGAATTGTCTGGTTTCCAGTATAACGAAAACGACGCAGTTTGTAAACGCAAGAGTGCATACATAGGCGAAAACTTGAACGAGCGAGACCTTATATCTATATGTGTAATTTTGGGCATAAGGCACAACGTCGAGAACACACCAATGAACATATTTCGCAATTTACGACATGGCAACCTTCTTGCCAACGACGAAGTGGAGGATCCAGGGAGCGACGAATCAGACGACGAGAAGGAAGACGACATAAAGAGCGGATCGGATCCGAGAGTAGCAGAGCTCAAGGAAGAGGTCATAGAAGAGCACAGGAAGAGATGCCTCGATTTGCCATAAGCTTTCGGGATATAGAGGAGACAATTAAACAATTTGATGGCAGTGACGAGACTCCAGTCGAGGTGTGGATCAGCGATTTCAAGGACCAAGCCCTGCTGATGGGATGGAACGAACTTCAAAAACTAATTTTTGCCAAAAAATCTCTTAAAGGTGTCGCGAAACACTTCGTGTTGAGTGAGAAACATTTAAATTCGTGGAGTTCACTGAAAAAGTCTCTCTTGAGTGAGTTCAAATCAAGTGTTAGCAGCAAGAAAATACTTAGGCAACTCGGAGAGAGCAAACGACGCGCGAACGAGAACGCTCAAGAATATTTGTACCGAATGAAAGATATTGCATCAAAGGGAAATGTTGAAGAAGACGCATTAATTCAATATGTGATTGACGGTATTGATGAACTTTCTATGAACAAATCCGTGCTATATGGTGCTAAAAATTTATCCGAGTTCAAACGCAAACTGAAAGATTACCAAACAATAAGTGTAAAATCAAAACTTGGCGAAGGTGCGAAAGAAAAGAAAACACAAGCTGTGTACAGTGGTTCGAAGGGAGGCAAAAAAGAGATAGTTTGCTACAACTGCGGTGACAAGGGACATCTTTCTAATGGTTGCAGCAACAAAGACAAAGGCAGAAAGTGTTTCAAATATAACAAATTTGGGCACATTTCGAAGAGTTGTCCACAAAGAGAAAACAGTGGAGGAAAATCTACCAAACACGCGAGTTTTGAAAGAAAACAATGATTTAACAAGCAAAATAGTTTCGATTAAAAACCACAATTGCAATGCTTTGTTTGATACGGGCAGTAAATTCAACATTTTGCGTGAAGACCTGTACAAAGAGCTGCTTTTGCCAAAACTAAAAGAGTGCAGTGTTTATCTAATCGGATTCAGAAAAGATCGAAACGCAAATAAAATCAAGCCGCAAATAAAATCAAGACAGTGTATCCAAACAGTGTGGATTGATGACAATAACTATGATTTAAAGTTCTTTATAGTTCCTCTCGATTGTATGGACACGCGAATGATTATCGGCGAAGAGTTATGCTTGTATCCAAAAATAACTTTTGGTCCAAGTGGGTTGCGCGTGCGGAAACTGTGCAATCTTTACCATAAAAAAATCGAAAAAAATTTGATGAAAATTGATGCAGTGATGAATAACAAAGAACTAAACATAAACGAATCAGCTAGTGAGAAAGCAAAAAATGAAGTGCGTGAACTGATAATGAGTTATAATCCGCGAAAAAAACAGTCAACAAACATTGAAATGAAAATCATTTTAAAAGACGAATCTCCAAATTTTTCGCATCCACGTAGATTTGCTTTCGTTGAAACGCGTGTAATCGAAGAGCAGATCCAACTGTGGCTTACAAATGGCATAATTGAAGAGTCCAACTCCGAATTTACGAGTCCAGTTGTGCTCGCAAGGAAGAATGATGGTTCACAACGACTCTGTGTAGATTTTAGGCGTATATACAAGGTACGATTGTAAAGACCATTTTTCGTTGCCCCTGATAGATGACCAGCTCGATCGCCTACAAGAAGCACGATCGACCTGAAGAACGGCTTTTACATGTGCCTGTAGCCGAAGCCAGCAAGAATTACACATCATTTGTGACACAAAGTGGCCAGTACCAATTCCTTAAAGTTCCTTTTGGTCTGTCCAACTCGCCCGGAGTATTTCAGAGACACATAAATGCCATCTTCCGAGCTCTAACCCGAAGAGGAATCGCACTTCCATATGTAGACGACATTATTATACCGGCAAAGGACGAACACGAGGCTCTATCAAATTTGAAAGAAGTTATAGCTACTTGCTGCGACTATGGACTTGAGCTTAACATGAAGAAATGTCATTTCTTACAGACTCGTATCCAGTTTTTAGGTCATATCATCGAAAATAAAACTATTTCTCCGACAGCTCAGAAGATCGACGCCGTTTCCAAATTTAAGATCCCCAGCAACTTTAAGCAGCTCAAAAGTTTTCTCGGCCTGACAGGATATTTTAGGAAGTTTATCTATAACTATGCGCTCATATCCAAACCTTTAACTGACCTAACCAAAATGACGTTCAATTCAATATTGGCCCCAAGGAAGAGAAGGCAATCGAATCCTTGAAGAAGTACTTGACATCTACCCCAGTTTTGGCTATTTACAATCCGACTTATGAAACTGATGTACACACTGACGCCTCCATAGACGAGGGTGGAGCCGTGCTCTTACAAAATCACCAGACGACGGCCAGTTCCACCCAGTTTACTTCATGAGCAGGAAGACTACAGATGCTCAGCGTAAATATTCAACCTATGAATTAGAGGTACTAGCCATTATCGAAGCCGTAACTAAGTTTCTAGTTTATCTACTCGGGATTCCGTTCAAAATAGTTACTGATTGCGACGCGTTCACCAAAACATTAGACAAGCAAAGTCTTTGCACAAGAGTGGCACGTTGAGTACTTCTGCTACAAGAGTACGACTACAAAGTGGAGCATCGTTCTGGCTCACGTATGAAGCACGTTGATGCCCTTTCTAGGTACCCAATCATGACTATCGTAGACGACTCAATCGCAGTTAGTTTTAAACAAGCTCAGACAAAGATGAACATTTGAAAGCGATCATCAAAATTATCGAGGGCTCAAACTCAGCTTACCAAGATTACTTTCTAAAAGCTGGCGTTCTTTACAAGTTAGTTAAAGACTTAGAACTAATTGTTGTACCCAGAGACATGCAGAGGCAGATCATTAGTAGAGCGCACGACCGAGGACATTTTGCTGTCAAGAAAACGAAGGATCTAATTTGTAACGAATATTTTATTGACAACATTGACGAAAAATCCAAAAATATATTGACTGCTGCATTCGTTCATTTTAAGCAACCGCAAACGTGGCAAGCAGGAGGGCTTGTTAAATCCATTGCAGAAAGAAGACTTTCCACTGCACACATACCATATTGACTTCCTAGGCCTCTTGGATTCGACAAGCAAGAATTACAAGCACATTCTCGCTGTCGTAGATGCTTTCACGAAGTTCTGCTGGTTTTACCCTACAAAGTCAACGACCGCCAGCGAAGTTATCACAAAATTACGAGGCCAGAGCAACGTTTTGGCAACCCAGCCTGCATTATATCTGACAGAGGTTCAGCTTTTACCTCTCAAGATTTTTACAATATTGCGAGGCAGAAAACATAAAAGTGGTCAAATCAACAACAGGTTTGCCTCGATAAATGGTCAAGTTGAAAGGATCAACGTCATTATTATACCATTACTTTCCAAGCTTAGTGTAGTTGATCCCACGAAATGGTACAGACATGTTAATCGAGTCCAGCAAGCTATCAATTCAACTTTCTCGAGGAGCATCGTCGCAACACGTTTTAAACTCTTAATCGGTGTCAAAATAAAAGCAAAGATGACCAGCAACTTCAGGATTTAATTAGCAAAGAATCGATAATCCTTTTAGAGACACACGCAACGATCTCCGTCTTAAGGGTTAGACTCACATTTTAAAACTTCAAGCCAAAAACAAGAAGACGTATAACCTGCAAGGTAAAGCTGCAAGGAAATACAGCGTTGGCGACCTGGTAGGCATTAAACGCACTCAATTTGGCGGCGGGCTCAAACTAAAGCCAAAATTTTTGGGTCCGTACGAAATCGTCAAAGCAAAACACAATAATGCTTACGATGTCCAAAAGTCGGCAACTCAGACGGCCCGAAAACTCTTTAACCTGCGCAGAATTTCTGAAGTCATGGACGATCCACGATTAAAATGACGACGAAGACGATGACACATTCGAGGCGAATGTTTAGTCAGCATGGCCGAGTGTGGGAGTGATTTTACCATATCACTACCTGCACTAACACAAACGACGCCCTAGACAACAAGTACGAGCAGAAGACGCATTCGAAAAGATAATGAAATAACGACGACGATTCAAAGACGACAACGAGTAAAAGACGAAGACGATTCAAAACGACGATGATCAAGAAAGGACGAAGATCACAAGACGACACTCAGTTGAGTGCAACGACGAGCGGCATAGAGCGACCTGCACAGAGAGGAGACGAGTAAGTCTTCAACGAGAGAAGATTGAAGAACGACGTATTTGATCTGACGACGCGACGACGATTTCATTAAATTATTATATCTGTTAAACATAATTTCACTAAATACTATTATTTCAAATAAACTTAATAAAACTATTAATATTCGTATATAAAACCCCACATTAATGGAGCCTTGCCTTGATTTTAAGGTCCCTTGTAGAGATCTGCATGAATACACTCAAATGAGCAAATGAATCATTCAATTTAAAAAGTGTACACTATTTTACTGAACAGCTCCAAATAAATGTGAGTGAATGTTGTAATATTGTCTGTATTTGACAGATACTGCTCATACTCAGTATCAGTATGTACAGTATAAAATGAGTACACCAAAATTGGTGTACAGTTAACTTAGTGTACAGTGTTTTGATGTACAGTGTACTTAATTCTAAATACGTAAACTTTTAATTGATTTAACTTAACTTTTATTAAAATCGTTACAAAAATATGAACCATTTAAATTATTAATATTGGAGTGTAAAAACATGATACTATTTACCATTTCTGGCGTATTGGCAATTCTGCAGCGTTTTCGGTTGTGAGGTTTTAGCAACCGAAAAGCCCTTACGGAAGCTGCACTGCTAGCTTGCTGCATAGCTTCTTCGACTCATTGTCAACTGTTATATCAAGATGGCCGCGCTTAAGAGTATTGGCCTTGGCGAACTTTTAAATGTGCTTGTTTGTGCACTTGTTGCAACTACATCTGTTATCTCTTATCCATTTTATCGACTATCCGCGAAAAGGTCTCCCAAACCTTGCTCCGACCTTTTGGAACATATGGCTTTAGTTCATTGGGTGCTATTTTGGACTTAACATCAGCAGCGTACTTCTTGAAGTCATTCAGCGAACTCATGGTACCGATTGGGTCTTGGGTATTACACAACAATGATTTCTGTTTTTATTTAAGCTAAAATACATAATTTATAATTTGTTGTATCATTTAAAATTTATTGAAGTGAACTTATGTACATCGACTTGAAAATTTGTAGCACTCATTTGTGACGTTCGGAATAGAATTGATATTCATACCCGAAATATACAACTTTTACTGTCACGAGAACGCTCAAGAATATTTGTACCGAATGAAAGACGCATTAATTTAATATGTGATTGACGGTATTGATGAACTTTCTATGAACAAATCCGTGCTATATGGTGCTAAAAATTTATCCGAGTTCAAACGCAAACTGAAAGATTACCAAACAATAAGTGTAAAATCAAAACTTGGCGAAGGTGCGAAAGAAAAGAAAACGCAAGCTGTGTACAGTGGTTCGAAGGGAGGCAAAAAGAGATAGTTTGCTACAACTGCGGTGACAAGGGACATCTTTCTAATGGTTGCAGCAACAAAGACAAACGCAGAAAGTGTTTCAAATATAACAAATTTGGGCACATTTCGAAGAGTTGTCCACAAAGAGAAAACAGTGGAGGAAAATCTACCAAACACGCGAGTTTTGAAAGAAAACAATGATTTAACAAGCAAAATAGTTTCGATTAAAACCACAATTGCAATGCTTTGTTTCATACGGGCAGTAAGTTCAACATTTTGCGTGAAGACCTGTACAAAGAGCTGCTTTTGCCAAAACTTAAAGAGTGCAGTGTTTATCTAATCGGATTCAGAAAAGATCGAAACGCAAATAAAATCAAGCCGCAAATAAAATCAAGACAGTGTATCCAAACAGTGTGGATTGATGACAATAACTATGATTTAAAGTTCTTTATAGTTCCTCTCGATTGTATGGACACGCGAATGATTATCGGCGAAGAGTTATGCTTGTATCCAAAATAACTTTTGGTCCAAGTGGGTTGCGCGTGCGGAAACTGTGCAATCTTTACCATAAAAAATCGAAAAAATTTGATGAAAATTGATGCAGTGATGAATAACAAAGAACTAAACATAAACGAATCAGCTAGTGAGAAAGCAAAAATGAAGTGCGTGAACTGATAATGAGTTATAATCCGCGAAAAACAGTCAACAAACATTGAAATGAAAATCATTTTAAAAGACGAATCTCCAAATTTTTCGCATCCACGTAGATTTGCTTTCGTTGAAACGCGTGTAATCGAAGAGCAGATCCAACTGTGGCTTACAAATGGCATAATTGAAGAGTCCAACTCCGAATTTACGAGTCCAGTTGTGCTCGCAAGGAAGAATGATGGTTCACAACGACTCTGTGTAGATTTTAGGCGTATATACAAGGTACGATTGTAAAGACCATTTTTCGTTGCCCCTGATAGATGACCAGCTCGATCGCCTACAAGAAGCACGATCGACCTGAAGAACGGCTTTTACATGTGCCTGTAGCCGAAGCCAGCAAGAATTACACATCATTTGTGACACAAAGTGGCCAGTACCAATTCCTTAAAGTTCCTTTTGGTCTGTCCAACTCGCCCGGAGTATTTTAGAGACACATAAATGCCATCTTCCGAGCTCTAACCCGAAGAGGAATCGCACTTCCATATGTAGACGACATTATTATACCGGCAAAGGACGAACACGAGGCTCTATCAAATTTGAAAGAAGTTATAGCTACTTGCTGCGACTATGGACTTGAGCTTAACATGAAGAAATGTCATTTCTTACAGACTCGTATCCAGTTTTAGGTCATATCATCGAGAATAAAACTATTTCTCCGACAGCTCAGAAGATCGACGCCGTTTCCAAATTTAAGATCCCCAGCAACTTTAAGCAGCTCGAAAGTTTTCTCGGCCTGACAGGATATTTTAGGAAGTTTATCTATAACTATGCGCTCATATCCAAACCTTTAACTGACCTAACCAAAATGACGTTCAATTCAATATTGGCCCCAAGGAAGAGAAGGCAATCGAATCCTTGAAGAAGTACTTGACATCTACCCCAGTTTTGGCTATTTACAATCCGACTTATGAAACTGAGGTACACACTGACGCCTCCATAGACGGGGGTGGAGCCGTGCTCTTACAAAAATCACCAGACGACGGCCAGTTCCACCCAGTTTACTTCATGAGCAGGAAGACTACAGATGCTCAGCGTAAATATTCAACCTATGAATTAGAGGTACTAGCCATTATCGAAGCCGTAACTAAGTTTCTAGTTTATCTACTCGGGATTCCGTTCAAAATAGTTACTGATTGCGACGCGTTCACCAAAACATTAGACAAGCAAAGTCTTTGCACAAGAGTGGCACGTTGAGTACTTCTGCTACAAGAGTACGACTACAAAGTGGAGCATCGTTCTGGCTCACGTATGAAGCACGTTGATGCCCTTTCTAGGTACCCAATCATGACTATCGTAGACGACTCAATCGCAGTTAGTTTTAAACAAGCTCAGACAAAAGATGAACATTTGAAAGCGATCATCAAAATTATCGAGGGCTCAAACTCAGCTTACCAAGATTACTTTCTAAAAGCTGGCGTTCTTTACAAGTTAGTTAAAGACTTAGAACTAATTGTTGTACCCAGAGACATGCAGAGGCAGATCATTAGTAGAGCGCACGACCGAGGACATTTTGCTGTCAAGAAAACGAAGGATCTAATTTGTAACGAATATTTTATTGACAACATTGACGAAAAATCCAAAAATATATTGACTGCTGCATTCGTTCATTTTAAGCAACCGCAAACGTGGCAAGCAGGAGGGCTTGTTAAATCCATTGCAGAAAGAAGACTTTCCACTGCACACTTACCATATTGACTTCCTAGGCCTCTTGGATTCGACAAGCAAGAATTACAAGCACATTCTCGCTGTCGTAGATGCTTTCACGAAGTTCTGCTGGTTTTACCCTACAAAGTCAACGACCGCCAGCGAAGTTATCACAAAATTACGAGGCCAGAGCAACGTTTTGGCAACGAAGCCTGCATTATATCTGACAGAGGTTCAGCTTTTACCTCTCAAGATTTTTACAATATTGCGAGGCAGAAAACATAAAAGTGGTCAAATCAACAACAGGTTTGCCTCGATAAATGGTCAAGTTGAAAGGATCAACGTCATTATTATACCATTACTTTCCAAGCTTAGTGTAGTTGATCCCACGAAATGGTACAGACATGTTAATCGAGTCCAGCAAGCTATCAATTCAACTTTCTCGAGGAGCATCGTCGCAACACGTTTTAAACTCTTAATCGGTGTCAAAATAAAAGCAAAGATGACCAGCAACTTCAGGATTTAATTAGCAAAGAATCGATAATCCTTTTTAGAGACACACGCAACGATCTCCGTCTTAAGGGTTAGACTCACATTTTAAAACTTCAAGCCAAAACAAGAAGACGTATAACCTGCAAGGTAAAGCTGCAAGGAAGTACAGCGTTGGCGACCTGGTAGGCATTAAACGCACTCAGTTTGGCGGCGGGCTCAAACTAAAGCCAAAATTTTTGGGTCCGTACGAAATCGTCAAAGCAAAACACAATAATGCTTACGATGTCCAAAAAGTCGGCAACTCAGACGGCCCGAAAAACTCTTTAACCTGCGCAGAATTTCTGAAGTCATGGCCGATCCACGATTAAAATGACGACGAAGACGATGACACATTCGAGGCGAATGTTTAGTCAGCATGGCCGAGTGTGGGAGTGATTTTACCATATCACTACCTGCACTAACACAAACGACGCCCTAGACAACAAGTACGAGCAGAAGACGCATTCGAAAAGATAATGAAACGAGAAAGAAAGCTAACTTCGGTAAACCGAAGTTTATATACCCTTGCAGTCAGCAATTGGATCATTGAAAATCGATCCAATTTGGTAATGTAAAAAAAAATGTCAAATTATGTAAATTTTGTAAATTTTACATTTTACATGTAGAATTTTACATTTTCATATAAATCGACCGATCCCTTATATGGCAGCTATATGATATAGTTGTCCGATCTTAATGAAATTAAAACCGTAATTCTAAAACTAAAAACGACTATATCTCGAAATTTATAGAAATTCGATGAAAACAGAGAAGTTAAAATTTTTTTACATTAATTTCGTCATCATTTCTATGGCAGCTATAAGATATAGTGGTCCGATTTTGGCCGTTCCGACATATATACTGCGTGCTAAAGAAATAAGACTATGCTGAAAATTTCAGCCCGATAGCTCAAAACTGAGAGACTAGTTCGCGTAGAAACCGACAGACGGACAGACGGACAGACGGACAGACGGACCGACGGACAGACGGACAGACAGACGGACATGGCTAGATCGACTCGGCTGGTGATGCTGATCAAGAATATATATACTTTATGGGGTCGGAGATGCTTTCTTCACTGCGTTGCAAACATCATGACAAAATTATTATACAATCTGCAAGGGTATAATAACGACGACGATTCAAAGACGACAACGAGTAAAAGACGAAGACGATTCAAAACGACGATGATCAAGAAAGGACGAAGATCACAAGACGACACTCAGTTGAGTGCAACGACGAGCGGCATAGAGCGACCTGCACAGAGAGGAGACGAGTAAGTCTTCAACGAGAGAAGATTGAAGAACGACGTATTTGATCTGACGACGCGACGACGATTTCATTAAATTATTATATCTGTTAAACATAATTTCACTAAATACTATTATTTCAAATAAACTTAATAAAACTATTAATATTCGTATATAAAACCCCACATTAATGGAGCCTTGCCTTGATTTTAAGGTCCCTTGTAGAGATCTGCATGAATACACTCAAATGAGCAAATGAATCATTCAATTTAAAAAAGTGTACACTATTTTACTGAACAGCTCCAAATAAATGTGAGTGAATGTTGTAATATTGTCTGTATTTGACAGATACTGCTCATACTCAGTATCAGTATGTACAGTATAAAATGAGTACACCAAAATTGGTGTACAGTTAACTTAGTGTACAGTGTTTTGATGTACAGTGTACTTAATTCTAAATACGTAAACTTTTTAATTGATTTAACTTAACTTTTATTAAAATCGTTACAAAAAATATGAACCATTTAAATTATTAATATTGGAGTGTAAAAACATGATACTATTTACCATTTCTGGCGTATTGGCAATTCTGCAGCGTTTTTCGGTTGTGAGGTTTTTAGCAACCGAAAAAGCCCTTACGGAAGCTGCACTGCTAGCTTGCTGCATAGCTTCTTCGACTCATTGTCAACTGTTATATCAAGATGGCCGCGCTTAAGAGTATTGGCCTTGGCGAACTTTTAAATGTGCTTGTTTGTGCACTTGTTGCAACTACATCTGTTATCTCTAATCCATTTTTATCGACTATCCGCGAAAAGGTCTCCCAAACCTTGCTTCGACCTTTTGGAACATATGGCTTTAGTTCATTGGGTGCTATTTTGGACTTAACATCAGCAGCGTACTTCTTGAAGTCATTCAGCGAACTCATGGTACCGATTGGGTCTTGGGTATTACACAACAATGATTTCTGTTTTTATTTAAGCTAAAATACATAATTTATAATTTGTTGTATCATTTAAAATTTATTGAAGTGAACTTATGTACATCGACTTGAAAATTTGTAGCACTCATTTGTGACGTTCGGAATAGAATTGATATTCATACCCGAAATATACAACTTTTACTGTCACTCACTTTCAGTGAGAACAGTACGAAAGTTGTACAGGCTTTTTGACATATTGAATATACTGTACAGTATAGAATGAGTACAGTATTTTTGAGAACACCAGACTACTGTACAGTACTGTATACTTAGAAATGAATATATTCATGCAGGTCTCTAGTCCCTTGCCTTAAATTCATGGAAACGTTTTCTTAATTTAAGACAATTTTTCTTATTTTTAGAGGGATTTTTTTTAGGGTGACTTTTCTAAAACAGAAAAATATTTTTAAATTTAGTAAACACAAGAAAAGTAAAAACGAGACATCCGTCTTTTTAAAATTACACGATAAATAATACAGCTCTTATCAGATTTACATGACACCGTGAAATTTTTGGTTTCGACCCTCGTAGGAGAATGGGGAAACATAATACCACAAAATCAAGTATGCAGAATGAAAGCTTAATGAATTCTGCTTAAAAGCTGATGTTCTTATCTCTAATTGCATCTCGCGTGTTCAAGTAGCGGTAAAAAAGCGCAGAAGTTCGATATTTGTCATGCCTACAAGTTTATTTTTTATTTTATAAGACACTTCAATTATTGCGGCTGGAGAAAAAGATTTGGTTTCAAATAGATTTTTTTTAAATTTCTGTTAACAATTGAATAAATTTCTAATATTTTTTCTAATGGCGCGTGAAAGTTTGTTATCCGACGATGAAAAGGGAAAAATAAATGCCAAAAATCGCGAAAAGTTGGTCGAACACGTTGTGTTATCACAAAATTTTTTGATAAACCGGATAAATATGGTGTAAAGCACAGCTCTGAAAGAAATACAGCCCTACCATTTTAAAGTTTATAATATCAAAAAAAAATATGTTTACTTAACTTTTAATTTAGTATTTTATTGCCAATAAAATTTTCTACAAAATGAGGTATCACTCATTTCAATTGGACAAAAACTAGCAGAGATATCGACACCAGATCTCCTGCTCGCCTGGTTCTTTGCAGCTTCTGCAGTGTTGGTTGTCTGGCAGTCCCATCTTAAAGGCGTGCGTGCCTATTGCCCGGTGGCGGGTGATGGCTGCTCTCACTCTTACTGTTCTGATGTGGAGATCTGGTTCGATTACCCTACCTCTCTTCCATTCCTTCCTCGTTGAGTTTTATATGCATTTCCGAATCCTAGTTCGGTTGTCATATAGTCTGTGGGCCTCGCTGCCCGATAGTTAATCCTTCAAGCTGTTGCTTGCCTTTAGTGTTTGGCGGCGCTGTATCCTTGATGTAATATTCTATCGGGATCATGTTTAGGATCACGTTCAGAGCTGCCGCAGGGCATGATCTTAATGCCCCGTGGCTCCAGCGCATGCCGATCTTTGTATCCTTATTAATTTCTTTATGTTGTATGCTTTAGTAAGCGCTGGCCACCATACCAATGGTCCGCAGGTCAGTATGGGTCTCACAACTGCCTTGTAGAGCCATATTATTAATTTTGGATGACTACCTTTTTTCCGAACATCTTGCTGAAAGAGTAGAAGGCTTGCCTTCTTGACTCTTTCTGTGATGTTCTGTTTCCATGACTGCTTCGGATCCAGTATCACTCCTAGATACCTTGCTTCTTCCAATAGCTCTATTTGCATGCCATCAATCTGTGGTTTTTTAAATATTGGGATCTTCGTCCTTCTTGTAAAGAGCATGAGCTCAGTTTTGCTCGGGTTAATTCCTAAGCCGCAGGTTTTGCCCATTTGTTTTGTTTGATGAGTGACCCTGTCATTAGCATGGCGTCGATCCATGCTGTGATGTTTCCTTCAACTCCAATCTTGTTGAGGGAACTCAAGATGGAGTCTGCGTTTACTATTTTGAATACGCCTTCTATATCTAAGAGGGAGGCCATTGTGTAATTTTTGAAAGGCAGGGCTTTGTCTATGTGTCGCACAACTTCGTGTAGTGCTGTCTCTGTTGATGTCCCTTTTCTGTACGCATATCGTGCGCCAGACAAGTCACTCTCTTTTTTCATTCTGATGTGGGTATCCAGTATCCACTTCATTGCTTTCATTAGGAATGAGGTTAGGCTAATCGGCCTATAATCCTTTGCTAGGATATGTCCTCATCTCCCTGGTTTCGGTATAAAAACTTCACGTGCTTCCTTCCATGGAAATGGTACGTGTTCCGTTCTAATCCATGCTTGGAATATTGCTAGCAGCCAGTTTCCAATACATGTTTTTGTGTTCTGAAGCATTGCCGGTATGATTCCATCCGGACCTGGGCTTTTGTATTTGTCGAATGAGTCAATCGCCTAGTGGATTCTTTCTATAGTGACGATATCTTCGATTTTTTGCTGTAGGTTTGCTCTCTGGCCTACCGTTTTTAAAGGTTGTTCTTGTTGGTTTCCTGGGAAGTGGGTGTCCAGCAGGACCTTCAGGGACTCTTCCGCCGACGTGGTTCCTGTGCGTCTGGCTATTTAATTAGTGTGGGGCTTGCTTGTCCCTTTGCTAATATCTTGCTCAGCCTGGCCGTATCTTTGATTCTTTCGAGGGCTTTGCAGTAGTCGCTCCAAGACTCCATTTTGGCTGCGTATATCGCTTTTTTGTATGCTTTTTGATGTTCTTTGTACGGACCCCAATCTTTGGTTCCGTAGCTTGTATTAAAGGTCTTTCACACCTTTTTCCTGAGCTCGCTTAGCTCCACCATGGTGAGTATGTCTTTTTCGGATTCGATTCGGTGCCAATTCGCATATCGTCATAGAGATTTCGAAAAATATGTACCTATGGTCTGCAAAAGAGTGTTGTGTCGAAACCTCCCATTTTCCTACCTTGTAGTTGCTATATTCCACCTGGAGAGTTATGTCTCGGACCTCTTCCCAGGCTTGAAATTCCTCCGTGCTTGGAAAAATGAATGTGGGTGTATTCCCCCTGTTACAGATATTAACGGCACGACATATAATACTATCAAAAAGAGACTCACCCCTTTCGTTTGTTTCCTTACTTCCCCACAGCGTATGCCTCGCATTGGCGTCACACCCGAAGATTATCGTTGTTTTGGTTGCCTCAGCCCACTGCATCCGCTTGATGACCGACTCTGGTGGTGCCGGTTCTTCGTGGGCCATGCAACCTTTGGCAACTGCTATGGCAGTCCCATCCGCTGCCACAAATCTCGCCACTGCTAGATCTGAATTGTTGAGGTTGGGATGTAAAAGAGCGTTAAAGTTGTTTTTTATGATTATACCCGCCCTTGGCCTACCTATCGAGTTTGAGTATATGATTGTGTATCCTTTTAGTGCCATGCCAGAGATGCGCTCATCTCTGGTCCATGGTTCCTGTGGCAGGCAGATGTCGATGTCCTTCTCGCGGAGAAGGACTGCAAGATTTGCTAAAGCGTGCGAGTTGCGCTTCAGATTAATCTGCACGACGGTCGGCATTATTGGGGGGTAGTATTCGGGGTGTTGTCATCGATGACCAAGTCGTCCAACAGCTTGTCGGCCAGAAAGACCTTAACTTTGGCCTTCCTGATCCAGTACCGGACCTTTTTGTCGGACTTTTCCAGCTGTTCTAGGCATTTTATGTTGCTGAGGAACAAGAACGGCTGGCGTGTCTTCATCTACAACTCTGCCTTGAGGATGACCCAGTCCTTCATGTGGACACCTGGATTCAGAGCTCTCAGCGTCATGAGCACCCTTTTGTGGTTGGTCTGCCCCTTGGGCAACCAGATGCGAGCTCTGGGATTTCTCGGGATCTCCCTGGCGGGGACAAGCATAATGCCGATCCCCTTCCATGCGTTGCGAAGCTTAGCAACGCACTCCACCAGAAAGTCTCTTGAAGACTCGTCGCCGCACCTGGCCCCTGATCATGTCTGCGGAATCAAAGGAGGGGGTCGAACCAGTTGGCTCGGATAGCAATTTGTCAAACACCATCTCCGCCAGCTTGGTTTCGATCTCCTCCCATTTCTCCATCAGCAGGCGCCCATCGTCGTTGAACTCGTCGACCAGTGTCATGGCAAGGCTCTCTCTAGCCACCTCACTGAATGTCTTCGCTGGCCTTACAAACGATGTCGGTCTCGGAATCCCCTTGGCGTCCTTCGCCCTCTTCGGAGCACTCTCACTCACTTCCTGTGAGCGATTGCGCTTCGCTTGGAGAAGCTGAAACGCTTCCGGGTGCTCCTTTTCGTAACGCTCGTATTCCTCGACTACTGCTTGGAAACGGGCCTTATCTTCTTGGTCACGCGGGTGAGTCTTGCCCTCCTTTTTATTGTTGGCGATCTTTGCCATAATGAAACGGGCCTTACTGGCCTGCGCCTTTTGTTGGTGGTGAGTCAACGGCAAAGCTTTGCTGTTTTCCCCTTTCACCTTGGCGAGGCTCGCTTTGGTGGAGTTTTTTGTAGGTTACGCCGTTTGGGGAGTTCTTGTTTTGGCATTCCCCACCAATGGAGCTAGTTTCTCATCATCTGAGCGCAGCAACTCATCTTCGTCGATTTCGGAGATGGAGTGGGGTTTTACATCCCTTACGAGGTCCGAAGCGGAATTTGGGGTAGAAGTCATGTTCATTAACGCACGCGTTGCTCGACAAGGCGAGCGCGGCGGGCCCGAGGGGTTTGGGGCTTTGAAGGGAGTCGACGGTGGCTTCGCTCCTAGGCCACGGCAAGGCCACTTTCGACCCAGGGTTTCCTGGCTCTGGGAAAGCTCCGTTCGAACACAGCTGGACTTACCCCTCAGCTGCGAACCTTATACTCAGAGGGTACGGGTCGCTTGACACCCCTGACTTGAGGGAAGGCCGTTTCAAGACTTGCCCGGGTCACGATACGGATTGGGAGACAAATGAATTATGGGTGTAGGAGTCACGGGAAACACCGCTCGCATTAGCCGTACCGAAGTACGTTACCAAGAGGCACTACGCGGAGGACCCTTTCCAAAGAGAGGGTGGGGAGGGTCTATAGCTTATATATCGTTTTTTATGATTACCGGAGCGGAACTGGGCGTGGCCAAATTTATAGGTAAACTAGATCTGCGTACAAAGAATTCGTAAAATCGGCTAAATCGACTCGGCAGGTGACGCTGATCAAGAATATATATCCTTATACTTACTTCTCCTTCTGCCTGTTACATTGTACCCTATGGGTACCGGGTATAAAAATATCTTACAGTCGACTTCGCCCGACTGATGCTTTTATAAACCAACATATATTTGGTGTAATGTTTCAATATACAATTTTGTGTCAAATAGCAATAAAAACAAATATTGTAACTTTTATCAAGTATTATATTATTATTTAGCTTACAATAAAAAGTATTCCAAGCACACTCTGACTAAATTTATAGCCAAGGATGCCAGGCAGGGTCCATGCGACACAGATTATCCGTATTTGTTGCAGATTGTATTAAAACAGAAATTTTTTTGTTTTCAATGCTATCAAAATAGGAAATTTTGTTAAAACGCGTCATTATAATATCCACCGCTGAATTAACGACGTTAACTGTATGCTCCATAGAATTTCCATCTGGATATCGGTCTCCAACTCCTTCTGTTAATTTGCATTCTCTAAATCCTTTTTTTTGTAAACCAATTATTTCATCTCTTAAAATTGTTTGTAGTATTGAGCACAGCTTATAATTTGGTTGAATAAAACATCGAGCAGTAGCTACAATTGCCGCTGATAATGGTCCAATAATGCCAATGTTAGTAATAAATTCACCAATGTTTGGAGTTAAACGAAATGGTACAGATCTGTGTTGAATAAGCTGACACTTATCATCATTTAAGTCGAACTTAAAGTACGATACGTTCATAAGTCCGGAGTCTTGGTGAAGGTACATCATATCTGGATTAAGACGTGTTAAATTCAGAGCGTGTTCGCATAGATATGCTAAGGCTAGCTGGAGAGTAAGCTAAAAATAAACAATAAAAGTTTTTTTTATTATTATTAAACATCATTTTAATCCTTTATTTCTAAAAACAATGAAATTCGGTAATTTGGCACGATCGTTCTAATGCCAGCTAAGCGATATAGTGGTCCGACCTGGTCTGACTTATACTATACTAATGGGAATAGAATAAAGAGTATCTACAAGATTTCATTAAGATATCTCAAGAACTGATATACATAAATATATATATATATAAGTTAACACGTATTCGCAACCGAAGTTGGCCACGCGCATCCGGTATTGCACCAGCAAGTAAAAGTGCAAGGGCAACATCCCGGCTTCGGTCAATAGCTCCCAAAAAGTGCTGACTGCAGCGTCTGATTCACTTCCCGCTGCAGCGACAACAACGGCAACGCTCCGACGTTGGCAGAGGCAGCAACAAGGCTATTGGGTCTAAATATGGCTATTTCTGTAATCATAATTTAGTTCCAAATTATGTGCAAATAAATACGGACCAAGTGTCCTAAATAATATTATTTTTTTATACCCTTGCAGAGGGTATTATAATTTTGCCATGATATTTGCAACGCAGTGAAGGAGGCATCTCCGACCCCATAAAGTATATATATTCTTAATCAGCATCACCAGCCGAGTCGGTCTAGTCATGTCCGTCTGTCTGTCTGTCTGTCGGTTTCTACGCGATCTAGTCTCTCAGTTTTTGAGCTATCGGGCTGAAATTTTCAGCATAGTCTTATTTCTGTAGCACGCAGTATATATGTCGGAACGGCTGAAATCGGACCACTATATTCTATTGCTGCCATAGGAATGATGGCAAAATTAATAATTAATTAATATTAACTTCTCTGTTTTTCAACGAATTTCTATAAACTTCGAAATATAGTCGTTTTTTATAGTTCAAGAGTTATGGTTTTAATTTCACTAAGATCGGACAACTATATCATATAGCTGCCATAGAAGGGATCGGTCGCTTTATATGAAAATGCAAATTGCAGACTGCAGGGTATACAAACTTCGGTTTAACGAAGTTAGCTTTCTTTCTTGTTAAATATTAAAAACCATCGTGTTTAACTTATATACACATATATATATTGTATGTACACATACATGGGCATTTCCACGGGTCGCGAACGAACGTTCGTATATATGATGGGGTTCTTCGAGTTTTCGTTTTCATAATAATTGCAAGAAACATGCGGTTGCAAACATACCCGAAATAGAAGTCGATTTTGGCTTAATCTAGTAAAATGCAAAAATCTTTTAAATAGAGTTCATGGAGCTTTCTACCGAGTCTATTCACAAGAAAATATCTTCGTTTGTTTTTTTTATTTTATTGAATTAGGAACCGGTCGCGATACGATTACGTCATGTTTTCTCAAGAAAAACTTAATACTTTCTAAAAAAACAACTAATTCTCTTTATAATAGGTTTCGATGAGGAGATTTGGTGGAAAAAACTTAAACATAATTTATGTTTTGCATACGAAATAATTAAGTATATGAGATATGCTAAGTAACCATTGTATTATGAAAATTTTTTTTTGAATTTGATGTTTCTTTATAGATCAGCAGTCAGCAGAGTCCTATACACTGTGCATAGGAAATAATTTGAGGCAGCGCTGTCGGCGCACCAACAGCGTAAACGCTTCGTGTTTGTTCGGGATTCGGTTAGGCTGTCGTAGCAATCTTCGGAGCTATGTTAAACGTCTTCGTATCAAATGTTAAAAACGCTGCAGCGGCACCGGCAGAGAAGCGACCGAATAGCCCATGGAATCGCCTATACACAATTGCTCGGGTCTCGCAGTAGCACAGGAGCAAATCGTTTGGACCTGTTAGTATCATTTGTGTCTGTTAGCTTCGCACACATAAGCACTAAAAAACTGTGTGTGCCTAGATGCATATAGATATGCACAAAAAAGATACGACTTTTTGGCCTTGGTTGGCCATTTGGCAGATTTTCCTATATATAAAGGTTGTCAAAAAAGTTGGTTATAATAATGCGATTTAAGTCGAATATGCGCCGTTTTGTTCCATGACGAGTTTCCAACGAGATGCCAACTTCATAATGCCCCTCTTATAAAAGCTCGCTTCCCTATCGGCAAAAAACTCGGATAGGCATTTTTCATAGGACTCTCTTGTGGCCAACTTCCGACTACCAAGCTCGTTCACCATGGACAGAAATAGGTGGTAAGCGGTCCAGTTGTTGGCAGTACAGGTTCAAATTGAGCGTTTGGCCATAGGGGAGCAGATCATAGTGTATGATTCCCTGCCAATCCCACCAAACACACAGAAGAACTATCCTGGCCGACAATCCAGGCTTGGCCACCGTCTAGGCAGCTTCACCGCTTTTCGACCACGACCGTTTGCGCTTCACGTTGTCGTAAGTGGCCCACTTTTCATCGCCAGTCACCATCAGCGTCAAAAACGGGTAAATTTTGTTGCGATTCAGAAGCGATTCGCATGCATCCATACGGGCAAAAATGTTTTTTTTGCGCCAAGTCGTGTGGCACCCATACATCGAGCTTCTTTTTGAATCTAAGCTTCTCTAAATGGTTTATGACGGTTTGACGGCAGCTACGGATGCTACTATGCCGGTCTCTTTCGATCAATTCAGCGATTTTATCGCAATTTTCGACGACAGGCCTTCCGGACCGTGGCCCATCTTCGACCACCTCTGCGCCAAAACGAAAACGTTGAAACCATCGTTGTGCGGTGGAAATGAAAACTGTATCGGGTCCATAAACTGCACAAATTTTATTGACAGCATGAGATGCATTTTTGCCTTTATCGTAGTAGTACAATAAATCAAACACGTGTAAGCGCATGAAAAGCGTGAACCGATGCGACGAAAACAACTAGAACTACAAGCTTGCGGAAATACCGCAAGACTTTTTTGACAACCTTACATATATATAACGTTATATATATAGGTATAAGTTTTGCATGGTTTTCGAGAACGGAAGCGGGTGTTGCCAAATTTCAAAACAAACTTGATCTGCGTGCAACAGATAAGAATGTTGTCATCAAGTTTGCTCTGTTCTGTTCTGAGATCTGTTCTTTCATACTGACAAAAGGACATAGATATATATATTCGTCTGGTGATACTGATCAATAAAATATTTAATTTATGGGACGGAGATGCCTCCTTCTGTCTGTTACAAACATTCTCGGTTGGCACAAAGTTATATAATTACACAAATATATGTAGTCCAAATGGTGCCTTACTTGTAACCGGTTTGTAAACAATACAAATTTAAGCTCATCTCTTATTATTTTAATGGAATAACAATTTGACCCTTACTAATGTTGAGAACAAAACAATAGAATATATCACGGCTGAAAGATAAAATAAAAACCGAATATATTTACAAATCAAACAAATGTTAGTTATTAAATTCCAAAACCCTTCACATGTAAAGAGTCAATATTTTGGAATTTTTTTTAGTTTTTTTTTTAATAGAAAAATTAAATCCATTATCTTGGAACTGGGGATATCCATATGTATTTAACGGTGGCATTTAAGATGTTACACATTGTTTTTTTTTTTCATTTTACAAAATGGCGACCTTGGAACATTTGTTAGAGCGCACTAGAAGGCGGAAATGATAAACAGCGACTTAAATTAGGGAAGCCCTGAAGCAAAAAAACTTCTATGAGGTATTGTTATAAGTAATATAGTTAGTAAAAAACACCATATAATGAAATTAATTAGGCCAATTTTTTTTTTAAATTGAAAAATATTTTTTTTAATTTAATTTTATAAAAAAACAAGTGGGAAAGCTACAGTTGAGTGTGACCGACTGTATGATACCCGGTACCCAAAGCATTGTGGGTGAAATTAAACAGCACATGTACATGGAAAAAAGGAAATGGTGACAAATAGAGCCAAATATTGCTAGAAACATGTTAAGCAGAACTCAAAAGAGGCAAATGTTGCTAGGAACATGTTGGGCAACTCTCAAAAGCGACAAATGTTGCTCTCTCTCTCTCTCTCTCTCTCTCTATCTCTCTCTCTCTCTCAGAAACTTTATTGTTTAATAGCTTCTATGTTTATCATCCGATTTTACTAAAATTTTCAGAACACGTCCATGATTGCCTACTTATTAAGCGTATCTATTTACTTTACACCGCATATGACGCATATGGTTACATACCGTTTTTTATGATTTTCGGGGGCGGAAGTGGGCGTGGCCAAATTTTAAAACAAACTTGATCTGCGTGCAACAGATTCCAATGTTGTCACTAAATTTGGTAACTCTAGCTCTTATAGTCTCTGAGATCTGTTGTTTCACACGGACGGACGGACGGACAGACGGACAGACGGACAGACGGACATGGCTATATCGAGTCGGCTAGTGACGCTGATCAACATATATATACTTTATAGGGTCGGAGATTTCTCCTTCTGCCTGTTACATACATTCTCGGTTGGCACTAACTTATAATACCCATAGGGTAGGGTACCGGGTATAAAAATTATTTTAAAAATGGGAAAACTTTATCCTATAGCTGCTCAAACAAGTAAGAAAGCTACAGTCGAGTGTTCTTGACTGTGAGTTACCCGATACACAATATTTCACTTCCCGAAAAAACACAAATTAGAACAATCATTAATTAAAACTATTCGCAATGAAATTAACGCATTTTAAACTATTTATAAGCATAATATCCGAAAACTCGACGAAGCACCAACGAGCGAGTGCTCCTTCGCAGACAACGAATAATATTGTTCGCTTTTTAGAGAAAAAGTGTTAAAGATATTTACTGCGAAATTTGCCGCCAATTATAAAACACAGGATGCAGCCTAGCGGTTTAAGTTTTTTAGGCATAATTTTTTTGTCAACAGTTGTCGAAGCATAGTCGGTTCATATGTATAGCCGTATACAGCCGGTTCATATGTAATAGTCTGAGCGGCCGATGCATTAAAGTTTTGCAAGACCGGCCTCAAACTAAAACCAAAATTATTATTTTAAAATTTGTGTTCTCTTTGGTTAATTGTTGGTAAAAAAAATAATAATAACATAAAATAATATTGAAGAAAAAGAAGTAAGAAAATTTCGCCTGCGCCTGGGATCGAACCCTCGACCCGGTCGGCTACATGCAGCTTTGCAATTCAAACTTTATTGCCTAATAACTCACAAGTATATCATTATCAGACTTTACTCAAATTTTCAGACCAAATTTTCAACCACACAATCATATTTATTTAGTTTATGTATTTACTATAAATCCGAATACTACGACTATAGCTTATATACCGTTTTTTATGATCTTAGGAGTAGGAAGTGGGCGTGGCCAAAATTTAAAACACATATAAACACATAAATACATGGGTGCAGGGTATAAAAATTCTAAGAAAAAAATTTTAACTTCGTTGTTTTAAAACATATTTACATAAACACCGAGGTGTAGCCATTTTTTACTATTTTAGAATTGCGGGTTTAATTTAATTCGGATCGGACAACTATATAATACAGCTGTCATAGGAACAATAGGGCAACAATAGGGCAAAACTGCCATAGAATCTTGAAAAGTTTGCAATACCAGGAGAATGTTTCAAGTTAAATTAAAATTTAGGTCATTTAGAAAATAATATAACAATATTATACACCCAAAATTTTTAAAAATACATTTATTCATCATAATTATCTTCACTATCACTCTCAAAACAATCAAACATATTTTCAATCAAGAGCCGCCTTCGACATTCTAAAACAAGTGGGAAAGCTACAGTCGAGTGTGACCGACTGTAAGATACCCGATACCCAAAGCATTGTAGGTGAAATTAAACAGCACATGAAAATATAAAAAGGAAATGTTGACAGATAAAGACAAATATTGCTAGAAACATGTTGAGCAACACTCAAAAGAGACAAATGTTGCTAGGATCATGCTGGGCAACTCTCACAAGCGACAAATGTTGCAAGGAACATGCTGAGCAACACCCAACAAAGACAAATGTTGCTAGGAATATGTTGAACAACACGCACGTGCGCGCTCTCTCTCTCTCTCTTTCAGAAACTTCATTGTTTAATAACTTCTATGTTTATCATCCGATTTTACTCAAATTTTCAGAACACGTCCAATATTGACTTCTTATTAAGCCTATCTATTTACTTTACGCCGAAAATCACGCATATGGTTATATACCGTTTTTTATGTTTTTCGGGGGCGGAAGTGGGCGTGGCCAAATTTTAAAACAAATTTGATCTGCGTGCAATAGATTTCAATGTTGTCACCCAAATTGGTAACTCTAGCTTTTATAGTCTCTGAGATCTGTTGTTTCACACGGACAGACAGACGGACAGAGGGACAGACGGAAAGACGGAAAGACGGACAGACGGACAGACGGACATGGCTAGATCGACTCGGCTAGTGACGCTGATCAAGAATATATATACTTTATAGGGTCGGAGATTTATCCGTCTGCCTGTTACTTACATTCTCGGTTGGCACTAACTTATAATACCCTTGTACCCTATGGGTACCGGGTATAAAAATTAATTTTGAAGTTTGAAATTAAAGGATCTGAGCTAATCAGCAATTTATTTAAAACATCCATATTAGAGTTCTCTCGACTGCAGTTTCCTAAAAAATCTTTGAAGTTCTTGTTTCGTGCTTTCCAGACTTCCTCGGTCTATTGTTCAATTGGTGGAATTTGATAAGAAATGTATCAAAAGCTCATGCCGCCAACCAAAACAAAATGATTTCAGGGATTCATATTGTAAGTGCGCGCTACAGAACCAGGGCTGACGAGATCTGAATTGTTGCAAGTATCTTCGCTATCTAAAAGAGGATTTTCTCATAAAAGAAAAATTTAAGTTTGTAAAATGCATTATAACTAAAGAACGAGAGGTCTCCCATTGGATATTATGGTTTAATATTAAAGTAGAGAGGCCAAAGCACTTTTTAAGCTGAATACCCGCTCTGGGCAACGTAACGTTTGGGAGTTATTAAGCCTTGAAAAGTGCCGATTCAAGCAGTGCATGATAGTTTGACCGCGATTTTCTCAAAATTGGTGGGTGATGGAAACTTTTCAGTTTCGGACTAGTAATGTACCGGTTCAAATCTATCAGAATCAATGGCTTTTATTCGCCGGCAAAAAAAAAGGTCGATTTTTGTCGACCTGTGTTATCTGTAAAGTGGCATTTACATAATTTTTCATATCTTAAAAAAATTCATTTTGTCGCGATATTTGTTCTAGACGCCCCATAGGGCAGTGCCTCGAAGTTTGAGTTTCCCGGCTATGGACACGATAAAGCTCGTATTTCGTGTCGGAATCCAAAAAACTAAAATTATTTGTGTTCATTATAAATGTATCTTCTATTTGAACCTTAAAAACTAAAAAATGACAAAAAAAATTCAGTTAAAAAAAAATTAATTTATCAAGAAAAAAATTTCAGCATATTCTCCAGACAACAAACTATTTATTAAAGCAAAAAAAAAATTTGTTCAAAAAATTTCCGTAATTTATGTGTTTATGTCCCCTTATAAATTAAGTGAATTTTTCATTTTCGCATCATGGCAAATTCCAAAATATACTTTAGACGACACCAATAATTCTGATTAGGTAAATACCTTAGAAAACAATATGTTAATCGAATTCACTAACCGCCTGAATGCCATCTCTAGAGTTTCAAATTAATCGGGACGGAGTGCGTCAGAGCGCGGCATCTGTATCAGCAATCTTATGGGACCCCAGCATACCAGGACAGACGCACGTCGTACCAGCGAGCAGAAAGGCCTTCAAGCTGAGACTCCACAAGAGCAATCGAAGATGTTTCCTAGACCTCTGGGACACCGTGAACCACGACCCATAGGGAAGTGCGTATAAAATCGTCGCCAAGAAGCTCTCAAAGAACAGGTAAAAGGGACCTATAGGCCCGGAAAAGCTGAAGGAAATAATCGAGTTTCCCAAGATTAATGACCAGCCTCAGGAAATCACTGACCCCTTGCTGGAAGGCTACACCAAAGTTGGCAGCCAACCAGACCAAGACCGATAAGGAGTCAGAACCATTCTGCGTCCCTAACAGGATGCTTAATCTAGACCGGTCTCTTCGCCCCGAGCTGTTAGGCAGTTGCCTCAGGGAAGGGATCTTTGAAACTAACGGAGCAAATATTTAACGGTTTGGAGATTAATCCGATAACATCGATATATGATGTCGAGCAGTTTTAAAAAACAGGCTCAAAAACAAGATTCCGTCGCTTGAAATAGATATCGCCTCGCTTCACTCAAAAGGAATATTCGGTGTAAATGTCCAGTGTTACCGAAATCAGACCATTGAAGTGATTATTGATTATTGAGCTCCATCAGAAACACACAGGGCTCAATTTAAGCATTAAAATAGAAAACATTTTGGCAGACTTTTATATTTCAAAGCAGCAAATATATACCATTACTTCAGACAATGGAAGAAATCGAGTGCTTGAATGAAAATCCGATTAATGAACAAAATGTTGATGTCGAAAATAAGGAACTGATGAAAAACATTTAAATATTTTCTTTATCATCAATCCGATGTACTGCGCACAAAAACTTTGCGAACATCGACATTTAGGTTAGTACATAAAATGCACATTATTGAAATATTACATAAAACTAACTAGTCTCATTGTATACTGCGTTTAGAACAGCGCTACCAACCATCGATGTGCCAACAAGGTGGAGTTCAACATATAAATTCTGAATAGTGTATGCAAATTGAGGAGTTCATCCTGCAAAACTTTTTTTCGCAGTTATCCGTACAGCAAAGATATTAGAGTGCTACTATCTGTTCTAGAGCCGATTGCCGTAGCTACAAACAAATTTCATAGCAAGCAGCTTTGGCGACTTTTAAAAGGTGTGGCTAGAAACGAAGCTAACTATTTAATCTATGAAGGCATTGCACATAGTGAGGATCTAGCCAATAACTTTGAAAATCGAAAAAGAATTTTAACAACCAATGAAGTAATTCACTCAGTAATTTATTTGGATCCAAAAATTCGGCGAATTCTTCTGAAAAATCCCCATGTATACTTGTATTTTTCCCGCACTTCTCAGACGATGTTTAGGCCTTTGATTTTTATTAAATCATAATTCTTTTTTACGGTCCCTGGTAAAAACCAATTCTGATATAAAAGTAAATGTTGAGAAATAATTAAATTAAAAATTAAACAAGAATGAAAGCTAACTTTGGTAAGCCGAAGTTTGTATACCCTTGCAGTCTGCAATTGGATCATTGAAAATCGAGCCATTTTGGTAAAATAAAAAAAAATATCCAAGTTTGTAAATTTTTTTAACATTTACCTATACTTTTTAAATTTGTTAAATTTTACATTTTCATATATTTTCATATCGCGAATTTTGAATTTTCGTGGGTTACGTTATTCGAATTTCGATTTTTTTTTGTGGCGTTATGTTGGTACTCATGTCTCTCTTTGCTTGTCTCTTCCTTTGCTTGCACGTGTTTTTGGATCTTCTTCGATTTTAACCTATTCAAATAAATGGATCAAAGAACCTGTATAAAATTTTGTGTGAGAAACGAAATTAAGTGCACGGATGCATACCGAATGTTGACTGTGGCATACGGAAAAGCTACCGTGGACCAAAGCAACGTTTATTGGTGGTACAAAATGTTCTCAGAAGGCCGAGAAGATTGGCCTTTTGGCCAAAAATTGGCTTTTGCACCACGATAACGCCCCTGCTCACACATCGTTGTTTGTACGCGACTTTTTGGCCAAAAACAACGCACTAATGATGCCGCAGCCACCGTATTCCCCAGATCTGGCCCCCTTTTTCTTGTTCCCTAAACTGAAGAGGCCCATGAAAGGACGACGTTACCCTACGCTTGACGAGATAAAGACGGCATAGAAGGAGGAGCTGAACAAGATAAAAAATAAATGATTTTTTGATTTTTTGAAGTGCTTCGAAGATCGGAAAAACCGTTGGCACAAGTGTATAATATCTCATGGTGATTACTTTGAAGGGGACAAAATAGATATTCATGAATAAATAAATAATTTTTGAAAAAACACAAAATTCGCGATACTTTTTGAACACACCTCGTAAATCGACCGATTGCATCTATGACAGCTATATGATATAGTTCTCCGGTGAAATTAATTCCGTAATGCTTAAACGGTAACATAACAGCTATATCTCTCGCTGAAAAACAGAGAAGCTAAAATGGTTTTTACATTAATTTCGGCATCATTCCTATGGCCGTTCCGACATATATACTGCTTCCGAAAAAAATAAGACTGTGCTGAAAATTTCAGCCAGATAGCTCAAAAACAAAAACAGCTCAAAAAGACATGGCTAGATCGACTCGGCTGGTGATGCTGATCAAGAATATATATACGTTATGGAGTCGGAGTTGTCTCCATTACTGCATTGCAAATATCATGGCAAAATTATAATACCCTCTGCAAGAAGAAGAAAATATATTTTTTTTAAATAGTACACAAAAATCTAAAAATCAATCTTAAATAAAAATCATTTTCATAGAAACCAACCGTTCGCCTCTATGGCATCTATATGACATAGTTGCCTGATCCTAAAAAATAGAAACCATAAATTCTAGTACCGTAAAAACAGCTCAAATTGTTCTATTAATTCCCCGATCATTCCTATGGCAGCTATGGGATAGAGTCCGATTTGGCCGTGCAAAAGAAATTGTGCTTGCAAAAGAAATAAGACTATGCTGAAAATTTAAGTTGCGTGGAAAACGAGAGACAGACAGACATTCCTCTATCACTGCGTTGTAAACTGCTGGTCAAAATTATAATTACCCTCTGCAAGGGTATAATAGCGATAATAGAAAAAAGGAACGCTATTTGAAAAATTGGTTAGCCTAGTACTAACGTCGACGAAGATCGCTTACGGAAATTTGTGAGCGAAATTGTGATATATCTCATTGGGAACCAGTGTGGCGAAAGAAAATTAAGAAAATCTCAAACTTCCATTCGTGCTTTGTAAACAAATTTTATAAAGTAAAAAAAACGTAATTGACTGGGAATATTATTAATCTATTACACCACGATAGAGGTATAGGCAAATAATAGGAGGCGCCTAGGCCATCAAATCACAGCTGTTTATATTTTCAATCTGGCAACGCTTTAAATTTTTCTATCACGAAATTTCGTTCATCTTAGTACCCGACGGAGGGAAGATGTCATTTTCAACCTTATAATGTATATATTCTTGGTTTGGTTTGTTTAGCCATGGCCTTTTGTCCGTCAATTTATCGTTCGTTTGCGCCTTTCAACGAAAACTACTCTCTCAGTTTAAATGTTATAAAAACCTGACTATTTCATCATATGGCTTCCATAGGATCAATCGGTAAATGTATGGCAAAATGTAAGTGTTACTGCCGATATCTTAATTTGTAAAAAGTTACCAATAACGAATCAAGCCATCGGTAATTGATAAGTAACAGCGATATCGCGAAAGAAAGTGTAAGCGATAGGGCGCCATTACAAATTGGCAAGTTGAAGCTAAAAGCGACAAACAGCGGATTACAAAGCGGGAGAACAAGATTTTTTAAAGCTCTTTCTAAACTGAAAAAATAATTTGATATCGGTAATTACATAAAATCCTCTGAACAATACAAATAGATGTTATTTTTATTTTATCAGAGCTATTTAAGCTTTTTCACTACCGGAAGCCAAGAATTTATGGGGACCACCCTATAAGTTCCAGCCCCGTTTCAGCGTCTGACGGCATATCAACTGATACCAGTTAGGCCCACCGTGAATGCCACTGGTTTGGCGTTAAGCTTTTTCTTTTGGTTCGGTTACATTTTCCTTTTCTATTTTTTACTGCCGTGTCCGAGTTAAGATCTTATTTGTATTTTGTAAATTAACATCGAACTCTTTAAAAATAGGCAACAAATATTTGCTGTCATACTAAACACTACCACATTGGTGACCCCGACGTGGTCGCATGATCGCAAAGCGAAAAATATGTGGAGATCAAAGTACATAATCTAAGAAAATAGTTAACCACAGCAATAATGAGGAAAGGGCTTTCGTGGCAGCAGGCTTTCTAACTCAACGATCGCAGTCAAGCCGGAAGTCGTCGAGCAGACATTAATTAAGATCAAGCACTTGTCGTTGAGAACTTCTCCTCTTTTGAAAGGGCACCCGACGAGTTCTTCACCCTGTTGGAGTCACAATTCGTCAGTTCGTGCATAACAGTAGACTACACAAGTTTTCACCAAACTTTGAAAATCCTGCCGGCGAAATACTTGAAGACAATCTTTTTCAAAGTCAGCCACTTACTGGAAATTATTAAGCAATAAGGGCCAAGATTATCGCAGAATACCTACTTTCCACTCAGGCAAAATTGAACAAGTCGCTGGAGCTTGGGGAGAGCAACTGCTGCGCCGCATGCGGCATTGGCGAAGACGACCCCAAAGCCATGTGACCGAGGGCTTGGGTCTCGTAGTGGCTATGGCACAAAGCGATCCCGACAATAATGGTATAATGGTCGTATTATTAATTAATAATGGTCGTATTAATGGCTAACTGCTTGTGGGAGTACCCGCGTGCACTTCACGGTCACCGCTGTTACCGCATCCGCCTCGATGACAGCCCAAGGCACGTTATCACAGCACGGATCTCCGAAACAGCAGTAGTTGGTGGGGTTGAGGACAATGATGACCGAGCTCGGAAGGCAACAAGGCCGCCATAGCCGTGATCGGAACAACAGTAAGAACTTCGGTTCTTGTCGGTGACGATCGCTTCTGTACGCTGTCAATGGAACACCAATTACCACCTACGGGAACACCAATTACCTCCACCACCTTCTTGTCTACGGTCTGTGAGCTCCGCCATGTCTAGTACTCACCCATCTCGACATCCTTTCGCAATATAGAGACCTGGCTCTGCCTCCTGCCTCGGTGCGGAACTAGTGCAAAACACCCAAGTGTAGCACTATGCGACGGAGGGAAAGCCGGTATTTGCCAAAGGTTGGCCGACTGAATGCTGAGGCTCTCGCCACCGCCTGAATCTGAATTTGCACGGTTGCTTGAAGCGGGAATATGCCAACCAAGCAGCAGCAGCTGGGCATCGCCATTACCAATATCGAAGAAGAAGAATGGGGAATGGCGGCCATGTGATGACTATTGTCGGTTCAACGCGAACACTATTCCCGACTCAGCACTGCCGCAAGTCAACCTACGCATTAACGTGATCAAGAGTGGTTTCGGAAAGACTGATGTAACATTTCTGGGACACTTTATATCGCAATCGGAGTGAATGCGATCAACTGCGCCGATTAATTGCCATGCTCAACTACTACCGCCGTTTTCTGCCGAAAATAGCTGTCGTTCAAGGAATTTTCGAAGCCCTTATCCGTGACAACAAGAAGAGCGATCATTGCCGTTTTTTTTCTTATCTCCTTCGCGAGAGCCCTACCTAAAAATAAGACAAGTAAGAAAGCTAAAGTCGAGTGTGCTCGACTGTGAGATACCCGGTACCTAAACGATTGTGCTTTACATTAAAAGGCTATTTGAAAAATACACACTTTTTAGTACTACCTCGATACTTCTTAGAATAAATCGCCGTTCGAATTAGCTCCCATTCCTAGCGGTCTAAGCGCTGGGCAAACGTTTTTTATGCAAGAAAGGTCTAAGTTCAAATCCCGCAATATCCAAGAATTTTTTTTTAAATTTTTATTTAAGATTCTTATTTAGTTTTTCTATTTTTTATTCCATTAATACATTTTATATCAGTTCTGTCAAATTGGGTGAATTTGGTTATTTACGCTATTTCTGTTCTAAAGATCTGCCACCATTTTTGGGTCAACAGTCTATCTCTTTTCTCTTTCAAACACACTTGCTTGTGCATCTCAATTACAATAAAAGCTTATTTTCATTAAGAAAATGTAGAAGCTATTAGATGTAACAATCGCAGGCAATTACGTAATAAACGACATAGCTTAGAGGTCTCAGCGGTGGGCAAACGATTTTTATGCAAGAAAGATCCAAGTTCAAATCCCGCAAAATCCAAGGAATTTTTTCTTACATTTTTATTTTCTGGCTTTTTTAGTTTTTCTCCTTTTTATTCACTTAATGCATTTTATTTCAGTTCTGCCAAAATTAGGTAAACAGTTGTCAAAGCATACGTAGTATGAAAATGGCGCTCCATATGTATTATAGGTAATGGCACAGATGTCTAAGCGGCCGATGCATTTATATTTTGTAGAATTGACCCAAGTTCAATTCCGACACAAAACCATATTTCCTTTTTTTATTCTAAAATGGTTTTCTAGTTGTTCTCCGGGTATAATAACAAAACTCAAGGAAGAAAAAAAAAAACAAGTGAGAAAGTTACAGTCGAGTGCGACCGACTGTGAGATACCCGGTACTCAAAGTATTGTGCGTGAAATTAAATAGCATACGGACTTGGAAAAAAACAAAATGTTGACAAATTAAGACAAATGTTGCTCAAAACATGTTGAGCAACGTTCAAAAGAGACAAATTCTGCAGCTGTACGCAGCTGCATTACGAATTAATACTGCGCCCAAAAGCACGCAACACAAGGATCATCCGATTTTACTCAAATTTTCAGAAAACCTCCGCAAATCCGTCCTACTTATTTATTTTATCTTTTCTTTTTTAAGACAAAAATTACGACTATAGGTTATATAAAGTTTTTTGCGATTTTCGGGGACGGAAGTGGGCGTGGGCAAATTTTAAAACAAACTTGATCTGCGTGCAACAGATTCCAATGTTGTCACCAATTTTGGTAACTCTAGCTCTTATAGTCCCTGAGATCTGTTGTTTCACACGGACAGACAGACGGATTCTCGGATGGCACTAACTTACAATTCCCTTGTACCCTATGGGTAACGGGTATTAAAATGCCGAACTATGGTATAATACATATAAGATGTATGTAATAACTAGCTTTCTTTTGTTGGTATATTATCAGCGAAGAAATACGTTATAAAGTGAATATTATTTGCAACTGTTGCTTTTCTGAAAGTTTCAGACCGATAAAGATCGACTCGGCTGGTGATGCTGATCAAGAATATATATATATATTTTATGGGGTTAGAGATGCTTTCTTCACTGCGTTGCAAACTTCTGGTCAAAGTTATAATACCCTGTGAGGGAAGAAAAATTTCCAGGGTGACGCAACCCCTAATCTATTTGTTTGTGCTTGTCTAGAAACCTCTGCTACGTTGACCTTCTGTTAACAGTCGGACAAAACTATTTAAACTGGCTTTTCGAAGATACGTTGCTTTTTGTTTCTCTTGCAATAGAAATAAATGTTGAAATACAAGTTCAAGGAAAAGTTTATATGAATTATGATCTGTTGAAAGTCCATCATGCCTGTTTCTGTTTCCACGCGAATTGAGTTTGATAACATTTTCGGATTTCCTAAGGGAGCAATAATTTAATGCATCATCAAGGGAACAAATAAAATATTTTAAACAATTAGAACAAAGACGACCCAAATAGATCTTCAGCTAACAGGCGAAGAGAGGGGAAACTATGCAACTATCTGGGAACATTTTTTCGTTCCATTCCGGAAATTTCTAAGCGAAACTTGGCACAGTATAAAAGACACCAATTTAGCAGTACCAGGGGAGTCACTAGGCGTAGCCTTAATCCTACAATTACAACCCCGTGGCACATATCAGGCGCTAAGGACTTCAGGGATTCTGGACAACACCAAAGATGACTCTACAGCAATAATAAGAAGCAGAACCAATGCTATCAAAGCCGCAATAATCTGACAACAAAAATATACACTGTATTTCAAAACTATACGACAGTTGATAATTTGAACTTTAACTGCCTGCAGCTCCTGATAAAATTCCTTTATGGCCGATTTTTTTTTTTACAAAAACAAATTTTATACATGTGTGTTCTAAGTTCACCGTTAGATTTTTGCATTCCGCCATTCCATTTTTTTATAGAATTATTTTTAGATAGCAACCTAGGTTTGATGCCCGTTTTAGTTATTTCATTAGTATACGACACTAGTTCAGTTCTGGTGATATTTAGACTGCAGACCTAAAATCTTACAAGTTTTTAATATTAAGTTAGTTTTTGATCTTTAAAAAGTTAAATTCCGAAGGTAATCGAAATATTCGCCAGAGAAAAAAGCTTAATTATAGGTTAAAGAAATATATGGCTCATAACATAAACGAAATTTCAAGCAAATTAACCCGATATCGAAGTGGATTTAGGATATTCTTGTCTAATCCCGATGATTATTACATAAAAAAGTCAGAAACGGCGAAAAAGCCGTTTAAGTTACCGTAATAAGTGTCTCTTGATAGAAAAGGCATCGAATATAGCGGTAAGTTACGCCCAGTTATCTGCTAAAGTTGCTCATAAAGCGTCAATACAGATAAATTGAAGGAGTCAAAGGACGATGCCGAACTTATCCCCATTAAAAATGACTAGAGTGACGAAGTTTCAGGAAATATCTATAAGGATGCAGATAGATTTTGCTGTGCACAGCATTCCTAAAAATTGGGCGTACTTAAGTTATTATTCTTTTGTTTTAAAATTGTTAAATTAATTAGTTTTTGTCATCTAGGTAATTTTTTTAGATAAAATCAAATTTGATAAGACGTTCCTGATCGAAAATTCAAATACCTTTCCAAACGCAATTTCGGTTATGTTATGGGGACATTTCCCGGGTGGGACATCCTTGATATTACTTTCACATCAAATCGGAAGAGTAGCATAGGTTTTGTGGAAGTGTTTTTGTTGTGTTTAGAGCCAAATAGAGAAAACCCTTTATGTTCCACCAGGATAATACCTCTGTCAGCGTCAGCCAGCATACCAAAACGCAAACTTCAAAACTGATTGGTTCATTTTTTTGAACTGACTGTCTTGCTTTCCGGACTTAAATCCTATTGAAAATCTATTTCTTAGTTCATAATAGACAATTGAAAGTTGGACTCGAACGTGGTCCTGAGCAAGATTGGGATATTTTAGGCCCCGTTTCCACTACAGTTGCATTTCCAATTTTGCTTTTTGGCCAAAAAGCAACTTTTTCCCTGTGTATAAGGTATAGGAATCTAGTGGTGACAAAAATGATTAAAAAGTTGCTTTTTCGTGGTTTAGTTCGACAGTATCGATTAATTCAGTCTTTTTCTGCCTATTGATATGGGACTTTACCCAACTATCAGCACTAGCCAGCCGTTTTTTGAATAAATGAAATTGGCTGGCGGAACAAATATTAAACAAATTCATGATTTTCTCCATGTTTTGTAAACTAAATAGCATTTAATACATAATTCATTCAGCGGTCTGTGGATTCAACTGGCTATTGCACTTCCGGATGATCCTAGCTGGCGTACTTGCTGCACTGGCGGCCACCGCCTCCTCCTTCATTAAGAGTGTCCTCTTTTCCTAGACGACCACTTTTTCTGCAGCTTGTCACCTTTTTAAAACTACTTGGGCATTGCAATCGTCTTCTTAAGCTTGCAAGCTGACACCTTCAGATAGCTGAGCCCTGGGGATGGAAGAGCGTTGGTGCGCAGTAGTGGCTTAGTCTTACGTCTCCAGTCAAGCGGCTGGCTGGCGGAACCACGTAAAATTTTTATTGTTACTTAGCCGCAAATAAAAAATAAAGACTAGCTCCTTAACTTTTAATCTTAGTAAGTATTGGTTTGAATTTTGAATTGAATTTATTTTCCGCCAAATCAAAACCAAAACAAACAAGTGGGAAAGCTACAGTCGAGTGTGACCGACTGTAAGATACCCGGTACCCAAAGCATTGTGGGTGAAAATAAACAGCACATGAACATGGAAAAAAGAACATTTTCTAATGAATGAAGACAAATATTGCTAGAAACATGTCGAGCAACTCTCAAAAGCGACAAATGTTGCTGGGAACATTTTGAGCAACACGCACGTGCGCGCTCTCTCTCTCTCTCTCTCTCTCTCTCTCTCAGAAACTTTATTGTTTAATAACTTCTATGTTTATCATCCGATTTTACTCAAATTTTCAGAACACATCCACGATTGCCTATTTATTAAGCCTATCTAATTACTTTACGCCGAAAATCACGCATATGGTTATATACCGATTTTTATGATTTTCGGGGGCGGAAGTGGGCGTGGCCAAATTTTAAAACAAATTTAAAAAACTGCCTGCAACAGATTCCAATGTTGTCACCAAATATGGTAACTCTAGCTCTTATAGTCTCTGAGATCTATTGTTTCACACGGACAGACAGACCGACAGACGGACATGGCTAGATCGACTCGGTTAGTGACGCTGATCAAGAATATAAATACTTTATAGGGTCGGAGATTTCTGCTTCTGCCTGTTACATACATTTTCGGTTGGCACTAACTTATAATACCCTTGTACCTTATGGGTACCGGGTATAAAAACAACTGTTTCCCTTCAAGAGAGTGCTAAAAATCACACCTTTTCTGCTTTTCGTGAGTCTCGTGCAATAGTTGGAAAAAGCAACGTAGTGGAAAAGTACCCTAAGATATAGTGGTCCGATTCCGGCTGTTCCGACATACATACCAGCTGCAATAGAAAGAAGACTATCTGCAAAGTTTCATTCAGATAGCTCACAAACCAAGAGACTAGTTTGCCTAGCAACGGGCAGACGGACATGGCTAGATCGACTCGGCTGGTGATGCTGATCAAGAACATATTATTACTTTATGGGGTCTGAGTTGCTTCCTTCACTGCGTTGCAAGCTTCTGATCAAAATTATAATACCCTCTGCAAGGGTATACAAAAATGCATTGATAGAAATCCATTTAACGGGGGACACTGGTATGAATGGAAAAATAGGGTCAAGAACAATGACAACTTTCGACGAACGACATACATATACACATTAGGGGATCATATAGGACAGCCAGCGATGATCCATTGGCACTCGACGTCGTGAGGGGGAGGGCAATTAACTGAATCACTGCTGATCGGATTTCGATCAAGTTTACGCGTAGCTTGCGGGCGGTATGGACAGTGCCTATTTTTTTCAGCCACGTAAACACCAGTTTACAAAATAAACAAGTGGGAAAGCTACAGTCGAGTGTGACCGACTCTAAGATACCCGGTACCCAAAGCATTGTTAGTGAAATTAAAAAGCACATGAACATGGAAAAAGGAAATGTTGACAAATAGAGACAAATATTGCTAGAAACATGTTGAGCAACACTCAAAAGAGACTAATGTTGCTAGGAACATGTTGGGCAACTCTCAAAAGCGACAAATGTTGCTAGCAATATGCTGACCAACACCCAACATAGACAAATGTTGCTAGGAACATGTTGAGCAACACGCACGTGCGCGCTCTCTCTCTCTCTCAGAAACTTTATTGTTTAATAACTTCTATGTTTATCATCCGATTTTACTCAAACACATCCACGATTGCCAACTTATTAAGTCTATCTATGTACTTTAAGCCGAAAATGACTCCTATAGCTTATATACCGTTTTTTTATAATTTTCGGGGGCGGAAGTGGGCGTGGCCAAATTTTAAAACAAACTTGATCTGCGTGCAACAGATTCCAATGTTGTCACCAAATTAGGTAACTCTAGCTCTAATAGTCTCTGAGATCTGTTGTGTCACACGGACGGACGGACGGACGGACAGACGGACAGACGGACAAGGCTAAATCGACTCGGCTGGTGATGCTGATCAAGAATATATATACTTTATGGGGTCGGAAATGCCTCCATCTGCCTGTGACATACATTCTCGGTTGGCACTGACTTATAATACCTTTGTACCCTGTGGGTACCGGGTATAAAAATATCGAAGTTTGTAAAGATTTTATATCCTACGTATAGAATTTTACATTTTACATGTAGAATATTACATTTCACATGTAGAAGTTTACATGTTCATTAGAATCGACCGATCGTTTCTTTAGCAGCTACATGATATAGTTGTCCGACCTTGATAAAATGAAAACCATAATTAAATAACCGTAAAAAACTGCTATATCTTGAAATTGATTGATATACGTTGAAAAACAAACAAGTTAAGTTCGCGTAGAAACCGACAGACGGACAGACAGACTGACATGGCTAGATCGACTTGGCTGGTGATGCTGATCAGAATATATATACTTTATGGGGTCGCAGATGCCTTCTTTAATGCGTTGCAAATATCATGGCAAAATTATAATACCCTCTGCAAGGGTATGAGAAATTTTTTAAAATTTTTGTCCAGATGTCTACTAGATTAAAGGTACAGTGTTGGACACCGACTTTAGATGGTCTGTTAACTTTGCTAGATGTGATGAACAGTCGGATTTAGCTATGAAAAAAACTAAGTTTTGTTAAATAAACAAAAATTTACAAAATTTAGTTGAAGTAAGATACAAATTATATAATCGCCTTTATATACATACATAGACAATGTATATATAAATTTGATTGGTAAAAAACGTGGCATAAAAACAAACCTTTCTTTCTGCAAAAAAATAAAGCAGGAGTATTCTGGTACCAATCACAACATCAAATAAATATTTCCAAATAATATCGATATGCGATATATCAGGAAAAAACTAGTGGGAAAGCTACAGAGTGTGACCGACTGTAAGATACCCGGTACGCAAAGCATTGTGGGTGAAATTAAACAGCACATGAACATGGAAAAATAAAACATTTTCTGTCAAATGAAGACAAATATTGCTAGAAACATGTTGAGCAGCACTCAAAAGAGACAAATGTTGCTAGGAACATGTTGGGCAACTCTCAAAAGCGACAAATGTTGCTAGGAACATGCTGAGCAACACCCAACAAAGACAAATGCTGCTAGGAACATTTTGAGCAACACGCACGTGCGCTCTCTCTCTCTCTTTCTCTCTCTCAGAAACTTTATTGTTTAATAATTTCTATGTTTATCATCCGATTTTACTAAAATTTGGTAACTCTAGCTCTTAGAGTCTCTGAGATCTGTTGTTTCACACGGACAGACGGACAACGAATCACGTATGATATGCTTAATGCCTTAAACCCTGGGGTTAAGGAAGCTCCAGTAAACTTCTGTAATGGCAAAGTAAAAGACTGTGACTTTCCTGCTGAATGGCAAGAAAGAAAAGTGACGCCGATACCTAAGAAAAATAAGAAATTGACCAACATAAAAAATTTCAGATCAATGTCGCTTATATCTGTGGTAGCGAAGACAATAAACTGTATGATTAAAGCTAGGTTAGAACAACATATAGATGACAAAATACTCCCCTACCAAAAAAAACAAATCGTCAGCCATGTGCATAAATGACTTGATAAATACAGTGGCAATGAAGACGAAGCAAAGAAAATCAGTAGTAGTAATTTAAATAATGCATATAACAGTGTAAATTTAAACTTTCTAAATACCATTTTCTAAAGTGAAAACTTTCCAAAGGTTTTTGTGGAGTGGATTTTAAGTTTTAAGTGGTGGTATTCCACAGGATCTTGCTTGTCACCATTACTTTTCAGTGTGTATACCAAAAAGTTGACACCAGAACCCACGTTCTGCAATTTGCAGACGACTTCTCCATCATATCGTGGGGATATGACGTAAAAAGGCCGACGAACAATCTTCAAACGAAAATAAATGACTTCAATCTTTTGTGCATAGACCTGGGTTTCAGTTTTAACCCTGGCAAATAATCGGCAGTAATGAATATGTTTAGAGGAAAAAAGAATTCGTTAGGTATAAAAGTTGACTATGAAGACATACTCTGTAGAAAATGTATAACCTTTCTAGGAAGAGTTATCAACGATAATTTGTCAAATGTAACTCACATTAAAGAACTCAAAAAATTCTTTAGACAAAGTAGCAAAATAGTACAGCTAGCCACAACAATTAAGTCTGGACTAAAACCTAGAGTAAGAACTAACATTTTTAAGTCATTTGTAGGGTCGAAACAAGAGTATGCCATGACAACGTTCTTTGATTTGGGAACAGGGGCGGCTAAAGATATGGACATAGCGCAGGCTGGGGGTTTAAGAAGATGCGTAGGTGTACCTCCTGACACGAGTAAACACGTAATCTTTGCCTTAGCAGGAGTCATGCCACCGGCTTGTAGGGCGAAATGGCTTACTGCTAAAGAACATTTTTAAAATTAAACCTTCAACTCTGATTTCTTTGAAGAACTGTTTACGACGGAAGCTAATACAAGCTATACTGTAACTTTAAAGGAATATAGCTATTTTTCAGGAATACAAATATTAGCTACAACTTCATAGCCAGTAAAAAAATAATATAAGCCAGGGGTCGTAACAGTTATAATTTTTAAAACAACAAAACAAAAAAGAGTTCTTTTTTGTATTTAAAAAAATAATTGCAAAATAACTGTTATTTTTGATTTTTAATAAAAAAGTTTAAAATAATTCTTATTTTTCAATTTTTATATAAAAGTTGAATCATAACTCTTATTTGTAATTTTAAAAAATAACGAGAAAGAAAGCTTACTTCGGTAAACCGAAGTTTATATACCCTTGCAGTCAGCAATTGGATCATTGAAAATCGATCCAATTTGGTAATTTAAAAAAATGTCAAATTATGTAAATTTTGTAAATTTTACATTTTACATGTAGAATTTTACATTTTCATATAAATCGACCGATCCCTTCTATGGCAGCTATATGATATAGTTGTCCGATCTTAATGAAATTAAAACCGTAATTCTAGAACTATAAAAAACGACTATATCTCGAAATTTATAGAAATTCGTTGAAAAACAGAGAAATTAAACATTTTTGTACATTAATTTCGCCATCATTCCTATGGCAGCTATAGGATATAGTGGTCCGATTTCGGCCGTTCCGACATAAATACTGCGTGCTAAAGAAATAAGAATATGCTGAAAATTTCAGCCCGATAGCTCAAAACTAAGAGACTAGTTCGCGTAGAAACCGACAGACAGACGGACAGACAGACGGACAGACAGACAGACGGACAGACAGACGGACAGACAGACAGACGGACATGGCTAGATCGACTCGGCTGTTGATGCTGATCAAGAATATATATACTTTATGGGGTCTGAGATGCCTCCTTCACTGCGTTGCAAATATCATGGCAAAATTATAATACCCTCTGCAAGGGTATAAAAATTCCCAATAGGAATTGTTTGTCAACTTTTATTTTGAAAAATGGAAAATAACTGTTATTTTGAAAAATGGAAAATAACTGTTATTCTTCAATTTTTATTTTAAAAAATGAAAATAAAAATTAAATTGCAATAACTTTTGAACGGGGCGGTTTATTTGAAAAATCGGAGTAATATTGATTTGAAGGGGGCGCTCTTGTACAGAATACTGCCGCTATATTTTTTCTGCAGAAAGAATGGTTTTTTTTTATGCCACGTTTTGAGGCCGCGAGGCCGATTAACCCCTTAATGGTACCAATCAAATTAATACATTGTCTATGTATGTATATAAAGGCGATTATTTAATTTTTATCTTACTTCAACTTAATTTTGTAAATTTTTGTTTATTTAACAAAACTTAGCTTTTTTTTCATAGCTAAATCCGGCTGTTCATCACATCTAGGAAAGTTAACAGACCATCTAAAGGCGTCGTCCAACACTGTACCTTTAATCTAGTAGACATCTGGTCAAAAATTTTAAAAAATTTTTCATTTTAATTAACTTTGAAAATCCACGATAAATCCATTTTTCAACGGATTTCTGGAGTTAAAGGCCTGTTTGATACTTTGGGCGATTAAATTTAGAAAAAAACACGTTTTGATTTTTCAACGGATTTTTTTCGAGTTTTTAGGATGCTAGCAGCATGTTAACATTTGAGTTAACAGATTAACATTTCCACTTTTTTCAAGTTTATCGACCTCCAGCACACAAAGTACTTATCCAATATACATAAAGTGTAAAAAAATCGAAAGGTTAGTTCATTACCTGTAAAATAAAACATTCGACGGCTAAATTGGTTGGCTACAACTCGAGCTATAAAATGAGAAACGTAAAATGAGCTGAATTTTTTTGTGTAAAACTTTAAAAAATCTTTAAAAAAACAACGTATCCATAGAAAAAAAAATTAAAGCCATTTTCGTGATCTGGGGACTCAACTCTACCAGAATTTCGCATCAACAGACTTGGAGCATTAATTTTTTTTTATTTTGTAAACTGGTGTAACATCCAAATACCCGGTGTAGAGCACGGTGTTATAAAATTTGGGCTAACTTGAGCGAAAGTGTTTTCTGTAGCACCCCCGAATGTATAGTAAACTAAAAGTGGACGGGGAGATGGAGGAGGAACTCTCTGACCGATGACGAACTGGCCAGGGTGGATAAGCTCGGCGGTTCCCTTGGGGTGCTGTACGTGACAGACGAAGGGCCTAGTAGGAGGGACGCCCAGAGTTCAGCAGAGAGTCCGGGGCATCGACCAGGCTGTTGCCATCGGCGTTAGGCGCTCCGCCTTCCATCCCTTAAACAAGTTCTTCAGTAGAGGGTTCCAATCGCCGTGTCGTGTCGTCGAAGACGATGACACCATCTTTATTTCCTCGCAATGGGCCTTTCAGTAGGGACGAGTCCATCTTGTTCACGCCGTCAATCAACTGACAACCATTTTGACTTAGATTTATGTTGATTTGTTCGTTTTGAATGACAACTTTTCCGGTGTGAATGACAAGTTCTTAGTGGTGGAACCAAAAGTATCGTATACAGACGGAGTGAAAAAGCTGAGATCACAGGGTGATGGTGGAATATTTTGGCAAAATTTGGAACGAATCAATTTGACAACTCAGACGGTGTCACCATAGACGGTGGGTTGGGGATGGAACATAGTGTGAATTGACTATAAGCCATTATGCAATAATTTTCCTGACACAATACAAAAAAAATTGGTTAAATAGTTATAATTTGCAATTTATATAATCGCATTGTATTTTAAAATTATTTATTTCTGTTCTTGCGGATCTGAATCCGCCAGCCAAATGGCAAAGTTAACAAAGCCTTAAAAGAGGGAAATTTAAATCCGTGATTATGAGAACAGGTCTGAAAATAATTTCCGTGTAGATTTTTCGGAAGTAGAAACTGGAACAGGCCTGTATGTTTTATGTGATCGATAAAAAGGAAATTTTGAAGTATACAAAATTTGTTTTTATATTCAAAAAAAAAACAAACTTACCATTTTTCTGAAATGCCAAAAGTCTGTAGCGACCAAAAAAGTTTTTAAGGACCAACGCTTAAGTAGTGTCGTTGGAACCATAGTCCATTGTATCTCCGAAAATATTTCTCTCAAAATTGTATGTGTGGTTTGAGTTCCTCTTGCTTGGACTTCAGAAAGACGTTCATAATATTTTACAATTGGCATATCGTAATCCACTTGCATTTCATAGCAACATTTTTTGAATATTTTCAGTAATGATATGCTATTCGGGTTATCTTCCGCTAACCTCATTTGTGGCGATATGGGAACAACGCGCGGTACTGTAATATTTAAAAACCGGCGACTTGTCTCTTTTTGTTTTTCCAAATAGTAGTTCAACATTCGTTTCAATTGCAGTACTCGTTCTTCTCGGCGTGCATCACCCAGACCTGAATCAAGAACTACTAGGTAGGGATAGATTTTTCCATTGGTGCCTCTTATATATAATCTTCGCGCAGCAGTATTGTTTTTTTGTACAATTTCCACACGTGGCATAAATCTGGCAATCCTTACATAATAATGCGATGATGAAGGTATTAGTAATTCTCCGGGTAGTTCAACTTCCGCTGTTTTTTGACTAAAGTTAGATAAAAATCTACACTTGTCTTCAATCAGAAATGATGTTGGTAGCTTTTTAACCTTAGTTTCAAGGACTTTTATCCAGGTTTTTAATTTTGATATTAAATTGTGCAATTTCATAGCACCTGGCTTTGTAAAATCAAAATCATTAGTAAATTGTTCTTTCATTTTTTGGAATACTGGATCTTGAAAAGTCACTTGGGCACGTCGAGCAAGAGATTCTGAAGCGGCTGAATTTGAAACGGATGATGTTACAGATCCTGGGACATTTTCAATACCGATACCAAATGTTGAACCAAGCTTTTTGACAAAGTGCAAGGTGTGTGGAGTAATTGTGGCATGAGCAACGGTATTTCTGTTCTCAAATGCTATAGCATAGCATTTTATCAAGCCTTGTCGCAGTTGTCGGAGAACTTCCTCGGTCCAGCTCTCTCGAAACCAAACCATTTGGTCTACAATTCCTTCCAAAGAACTTAAAATTGTAGGATGCACTTCCCTTTGTAATTGCATAACCTTAGAGCAGCGCCACATGGGAGGAGTTGCTTTAATAGGATTAACTGATGGAATATTTCCTTGATTAACCTTTCCACAACCTGGTCCAATAACATCGAAATTCTAAAAAGAAAAATGAAAGTAAAGAAACATAAAAAGTACATACATACATATATCGAAATAGATATAATATAAAATGTTGAATATTAGTGCATTTTCTCACATTTTAAAAAACCGTGATCGTTTTATTTTGAAATAAACGTAATTTCACTTTAAGAAATAAGAGGTCAAAACAAATTTAATTGTTTTCCTTAAAATTAGTACGTCAACAATGGCTATTCAATAGCTGCCACATTCTGGAAAGCTCGACGCAGCTTCCAAAGTGATTCTAAGTCCAAAACACACACACATAAGAGGAGGAGAAACTAAAAACTTCCCTTCTCTGGCCCTATAACATAAGCACAGACTAAAACAAGTAAGAAAGTTACAGATGAGTGTGATCGACTGTGATATACCCGGTAACGAAAGCAATGTGGGTGAAATTAAAGAGCGCATGGAAAAAATAAAATGTTGACAAATAAAGACAAATGTTGCTAGAAACATGTTGAGCAACACCTAAAAAAGGCAAATGTGCAACAGGCACATGCGCTCTTAACATAGAAGAAGAAACAAACGTAGAAACCTTATCGTTTTACAACTTCCATGTTTATCATTCGATTTTACTCAAATTTTCAGAAACGGTCCGCGAATGTCTACTTATTTATTTTATCTATTTACTTTAAGACAAAAATCACGGACTAAAGGTTATATAACGTTTTTAATAATTTTCGGCGGCGGAAGTGGGCTTGGCCGAATTTGAAAACAAACTTCATCTGCGTGCAACAGATTCCAATGTTGTCACCAAATTAGGTAACTCTAGCTCTAATAGTCTCTGAGATCTGTTGTTTCACACGGACGAACGGACGGACGGACGGACGGACGGACGGACGGACGGACGGACGGACGGACGGACGGACAGACGGACACGGCTAAATCGACTCGACTGGTGACGCTGATAAAGAATATATAAGTTAACCAAGTTAACCGGGCGACGGCGATGACCGCTCGTTCGCGGGCTCGTTCCGACCAAACTGCTGACACAGCATCTGGCCGCATGCCCATGCCGGATGCCCATGCCGGATGCCCATGCCGGATGCCCATGCATAGCCGGCAAACACAGCATATTTGCGTGGCCGTTGTGAAGTCCAATTTTTGCTAGCTTTAAGTCAGTTCAATTTTGATTGTAATAAAGAGCTCATCGCTCTACCAATTTGACTCCGGCCAACGCCTTCATTTATTTTATCGGTTACCTTACCTTAAGGGGGTCTTCTCATTGAGCAACTTTTTTTTTCGACTTTTTTGCATTTATTTATAGCTTGGGTAGTTGTGAATATGCCACAAAAAGGAGAAATTAGAAATTCAAAATACTTTAGAAGATACAGCCTTTTTTGTGAATCGAGGTCTTCGTCAAAATGAGCTATTTTTTAATTACTTCAAGCTTTAAACGCGTTTATCTCGAAACCACGTTTTTCGAACTGGCGGCCATGATGTCTCCAGTTCAACTGAACCGGTTTTCATGAAACAAAGTGGAATCGACGCAGAATTGTCAGCATTCTCTGGTGAATGAAGACCATAATTTTAAAACAATTTTTACTATTTTTTTTTTTACACTAAACTACAAAAAAAACAAGTAAGAAAGCTACAGTCGAGAGTGCTCGACTGTGAGATACCCGGTACCCAAAATACTTTTTAAATAAAAAATAAATCGCCGCTCGAATTAGCTCCCGACTAAACAAATAATTTGTCATATATTAAATTGGGACCCAGGGAACACCACGGGGAGGCCATTGCAAATAAATGGGTAAAACATTTATTCATTTATTACAATTACATTATATTACAAGAAACAAATCGCCTTCTTATTGAAAAATGTGGAAGCTATTAGAAGTAACAATCGCTGTCTATTACGGAACATAGAGCATAGCCCAGACGTCTAAGCGGTGGGCAAGCGCTTTTTATGCAAGAAAGTTCTAAGTTCGAAACCCGCCCATGCCAAAGAATTTTTTTACATTTTTATTTCAGATTCCTTCTTCATTTTTTCTCCTCTTTATTCAATTAATACATTGTATATCAGTTCGGCAAAGTTGGGTTATAAAAGTAAATTTTGTTATTTTTTATAATTTCTTGGTCACGTTCGTTCATTTCTGTAGTTTGGCGCAATTTTTTTGGTGAACAGTCGATCTCTTTTCTCTTTTATTTTTATTTTTTATTTTTTTTATTTTATTACCATAAAAAGCATCTTTTCATTAAAAAAAATGTAGAAGCTATTAGATTTTAACAATCGCTGGCATTTTTATTTCAGTTCTGCCAAAATTAGATTAACAATTGTTGAAGCATAGTTAGTATGAAAATGGCGCTTCATATGACATATAGGTAGTGGCCCAGTTATCTAAGCGCCGATGCATTTACGTTTTGCAAAATTGGCCAGAGCTCAATCCCATAAAAAACCAAAATATTTTCTTTTTTGTTCTCCGGGTATAATAACAAAGGAAAAAGGAAAAAATGCAAAAAAAAACCAAAAAAAAAAAGTATTGGCGCGGTCGGGGCTCGAACCTACGACCTAGACGGCTACAGGCTGCGCAACTTGCAATAGCAGCGTTTAGGGGGGTGTTTTAAAATTCTAACCTTATGGCTAATATATCCCATGCTTATCGTCCGATTTTACTGAAATTTCCAGAAAACGTCCGCTCAATCCTATCAATTTATTGTATCTATTAACTTTAACCCGAAAATAAAGAGTATAGCTTATTTTACGTTTTTAATAATTTTTGAGGGCGGAAGTGGGCGTGGCCAAATTTAAAAACAAACTTGATCTGCGTGCAACAGATTCCAATGTCGTCACCAAATTTGGTAACTCTAGCTCTTATAGTCTCTGAGATCTGTTGTTTCACACGGACGGACGGACGGACAGACGGACAGACGGACAGACGGACAGACGCTGATCACGAATATATATACTTTATAGGGTCGGAGATTTCTCCTTCTGCCTGTTACATACATTCTTGGTTGGCACTAACTTATAATACCCTTGTACCCTATGGGTACCGGGTATAAAAAGCCCGAAATTGAAATTTTTTTTGAATGGCCGCCATTTTGTCAAAAAAAGTCACAAAATTATGGTCGACATTCAACCGAGAATCACATCTATACTGATTATAACCCCGTTTTTTTTTTTTTCATTTCAAACGCTTTGGAGACCCGGAACCGTAGCCGTAGTGACGACACCTTTTTTGTTTCACGATCAACTTGAAGTCTCATTACTTTTTAAACAGCCCTCGTACCGAGGCAAAACAAAATTTTTCATTTACTTTGAACCTTTTGTAATACAATAAATAAAAAAACTTTTCAATTATTCGTTGGGTTTAAAAAAAAGAATTTTTTTAAAAAGGGTCCAAAAAACGGGTTTGTTAATGAGAAGACCCCCTTAAGGGCCGCTAATAACGGAGAGAAGTTCTCCCAACCTACACTGAAAGTTTCGGGAACAGCGCTGACCCCACGAACAAAGACAGTCAGCTCATCAGCCGGGACTCCACACAAGTGATACTTAGCAGCAGGTTGTGTTTTCTCCGCGCTCCGAAAGTTCACCCGATTTAAGTCAGTGTAGCTACGGTCGCGACCTAAAAGTGCACTGTGCATTAGCGTGAGACACTCAGGGACAGAGGTACGTACCAGGGCTCTGTTCCGGCGGGGTTTCCGGACGTATTCCCTAGCCTCTGACTGGTGAGGCTGCTGGACGGTTCGTGGACCAGGGGGGGATCCTCTCTCGCGTCCACCGAGTGAAGGTCTTTCACCACGAAAGCCTCTCACTCGCGCACAGCATCCACAAGCTGCCACCCGACCGTTTTCCACTCAACAGCTGATCTTGCTGTTTACAGTGTTGAACAACGCCGGGCTCCAAGCTTAACAGCGTGCTTAACAGCGCAGTCCCCCGCGCTTAACAGCACAAAGTGTTGGGAAGTGCAAAATACGCGGGCCCTGTCTGAATTTTGAAATTCAGTTCAAACTCAGGCACCTGGTTACAGGGACGGCAAAGGGTAGAAGGCCAAGGATCGGGCTAATTTCCAACCCCTCCGCCACGGCGGCGCCCATCGAAAGGGGCACTGGGGACCGAGAAGGGGCGGTATATCCCCATCGTAAGCCAAGGGAAATCTGTGGCCAGCGCGGGAGCCTCCTCTAGCTAACCAGGAAGCCCTGATGAAGGAGGTAGAAAACCCCTTCGTGGGCAGATCGTCGGTGGCTAGATCGCCCCGCCAACCGAGGGAAGAAGGAACTGATGGTGCTGCAGCGGCTTTTAAGAGGGGCAGCAAGCTCGCCCGCTCGCCAGCACCCCCTGCAACCATAGAAGAAGGGCTGAACGCAGACCCGGAGGTAAGGGAAACCCCAAAGAGGTCGCGAGATCCTGCGAGCCCAGCAGGCTCACAGAGGACAACGCCGGCCAAAAGGAGCAAGGCCTCCCATGAGGCAAACTGCCTCGAGGATCTCTTGGAGCTGGGGAAGCTCTTGCAGGAGATGTCCACAAAGATGATGGACAAGTCGGCTCGCCACATAACTGTCGCCACGAGGGAGACGTTCGTGCGCATGAAGGCGCTTCACACGAGCATCCTTGAGGCGCACAGAGAGGGCGGCAAGGACGACAGCATCAGGAGGATGGTCAGGACGCTTCAATCGTGTGCGCGAAATGCTCTCGGAGCATGCAGAGCGCTGACAAGGAGCAGCAGACAACGCCGGTCTGGAGGAAAGCGGCTGCAGCGCAAACGGAGCCATGGCGAAGGATAAGCCAGCCAACGGTAGCTGGAGGATCCGGAGCTCAACTGGCCCCACCATCCACGCGCCCAACGCAGCAAAAAAGAGCCAAAGCTCCCAAGAGCACCCGGAGAAACCCCCCAAAAGGGCCTCAAGATGGCGTGGCGACGCACGCTGACGCCAGGACAACTGCGAAGACCGCGAGCCCCGCAATTCCGGTTGCCGGGTGGGAGGTTGGTTAAGAAAAAGCCAAGGGCTACGCGTCGCGCAAGACCCCATGCGGTCGTTGTACAGGCGAGCGGGAAATCGTACAGCGAGGTACTAGCTATGGTGACTCGAAGGGAAGACAAACAGTTGTCGGACCTGGGAAGCTGTGTTGCCAAGGTACGCCGCACCATAAACGGCAACCTTCTGCTCGAGGTGGCCAAAGGCAGCGCAGAAAGCGCTGAGGCCATGAAGGAGAGCATCGCGAGGGTGCTTGGCGACGCAGCGTCAATGCGAGCCATGTCGGACGAGACGAAGCTGCTTGTATTGGAGATACGAGACATCGACTCCATCGCAACGGAGCAGGAAGTCTGCGCTGCTCTAGCGAGCCAATATGGCATCGATGCGGAGCGCATCAGAGTTCGGAGTCTGCGTCGAGGCTACGCGGAGTCGCAGACGGCAGTGGTCAGTTTGCCCTTCTCCATGGGGAAAGCGGTCCTCCATCGGGGCGAGGTGCGGATCGGATGGACCATCTGTAGGATCCGGGAAAGAGCAGGCCCCCCAAGGGGCTTCAGATGCCTGGAGAACGGGCATATTGGAGCGAATTGTAAGAGCCCAGTTGATAGGAGCGACTGCTGCATAAGATGTGGTGGACAGGGGCACAAGGCAGCCAATTGCAGCAGGGAGCCTTCATGCTTCATCTGCTCTGCGGCAGGCATTAAGGAGACCAGGCACCAGGCAGGAAGCAGATTCTGCTCAGCCACTACCAGCGGGCCCGGGAAACCTCGACCAGCATGCAGTTGATTCAGTTGAATCTGAACCACTGCAGGGCCGCGCAGGATCTCCTGAAGCAGACGGTGCGAGAAGTGGGCGCTGAGGTGGCGATACTCAGTGAGCCCTACAGGGCAGAAAGCGGCAACGACTGGGTCACGGATCGCACAGGCAAAGCGGCACTGTGGCTCTGCGGAGTGGGCGCACCACTCATGCGGGACACGATGGCAGCAGAAGGGTTCGTCCGAGCGAAGGTAGGCGGCACATGGCTCTACAGCTGCTACCTGGACCCAAGTCTATCACTGGCGACCTTTAGCAGGATCTTGGACGAGCTGAGCAGCGACCTGAGAGGACGGAGCAATGTGGTGATAGAAGGCGACTTTAATGCCTGGGCCGAGGAATGGGGCTCCCTCTACACCAACGCCAGGGGTCGAACCATCCTTGAATCAGTTGCGTCGCTGGACATCGTGCTGCTGAACGAGGGCTCCCAGCACACCTTCAACAGAGCTGGGGCCGGATCGATAATCGACCTATTGTTCGCAAGCAGTTCCCTAGCCCGTAGCACACGCTGGAGGATAGGAGAGGTTTTTACGGCCAGCGACCATGAGGCCATTCTGCTGTCACTTGGCGGCCCACTGTGCCAAAGTCAGCCGACGACCAGACCAAGAACAGCTTACCGCTAGGACTCCTTTAGGCCACAGGCCTTTGCCAATGCACCGGAAGGCTTGGCTGTCTCCGAGTTGGACTCGGCTGATAAAGCCGCGAACAAGTTGGCAGCTAGACTGGAGGAAGCCTGTGACCAAAGTTTGCAGCAGCGAAAGGCCTATCGCAACCACCACGCACCAGTGGTGGAGTGAGGAAATCGCTAGCTTGCGCAGGACCTGTCTTCGAGCCAGGAGGTTGGTCCAAAGAGCGAGAGGTACCGCAAGGCTCTCTACCCTCAACACGAGCTTCAGGAGTGCAAAGAAGGCACTCAAACTGGCGATACGGGATAGCAAGAGGGAATGCTACCTCAAGCTCTGCGACGACCTGGAAAATGATCCATGGGGAAGAGCCTATAAAACGGTGGTCAAACGCGTGAATGCCGGCAGTAGGTCGCCCACAGACTTGGCTGCCCTGGAAAGCATTGTCCAAGTGCTGTTTCCAGAAGGTCGCCCCCATTCCATCCCCCGATGGACGGGACAAGTTGGGAGCCCGATATGCCCGGTCACGGAGACGGAAGTCCTATCAGTGGATAGGGACTTAAAGAACAAGAAGGCACCCGGGCCTGATTTGGTCCCAAATATTGCAGTTAAGAGCCTGCTATCCCTACACCCGGAAGCGGCAGCAGCAATGTACAACAAGTGCCTGCTGGAAGGGACCTTCCCCGACATGTGGAAACGGCAGAAGCTCCTGCTCCTGTCGAAGCCAGGGAAACCAGCGGGAGAAGCATCGTCCTATAGGCCGATCTGCCTGCTGGACACCATAGGCAAGGTCTTCGAAAGGATCATAGCTACCAGGCTGAACGCAGCTATGGAGGATGCCGGTGGACTCTCTTCCAACCAATACGGTCATGTTGGACATACGGAACGCCTTTAACTCGGCTGATTGGGGGAGGACACTGGAGGCACTACGGTCCTTCAACATTCCAGAGTACCTGCTAAATGTGGTACACAGCTACCTAAGCAAGAGGGAGCTGGTCCTCGAAACCTCCGTGGGCCCCAGGACATACGAGGTGACAGCCGGAGTTCCTCAGGGATCGGTACTGGGCCCTCTGCTGTGGAACACGATGTACGACGGAGTCCTGAAGCTTCCACTGCCGAGCAGCGCCAACATAGTTGGCTTTTCAGACGATGTGGCGCTGGTTGCGGTGGCCAAGGAAGTTGCTGCCGCGGAAGCCGCTGCGAACTGCGCAATCCGAGCAGTGGAGGAGTGGCTACAAGTTGCGGGCCTAGAGCTGGCCGCTCACAAAACTGAAGCGGTGCTGATCTCAAGCAGGAAGGCAGTGGAGTCGGCGCACATCCAGATCGGAGGGAGAACAGTAACATCTCAGCGTGCCATAAGGTACCTGGGAGTCATGCTGGACACCCGTCTCTCCTATCGCTGGACACACCAGCTCATCCCCAGCATTGAGCCCTGGATAAACAGGAAGCACGGCCAGGTGGATTTCTACCTTACCCAGGCACTGAGTGGACATGGCTGCTTCCGAAGCTACCTAAAGCGCTTCGGTCACGACCCTGAGGACGGATGCCCAGAGTGCGGCAGCGGGATCGAGGAGAACGCTCGACACGTTCTATTTGAATGTCGCCGATTCGGCCACGAGCGTCAAACGCTTGAGGAAACCACAGGGGCAAAAGTTCGGCCAGAAACTTTTGTGCCCCTCATGCTGATAAACGAGGAGAACTGGGAAGCGACGGCAGCCTACGCAGCGTGTGTACTGCGAGAGTTGCGCGCCACCGAGAAGGAGATGAGAGAAACGACAGCCTAGGTGGCTACATTTGCGCGAAGCAATACCTTGCGGTGATACCGCGCATTTATGGCCCCCTAATTCTTGTCTATTTGTACTTGTTAAGTCTGTATATATATATATGTTAAGGTAATAAAGGAATATAAAAAAAAAGCTCATCAGCCGGAAAAGAGACTCTCCGCACCCCTTTAACCAAGAAGTCCAGATGACCATGTCGGCGCTGACGTCACCTGAAACCCCCTTACGGACAGCGGCGAGGGACACTTGGGAAATACGCTTATATTAATTTATACACTTTATAGCAGGGGTCGGCAGTGTCGTATACACTGTGCATAGGAAAAATTGTCAGGCAGCGCTGTCGGCACATTTATAGTATAAGCGCTTCGTGTTTGTTCGGGATTCTGTTAGGCTGACGTAGCAAACTTCGGAGCTATGTAAAAACAACTTCGTATATATATGTTCAGTACCGCTGCGGCAGAGAAGCTACCGAGTAGCCTGTAACAAAATTGCTCGGTTCTCGAAGCAGCAGAGAAGCCAATCGCTCGGGTCTGTATCATTCGGGTCTGTTAATATCATTCGGGTCTGTTAGCTTCGCACACATACGTGTGTCTGGGTGCCGACCCCTGCTTTATAGAGTCGGAGATTTCTCCTTCTGCCTGTTACATACATTCTCAGTTGGCACTAACTTATAATACCGTTGTACCCTATGGGTAATGGGTATAAATAGAGACGCAAAAAGCACTAGAGAGAATTTTCAATTCTGGATTTTGGAAAAATCACGTTTAAATAGTCACTAATTTTGGGAGCTTGATCGTGTGGCAAGAGCCTACTGATGAGTGGCGAGATGGTGATCGACCAAATGCTTCTCGACAACCCAGCTACACAAAAATGAGTTTTATTTTTTCCTAATTAACGGATTGGCTTATAGACTTAGGTAGTGCGATATAATTTGCTAAGCAGTCCGGAGTTCCAGTTAAAATAACACTAAATTATGTCCAACCAAGTTGACTATGGGCTGCACAACAGCCGATCTAAAGTATTTAAAAAACTTGCCATTTTATTTTAAAACAAGTGGGAAAGCTACAGTCGAGTGTGACCGACTGTAAGATATCCGGTACCCAAAGCATTGTGGGTGAAATTAAACAGCACATGAACATGGAAAAAAGCAAATTTTGACAAATGAAGACAAATATTGCTAGAAACATGTCGAGCAACTCTCAAAAGCGACAAATGTTGCTAGGAACATTTTGAGCAACACGCACGTGCGCGCTCTCTCTCTTTCTCTCTCAGAAACTTTGTTGTTTAATAACTTCTATGTTTATCATCCGATTTTACTCAAATTTCCAGAACACGTCCACGATTGCCTACTTATTAAGACCGTCTATTTACTTTACGCCGCTTATGGCTTATATACCGTTTTTATTTTTTTCGGAGGCGGAAGTGGGCGTGGCAGAATTTTAAAACAAACTTAATCTGCGTGCAACAGATTCCAATGTTGTCACCAAATTTGATAACTCTAGCTCATATAGTCTCTGAGACCTGTTGTTTCATCGGACGGACGGACGGACGGACGGACGGACGAACGGACGGACAGACGGACAGACGGACATGGCTAAATCGACCCGGCTGGTGATGCTGATCAAGAATATATGTACTTTATGGGGTTGGAAATGCCTCCTTCTGCCTGTTACATTCTCGGTTGGCACTAACTTATAATACCCTTGTACCCTATGGGTACCGGGTATAATGAACAAGTAGGAAAACTACAGTCGAGTGTGACCGACTGTGAGATTCCCGGTACCAAAAGTGGGCGTGCCAACACAAACGTAGATGTTGTACAGTTTACAAATAAACTAATTGTTTATTATTTTCTATGCTTATCACTCAAAGACTGAAATCACAAAGTATTTATTTCATATACATTTACTTTAAGCCGAAAGTTACGACTATAGCTAGGTATACTTTTTTTATCATTTTCGGTGCTGAGCGTGGCCAGATTTGAAAACAAATATGTTCCGCGTGCAATAAATAGAAATGTTGTCATAAGTTTAGTAGCTCTAACTCGTATAGTCTCTGAGATCTGTTGTTTCACACGGATGGACAGACGGAATATATATGAATATTATAATATTACAATGTTTATATATAATTTAATATAATTCTTAATATTCTAGTAAACTTAATATGATAATATAAATTATGGGGTTGGGGATGTCTCCTTCTGTTTGTTAAATACGTACATTCTCGGTTGGCATTAAAATGGAACAAATTATTAAAAACATCGACATTATCGATTCAAAGCATCGGAAACATCGAAAGTTCCGAACCTCTAACAAGCAGAAGGAGAAATATTCGACCCTATAAGGCGTATATATTCTTGATCAGCGTCACCAGCCGAGTCGATTTATAGTCAGTAGGCTCCATCCCCCATCTACCGTCCACCGTCTATGATGACACCGTCTGAGTTGTCAAATTTCATATATATTTTCGTTCCAAATTTTCTCAAAATATTTCACCATCACTTTGTGATGTTCCAATCTCAGCTGTTTCACTCCGTCTGTATACGATATTTTTGGTTCCACCACTAAAAACTTGTCATTCGCACCGGAAAAGTAGTCATTCAAAACGAACAAATCAACATAAAATCGAAGTCGGAATGGTTGTCAGTTGATTGACGGCGTGAACAAGATGTTCTCGTCTCTACAGAAAGGCATATCGCGAGAAAATATGAAGAAGATGGTGTCGTCGCCCTCGTGCCCATATCCATACCCTCTACTGAAGAACTAGTTTAAGGGATGGCAACAGCCTGATCGCCCCCGACTCTCTGCTGAACTTTGGACTTTTAGTTTACTATATATTATATGATAAAAATTAATAAACCCCAATATCACGTGATGCTCTTGTGCAGCACCCAAAATGCGGCTAATTTGGCTGCAAGGAATTCATAATTTGTGTTTTGTTTTGTATTTTTTTTCCTTGTTTGACGTTTGTTTTACATTGCCATAACATTGTTACGTTTGATTTACATTGAAAACTGACTGTAGATGGTTGATGGTGTCATGTGAACAGGAATTTCCTAATTTCACAATCTTATTAACTTTCCCTCTGTAATCACTGTTGTGTGAAAAGGCTATTAGAAATGTCCGTCCGTCCGTGTGAAACAACAGATCTAAGAGACTATAAGAGCAAGAGGCCCCAAATTTGAGGACAGCATTCAAATCCATTGCACGCAGAACCAGTTTGTTTTTCAGATTTGGCCACGCCCACGTCGTAACGTTCGCGGACGTTTTAAAGACTCGATTATTGCCAAAAGCACACACAGATCCATTTTGTGTAGCGGGTTGTTAAGACGCGTTTGATCGATCATCATCTCGATCTATCAACTCCGTTTTAAGTGGGCGTGTCAAGATTCCCGATATCCTGAGATGGTTCACTCTCGTGGTAAAACAATAGATGTTCAGATATTTAATATAATTATATAATAATATATTTAATATAATAAAAATGGAAATAAAAAATAAATTACTCACCGCACATGAAAGTTTTCCAGCAAAACCAGCTTGTTCAGCAGTTTTATGCTTTTCGCGTTGTTCTATTTTTAAAGTTAAATATAATGTCCGGATTGGAAAATATACTGCTTGAGGATAAAGTCGTCCAATCTAAAAAAAAATATTAATAAAATATTAATATTTGTCAAAGTGTAAGAACTTACTTATCGAGTAATATTAAAAAGCGAATGGAAACTTGGCGTTTCAGGTAACACTATATACAGTGATGGAAAAAATAATAGAAACAACCAACATGTTGGCGTTTGGAGCTAATGGTCTAATAGTCTAATGGAAAAAATGGAAAAAGGCTTTCGCTCCGGTTTCGCCACACACCGTTTACTACATGTGGTATTCGGGTTTTATCGAGAACACTGACTTTTGCCAAGCGGTTTTGTCAATTGCACAAACCTTACTTCTGCATTAAGGAGGTTTAATTTATAAGCAATCCACATAACAATTTTGTAACATTATGCATGTAAAGTTATTAAAATATGCATAGTAATTGCATACCCAAAACACCCCTGCCAATTGATTTCACGTTAAAAACAATGTGTCAGTGCTGACATCCAGTCCGATTTATTTTTAACTTTCGGAGCTAGAATTTTTCCACCGGATTTCCTTGAAATCGACAGATACCTATCTTTTCCTATCGCTCTTTGGAACGACCCAACTCCTAGAAAGTGCTAGGTGCGCTTTGTCACCAATTGCGAAACGGGGAAAATTTAAGAAGATGAGGTTCTCCTTGATCAAATAAAAGATCTGTTTGAAGGTACTTTTTATAACCCGACGGTTTTCTTAAATAAAATAATTCAGCATAAAATTATGCACAAATAAGGGAAACCACACACGTATTATCTGCTTGTAAAAATGGATCAGATGCGCATCTGAGCAGCCTTCGCTGCGTGGTCACTTTTCTGATTCTCCGTCGCCGGAGCTCCTCAATAGCCAAAAGCCTGGCTAAAGGCATTTTTGCGAAATTGTAGCGAATTAAATTAAATGTTTACAAGTTGACATTTCAACAGCTGATCGCCACCGAACATAGAGAGTTGCCAGACAGTTGGAGTCGGATGCTTGAGTTTCCGAGTAACTTTTAGTTTTTTTTCGCGCCGCACCAACGCTCGCTTAAACGCAGCCAACGAATAAAAATTTTGGGCGAATGCCGAAAATAGAGCGATTGGCTTCTCCTTTTCGGACACATTTATTTGCTGCTTCCTTTTCTAAAAATAATGTCGCATTTTAGAGCAAAAGTGTGCGTTGTTTTTGTCAAGATGAGCATGAGTTCAAATACCGCTCAACCCAAAGAATATTTTTTTTATCTTTATTTTAATTATTTAATAAATACAAAGGCGAAGCAGCTAACACTCTATCGATCGCAGCCAACGAATGAAAACTTTGGGGGCGTTCCGAAAATAGAGCAATTGGCTCTTTTTTTTATACTTTGCTCTTGTTTATTGAATATTCTCCTTTTCGAGACTAATAATATGTGTATCAAATCTTATATTTTTAACCTAACTAACAGTCATACGACTGGCACAGAGTTATATGGCCCTGAAAATTATTGCTGGGTTGGAAGGTCATTTTGATGTAGGCGGTTTTTGCTGGAAACCCGAGTCAAGCCTCTTGCCAGATGATTTGGGTGCACAGTAAGTTTATTATTGTAGATCGCTTTTTGTTTGCTTATTTCATCTTTTACTGCAAGAATGCCGAGATGCCTGTGGATGTTAACATTGCACAATCGTGCCCCAGCGATAGTTCTCAGGATTTTTGATTGCGCGTTTAAAATTAGTTTTAGATGGAGTTTCTTGCATCCGATGTGTCTTCGCCAGGTTAGTCGTCCGACGAGGTGGACGCCGAGATACGTTACTTCGTTGATTTGGGGAATCTGCGTACTATTCAAGGACATTGGAGTAAATATTTGCCTGTTGAGAGTAAAAGGTATGTGTTCAGATAGACATTTCTCAACTATTCCCGATGCTTGAGGCTGTGCGTATCTCTGTTGTTATTCGGTTGACTTGTTTGATGGTTCTATTTTTTTGACGGAAGCCAAATTGATGTGTCGGGATAACATTGTGTGCTTCCAGAAATGGTATTATGCGTTTTTTGAGGCATTTCTCGAACAGTTTGGACAGACACGATAATAAACTTATTGTCTTATAATTATCATTATGATGACAGATTTTTTCCATTTCCTTTGGTTGTAGCCGAGACATATAATCCCATTGAAGATTTGACGAATAACCTCAATAGCCGAGTTTGGAAGTTTAATTATAATTTTTGGAGTTATTAGGTCATCGCCCAGAGCCTTTTTTGGTTCAGTTCCCCAATGACTCGGCTGAAACAATGTTGGTAAAGACAAAGTATTAGTTTGGATTTGTGGTAGGACAGATGGACTAGTGGCCGGGCTCGGCTGGAAGACGCTTCGGAGATGCAAAGCAAATGTTTCGGCTCTATCTTCGTCGCTGCGGGCCCAGCAACCTGATGATTTCCTTATCGGGGTGACTGTTTCGATTGGAGAGCTTAGGTTTGGGTGAGCCCTCCACAAAGGATGCCTTGTACTGGTTGGCGAAAGTTTTTCGATGTACCGTAGTTGTGCGTTTTCAGCGACTTGTTTCAGAGTTTGGTTTAGTAATCGAGTGGCTGTTCAATTTGTTGATTAGTTTTGAATTTGTTGCGTTGTACGTTCTTCCCTTGTGGTGTTGAAATAGTGGCTGCTGCAGTGAATACGTCTTCAAGAGCATCAGTAGAGCAGTCGATATCCGCTTCGACGTTGAGCCGCGGGGTTAGTTCAATCAACTTCCATATTTCTTATATTTAAGCCATTTAGTTCTGTGCGACGTCAGCCTTTGGGATGATCGGTAATTTCTGGGCTTTGATGAAGAGTTATTAGCACTGGCGAATGGTCTGATGAAAGATCCAAAAGCGCTTTGGCACTTATAATGTTGCGTGAAATATTTTTTGTAACTGAAAAGTCAATTAAGTCAGGCTTAATATGTGGGGCTAGGGGAAACATAGTCCAATTTGTTGCTCAAGTTTATGATTGCATTATTTAATTGCCTTCCTTTGGGGGTCACGAGACGCGATCCCTAGTGCGTATGCTTGGCATTATAGTCTCCTGCAGCTATGAAGCGATCTCCAAGTGAGTTGTAAAAATCAATGAATTGACCTTCAGAAATTATAAAGCGAGGCGGGCAGTAGACAGCGGCTGTGGAAAGGTTGCCGCTACCTGACTGCACTTTAATAGACGTCGCCTGCAAGTAATTAGTTGAATACCTTTGGTGAAAATGGTGCTTGATGCGTTCTCTGCTTAGGACGCCGGTTCCGCCGTGGGCTTTACCATCTGGATGATCTTAAGGGCATCTATAATTTCGTTGGGAGTTACGTCGGGATCGATTTTTTTTAGTACTACTTGGAAGCCCTTACTTCTTTTTATTTAGTACGTGTAATAATTCTTCTTAGCTTCATCGAGGTATTTGAACACAGCTCGGAAATGTTCTTCAGATTTGGTTTGAAGTTTGGTTTCGTGTATAACAACATGTTGTTACGTACGCTGGTTCTAGCTGACGTATGCAGCAGATCCACGCGAAAGAAAATAAAGATGTAGCAAGAGAGATAGCCCACGATTCCTATTAGCCGGGAACACTTTCATTTTGGGGTACAACGAAGGGGAAATGTACTTAGCTGGGAACACTTTGGTGTTCCATTCCGGTCATCCATAGCCAAATCTTGGAACACTCTTGGGTTTAAACGGCCCAATTTAGCTGTACCAAAGAGAGTCAGAGTTAAGAACTGGAAGTCTATTCGGAGAGTCTGAAAATCCATCAATACCAAATTTAATACGGGTAAGCCGCATAAGTGTAAAAGTCGGATAGCCTACCGCGATCTTGACCGCGGTAAATGTAACGTGCCGGTGCAGTCCTTTTTAGTTGCAAATATTCTTAGGACTATCGATCGGCTTACAACATCCCGTCAAACAATGCCGACTACAATGTGAATCCTGAACGACATCTGTCCATAATAATGTGAACCCTAGACGACATGTGTCCATAATACCAAGGGTAAAAAAATTCTGCCGATCTCTGCCGTGACAAAAGTGAACCCTGAAAAACAATTTGCAGTGTTACTATATACAAAACAAACAGTGCAACCAACTATATAAATGGACAGGTTCCCCTATTACTAGGCGTAACCTAAATCCTGCAACTATAACCCCATGACATAGATTAAATCCTGCAACTACAACCCTGTGGCACATATCAGGCTCTGAGGACTTCAGGGATTCTGGACAACTCCAAGGATGACTCTAAATCAGTAATAAAAAGCAGAACCAATGCCATCAAAGCCGCAATAATCTAACAACAAATATATAAAAGCAAAGCCGCCACTACATAAACCAATTCCTGAACATATAAACTCATTTCCCAACACCAATACACATATTTTTATACCCTTGCAGAGGGTATTATAATTTTGCCATGATATTTGCAAAGTAGTGAAGGAGGCATCTTCGACCCCATAAAGTATATATATTCTTGATCAGCATCACCAGCCGAGTCGATATAGCCATGTACGTCTGTCTGTCCGTCTGTCGGTTTCTACGCGAACTAGTCTCTCAGGTTTTGAGCTATCGGGCTGAAACTTTCAGCAAAGTCTTACTATTTTAGCACGCAGTATATATGTCGGAAGGGCCGAAATCGAACCACTATATCTTATAGCTGCCATAGGAATGATGGCGGTATTAATGTAAAAACATTTTTAACTTTTTTGTTTTTCAACGTATATCAATCAATTTCAAGATATAGCAGTTTTTTACGGTTATAGAATTACGGTTTTAATTTCATTAAGATCGGACAACTACATCATATAGCTTCCATAGAAACGATCGGTCGAATTAAAAGCCAACCAGTCAAATTAACTTCCATACAAATAAACTAAACACGAAATAAATGAAATTAATAATTCAAAGTCAAAACAACCATAACTTGTGTGAATGAGCAAATACATAAATACATTTAATGCATATGCAGACGAACTGTCCGATGCTCAGTACAGGTTCAGGAAGGCGAAGTCGACCGTCGACGCCATCACAAAGGTGGTCGATATCGCAGCAGCGGCAATTGCGGGACAGCGGGGGAGAGGTGGATCTAAGGAGTACTGCCTAATAATAACCCTTGATATCCGCAACGCTTTCAACACCGCGAGATGGGGCTGCATTCTGGACGCCCTATCCAACTTTGGCGTGCCCCAATACCTGCAGAAGGTGATGCAGAGCTACTTTGGCGATAGGGCTCTGCAGTTCGACATCACCGGCGAAGCACAAGCGGTCGAGCTATCGTGTAGAGTTCCCCAAGGGTCCGTCCTTGCGCCACTTCTGTGGATCGCAACGTACGACGGTGTTCTGCGACTCCCACTCTCAAAGAGAACGGAGATAGTGGGTTTTGCGGACGACATAGCGGTAGTCATCGTCGAGAAGGAGATTGCTGGAGCCGAGGATATCTGCAACCGGAGCATAAGCATCATCAACTCGTGGCTGACAAGCGTAGGGCTACAGTTAGCGCAGCAGAATACCGAAGCAGTACTGGTGAGCAGTAGGAAAAGGGTGGAAGTGGTGAACATCCGAGTCTGCGACGCCCCAGTCAGATCGTGCTGCCCCAGTCTGAAGCCACGCCATGGCGTCGCGATCTTATAGCCGTGACTTAAACGCTCCCACCGACTAGCTGCTCTTCGGATATGGAGCGCCTTCAGGACTGTTTCCGATCAGGCTGCGCTAGTCCTAGCAGGAACCCCTTCTCTCGACGTAATGGCCGCTGAGCAGGCCAGTGTATTCCAGCAGCTGCACGAAAGAACTCTGTCGCATAGGGAGAGGAAGAAAGTACGCACTTCGGCGAGGGGTCCGACTTTAGCCGAGTGGCAATCCGGTTGGGATTCCTCGACGAATGGGCGTTGGACGCACAGACTTATTCCGAACCCGGTGGAATGGACGAGGAGGAAGCATGGACAGGTCAACTTCCATCTGACGCAGATCCTCAGCGGGCACGGGTGCTTCAGAAGCTATTTACATAGATTCGGGCACGAGGAGAGAGAATCCTGTACCTGGTGCATAAGGGATGCTGACAAAACCGCCGATCACGTGACTTTCGCGTGTGGGAGGTTTGCGAACGAGCGCCGTAAGCTGGAAGCCTGTTTGAACATGCACATCTCAACCAGTGTTTAAAAAACTGCCGTCGAAGTAGCAGAAGTCGCAATATTTTTGCTTTTCACTGCTTCGACTGCGAGCGACTTCTTAAAATGAACAGTTGCTTCTGCTTCTGAAAAAAACGGAAGCCGCAGTCGAAGCAAAAGCAAAAATGAAAAAGCGTCCAAAATTAAACAGCAGCAACAGTCGCCGATTTTCGCTTTTTTGCTTTCCGCTTTGCTGTTGCTTTCGATCATGAGCATAAGTCGAAGCAGCAGCAACTGTCGACTTCTTAGAAGTCGTCGGCAGTCGCGAAAAGCGTTTTGCTCGAAGAAAAGGTGCCAAAGGTTTTAATAGGCAATATACAAGTGTGTCTTTGTGCTGCACTACAGCACAGCTGGTTGCCCTTGATGTACTTAAGTCATTGGACATACTCAATTGCCTGTTTAATTGTCAAAATATGACAAAATATATAAGAAAAACCTCAAACGGCCATCGTGAAATATTTGAGTTAAAAAAATTGAAAATGCCGCAACTAGAACGCCCAACTAGATGGGGATCCACTTACGACATGTTAAAAAGTTTATTGGAAGCCAAAGATATTTAAAATAAAGTGAATCTATTAAAAACAAATCCGACGAAGAAAATTTTGACATAGATTCCTCGTTTTGGGATTTTATTGAGATCTACTGCAATGTCTTCAGTCCCTTGCAAAAAACAATAAAAAAATTTCAAGAGGAACAACTGAACTACAGCAATTTTTACGCCCAATGGCTGAAGCTTAAAATATCAACTGAAATAATAGTAATAAATTCAAGTCAGCTTTGGACAACAACTATTGGAGATCAAATATTAAATTCAATTGAAAAACGAACAAAAATATTGTTAAATAAAAAATTTGTAGTTTCGTGCCTGTTTTTGGATCCCCGTTTTAAGTATACATTGTCATCTGACGCCATAGGTCATTTGAAATCCATTTGGGACAGACTATATAATCTTAATCCTACTTAATGCTTAACCCCGAATTCCAGCTCAAATCAAATGGAGAACTATTTTTTTGATGAGGAAGACGCATTGTTGGATGCATACTTAGCGCAATGTGGTAAAACCGAAGTCTAACAGTACAATGGGCGTTTACTCAAAAATTGAAAATCTCCAACTTCCTTATCAACGAATAGACACAGACATTTTACAATATTGGAAGGGAAAACAATACACCGACCCGGAGTTATACGCTATTAGCAATGCTTGTTATGCCGTACCGCCAACTCAGGTATAATAATTCCATGATTAATTAAAGTTTACTTATAAATTTATTTTGAAACAGGTGTCGATTGAACGAGCATTCTCTACGCAAAGACTGGTGCTAACTGACAACCGCAATCGGTTAAGCCATGATGTTCTTGAGCATATATGGCTCGTTAAATTAAATCCCAGCTTTTTGGACATGGCAATTGACGCCATGGAACTTTTTGAAAATTACGCCAATGATTAAAATCAAAGCGATTGACAATAATGTTGTAACGATCGGGGCGGGATAGCTCAGTCTCGTCCAGGATTCGCTGCAACAAATTTATATTTGTTGGGCACTGTGCCAAAATAAGAACTCCGGGGTTTAGATTTAAGTAATATAATATATATTTTAACTGGGATTTTCACCTCTTTTCCACCACACCTGCCTTAAGCGGGGCACAATTAGGCACGCCCGACTCGCCGGCCAACGCCGTCTGGGTGATCACGCCGCGCTTACGCTCCGCTTGATACTCCGGTGCTACCCGCACGCGGATACTCTCGCTAAGCTTCGCTCCGCTAGATACTCTGGTGCTGCACGCTCCAGATGCTCCCGCTAAGCTGACGCGCTGGCAAACTCACCGTCCGCCTGGGCACTTACAAAGTATGAGATGGAAGAAATTAGTGAACTGGACTCGCTTGGTCAAAGGGAATCCTCCCCAAGACTTACTGCGTTACTGCTGCTGGTAAAACTGCTCTGCTCTGCTGTCCCCTGAACTAATCCTTGGCTTGTTTCCCAAGGAGTCACTTTCACTAGCACTAGCACTGGTCACTGTTCACCGACGACTTAACTCCACACTTAACTGTCCAACTGACTCCCCTGAAGTGATCCTTGGCTCGTTTCCCAATGAGTCACTTACCCTTGCACTGGTCACTTCCTATATCCCCTGCGCCGTGAACTCGACTACTGACTGCTCCTGAAGTGATCCTCGGCTCGTTTCCCAAGGAGTCACTTCCTATATTCACTGCAACATAAACTCCGCCACTGAAGTGATCCTTGGCTCGTTTCCCAAGGATTCACTTTCACTGGCACTCTGCGGCCACTACTGCCTAAACTCCACAACCTACTTCCCCACTGACTCTCCATCTGACTCTCCAACTGACTCCCCAACTGACTCCTGCCTCGCTCTTTTATACCCCCCTGCAGCGCTGCTATTCAGCAGCCCTCTCTCCCGCCAAAACTCCTTGCTCAGCGCATCTGTGTCCCGCTTAGAGGTGCAGAAACATCGAGTGAAACATCGATAACATCGATGTTTTCAAAACATCGGAACCATCGATTGTTCGTGACCACCATCGATGTTTTCACAAACAACTCTGCGCTCGGTGAGAAAAAATTGTAAGTAAATGAATTTAAATCAACAACTCCACGACGTCCACCAACACCAGAATCAACTTCAAACGAGGCAAGCAGCAAATTTTCATTTTTGCAAAATAAGCCTAAAGTAAAGTCTACCAGAGCCGAGTCCATTATTGCCACAAGGCCATATATTGAAAAAGAAAACATTTCTGACACTTGCGACCCCTTGAAGTATTGGGATGTATGATTTTTAAATAATTATGACTAACATGTTAAATAAGAAATATTTTTTACAGATGACTGCTGACAACGAACTGAAATTGGTTGCAACAAAATTTTTCCGTATACAAGCCTGTGAGTCTAAACGAGTATTCAGCAAAGTTGGACAAACCATATCTGACCGCAGGACAAGGCTTAAACCTGAAGTTGTTGATCAACTTTTGTTCCTGAATAGAAATAGACACTTTAAATGATCTCAAATAAATCTTATGTTACTGTTTGTGCTGTTTCTGTTCTTTTTGCATTTTTTTTTTTTTTTTAAAACATCGATGTTTTACTCGATGTTTTTTTTGAAAACATTGAAAACATCGATGGACACGAACATCGATGTTTCTGCACCTCTAGTCCCGCTATGCGCTGACTAACGGCTCTGACGAAAGCTTTCTCTCCCTTTCTCTTCTACTGCTTTCTCTTCTGTCGATCCTACGTTCTCTTAGGGCTTTTGTAAGGGATCTAAACGATTCCTTACAATGTATATATATTTTATAAAAATAATTTAAGAAGGAAGAAGGAAGAAGAAGTTACAAAAATGAATTATTATTTATTATGTTTTTAAGTTCCATTTAATTTGTTCTTATATATTTTGATTTACTTTATATTTTTTTAAATAATAAAAAATAAACAAGTATAAAAAAAATTAAAAAGTGCAAAAAGAAGAAGAAACAAAATGTCTAGTTTTTCGCGACTGCGACTGCTGTTGACTGCCAAAAGTCGCACTTGCTGCTGCCAGCAACTTATGCTTACGGTCGAAAGCAACAGCAACAAAAAGCAGAAGCAACGAACAGTGGAGCGAATCGTTTTTCGCGACTGCGACTGCCGACGACTTCTAAGAAGTCGACAGTTGCTGCTGCTTCGACTTACGCTCACGATCGAAAGCAACAGCAAAGCGGAAAGCAAAAAAAAACGAAAATCGGCGACTGCGTAATGTTTAATTTTGGTCGCTTTTTCATTTTTGCTTTTGCTTCGACTGCGACTTCTGTTTTTTTCAGAAGCAGAAGCAAAACCACATGAAATAAAACTTACTGCAGTTTTTTAAACACTGATCTCAACCGACAACCTTGTCCTGACAATGCAGGATGACGTGGAGAAATGGCAGGCGGTGTCAAACTTCGCAGCAGCGATCATGTCAAAGCTTAGGATCGAGGAGGGCCGAAGGAACCCGGAGGACAATTAGAATTAATTTAGTGCCCGCGTGAAGCATTGCTTTGCGGCTGCACCGCGCGTGAAGCATTGCTTCGCGGCCGTACCGCGTGAGCAAATTGGCCCCGTCTAATGTTTAGCATAATACCCTACCCCCTTGTATATTTGACCCAATAACCGAATTAAAAAAAAATCCCTCACTATGCCCGCCGAAGTGAATCAACGTGACGACGACACCATTGTCGCAGCCTCAGCAGCGACTCAGCTCTCCGAGTTATTTATTTAATATTTTTTTTGTGCTTATTAATTTACTTTTACTTCCGCCTGCGTAAAGGCACATAAATAAAAATATAATTTGACTCCAATTCTACAGCCCAAGATTCGACCGGGAGATTTCTCGTCGTTGGACCTCTAAAGAGGGTAAGCGTTACGGGACATAGTTTCCCCTATGTACCGATATATTTATACGCAACCTACACCTCCAATAGAAAAATATTTTATTACATTTTACTAAGTGAATACATACATTTATTTATATGTATATATATGTAAATATATATGGGACATTTCATATCAACTCGGCCACCCCTGTTTTTTTTTTCGCTCTAAAAAAAATGCATACCCACATTTTAAAGCAGGGGTTGCAAATAACAGTTATAAGATAAATAAAAATTGGAGCCAAAAAAATAAGCTGCGACGATAGGAAAATTATGTATAACTTATTTTTTTGAAGGACATTGCAAAAATAGGATAAACTTTTATTCGCAATTTTTATTTTGTTAATCTTTTTTAACTGTTATTTTTGATTTTTAATAAAAAAGTTAAAAATAATTCTTATTTTTCAATTTTTATATAAAAGTTAAATCATAACTCTTATTTGTAATTTTTAAAAATAAAAATTGCCAATAAGAATTGTTTGTCAATTTTTATTTTGAAAAATTGAAAATAACTGTTATTCTTCAATTTTTATTTTATGTATTATAATGTACCATATGATATATACATAAACATGTACATGCACTTGCCTTATATCTCTGCATACAGCACAAAAATCAAAGCATTGGCTTTTACGTCAAATTGTCGGGAATAAAATTAATCTTGAAACCTCTTGTGTAACTTTTGTGAGTGTCGACTGTGTTTTAGATATAGTAAGCAAAATTAATCTAAATAAAATTTATTCAATAGATTAGCGAAAAACAAGATGGGTCGTAAGCGCGCCTTTAATGTGCGCGAGTTTTTTAGCTTCGACGCCAAAGAAAATGTGTCAAGGTGCAAAGTGTGCAATCGATCCTTCAAAGGAACATATCTAACGAATTTACGAAGACACTTGCAGGAAACTCATGCAGAGGAGTATGAGTCCGAGATGGAAGAGAAGGAGAGCAAAGCGGGTACTCCCCTAAGCCGATTGACCCTTATGTTCACATAATGGAGTATTGGGAGGAACAGAAATACATTTTTCCTCGTCTTTATGCATTAGCTAAGATACTGCATTGTGTTCCTGCCACTGAGGTATCCGTGGAAAGAGCATTTTCAGCACTAAAGCTAATAGTGTCTGACTTGAGGTGCAAACTATCTTCAGATTCCATCAAAAAACTAATGTTTTTAAAATTCAATAAAATTACGAAATAATTACGTAAAAAAAATATATATATTTGTTAGTTTCTCTTATATAGTAAGATTGTTGCAAGTAGAACATAAACCAGTTGGGCAGTATTTGGAGCATGGGCGGGTCTGAAGTCTCAGCGACAGTCTCTGTTAAATGCACTGAATAAAGCTTGGCTTTGGGGTCAAAACAGTTACTGACTTTATTGAGGACTCTCAACGGCAGCTAACAAGGTATATATATAAAGCTTAGATTATAGCTGAAAATTTACCGCATTATGTTCAAAAAATAGGTCAAAAACTTCTATGGTGTACTTTCTTTTTAAAAAATTTCCGAAAGTCGCATCATTTTTGGGAAGCGGACATTCGAATGTGATATGCATTTATGTACATATTTATGTAAATGTCATATGGTACAAATTCATACATACATACATACATCAACCGAAAAGTATTGAGACGTAGATTGAAGATATCTTTCGATCTTTAAAATAAACCGCTCCGTTCAAAAGTTATTGCAATTCAATTTTTATTTTCAAAATTTTAAAATAAAAATTGAAGAATAACAGTTATTTTCAATTTTTCAAAATAAAAATTGACAAACAATTCTTATTGGCAATTTTTATTCTTAACGAGAAGGAAAGCTAACTTCGGTAAACCGAAGTTTGTATACCCTTGCAGTCAGAAATTGGATCATAGAAAATCGATCCATTTTGGTAATGTAAAAAAAAAATGTAAAATTATGCAAATTTTGTAAATTTTATATTTTACATGTAGAATTTTACATTTTCATATAAATTGACCGATCCCTTCTATGGCAGCTATATGATATAGTTGTCCGATCTTAATGAAATTAAAACCGTAATTCTAGAACTATAAAAAACGACTTTATCTCGAAATTAATAGAAATTCGTTGAAAAACAGAAAAGTTAAAATTTTTTACATTAATTTCGCCATCATTCCTATGGCAGCTATAGGATATAGTGGTCCGATTTCGGCCGTTCCGACATATATACTGCGTGCTAAAGAAATAAGAATATGCTGAAAATTTCAGCCCGATAGCTCAAAACTGAGAGACTAGTTCGCGTAGAAACCGACAGACAGACGGACAGACAGACAGACGGACAGACAGACAGACGGACATGGCTAGATCGACTCGGCTGGTGATGCTGATCAAGAATATATATACTTTATGGGGTCGGAGATGCCTCCTTCACTGCGTTGCAAATATCATGGCGAAATTATAATACCCTCTGCAAGGGTATAAAAATTACAAATAAGAGTTATGATTTAACTTTTATATAAAAATTGAAAAATAAGAATTATTTTTAACTTTTTTATTAAAAATCAAAAATAACAGTTATTTTGCAATTATTTTTTTTAATTCAAAAAATAACTCTTATTTTACAACTTTTATTTTAAAAATTATAACCCTGTTTTAAAGTGCTCCATGTTCATATATTGGCCCTTAAATATTTTTTCGTTACCATCAATACTTTTTGAGATAATGGTGCATTGTGCATGCAATTTGAAAGAGAAAAAATACGGTTATCCTTTTTTTAAATATGTTTCTTAAAAAAATACTAGACTAATCTAGGTTTAATATTAAAACCGTTATGTAAGATATACTTACATTTAAATATCAAAATACACGCTTAGTCTCCCAGAATTATATTCAGTGTTGAATTTTGAGTCTGATCATAAAAGCAATATACCCCTTTCCAAAAGTAATTAATGGATAAACAATGAAAATTAAATTGATTATTCCTAGCAAACCCGTTTGTACCATTCTAAGATTTTGTATTTTTTATGTATCTGAACCACCTCTACCTGGAAAAAATAAACTTAAGTGAATATCGACTGGCCCCAATACGAAATCAAAAAAAACAAACACTTTGGCTACATCCCAACTCTAATTAGTTCAGAAGCTATATCGATTTGAAGTGACTAGCATACTCCTGCAATGTTTTTTTTATTTGCTTTTTTTCCGTAACCACGTTTTCCAAACGTTGATGTAAACGATATCTCAAGATCGAGTTATGCATATTTTTAAAGTAAACATTTTTTTTCGAAATTTCAACTTTTTCTTTAAGCAGTTGTCATTTTTTAATAAATAAATAATAAAATAAATAGCGAGTACATTTGAAAACAAGAAAAAGTTTTGCTTTAAATTTTCCAACTTACTGTTATTTCGGAATCATGTTCACCATGCGTAAGGATTTAAAACCAGTATTCTTTGGCCCCTCACAAATAAATGTAAATATGAAATGAATCCCTGTTAAAACTTTGTTCCTTCCCTCTAGCCACTAGTTTAGTATAAGGTAAAATAAGGAGTAGTAACTAAGTTAGAAAACTATGCCAAAACCCACGTACGATAGTCACAATAAACTCCCATCTCTAGCGCTGCCAGAGATCACACGCCGCCACACACGCACACCTACTCATCACACCGCGGGAACTCACCACGAAAAGTCGTCAGGTGCCCATAGGTCCTGAAGGAGCGAGCGAGAGGACGGTATAGGCTCGCCTGGAAGCCAAATACACACACGATAAAATCAACACTAAATCAGCGCGAAGGAGTAAGCGAGAGAAGCAATTTCCAAGACAAAGCAAGACCAAAAGAACTTTGCGAAAAGTTGAGGAGTCGAGTCTTGAAGTTGAGTGCCAGCTGTCGATTGACGCTGCCAAGGACGAAGAAACAGTGAACAAACATGGAAGCGGTCGATTGACGCTAGTAGCCACGTGATCAAGAGCCAGTGAATCCGGAGCCAGGAAGTGCGACAAGAGCCAGCCATGAGACGGGAAAAGCCCGCAGGAGCCCCAGTGTGCGCCTGTGTGCGAGAGAGAGAGAGACGGGTGAGTGAAAATACGCCCCGCAGCGAGTTGGTCATGGAAACTTTGCCAAGCCGGCCGCTAATAGCCACGTGCTTGGGAATTTTTCCCCGATCTCGATGCGGTGTCTCCGTGTAAAAAAGTAGGCTAGAGCGCCCCAAATCTTTCTTGGGGAAATGTATACAATAGCTAGAAATCTCGAGGGGGCTCTCTTTCGGGGCTAAGGCTCTGGTAGTAAAGCGTGTGTGCCTGCCGCCGCGCCAAGCTAACTCAACCCGTGGGAGTTGGCAGTCACATGCCGACTACTGAAGACCGAGGACAACTCAAAAAAAACCCGTAATCACCGGTGTTACCGTACCGTGCTCCTGTAATGAATAGCACTACGGCCAAAAGGCTCGCTCAGAAGCATATGGACCCTCCAAGGGAAATGCCCAGCAAGAGTGGCGCTACCACCAATAAAAGAGGTAGATCGGCCAACACGACACCAAAAGAGGCGTTGAAAAAGAGGGCCATGTTCAAAACCGCGGCACCTAGTGCCCAGACGAAGGGCGATCCTGCAAGTTTTGCCGGCCACGGAAGCTCCAGCAGCCACCACAACCGCAGCAGCGGATGGACAGGCAACACAGGAGCAGTCACCCCAAGTCGGTGTCATGGCCTCTTATAGGGACGTTGCCAGCTCGGCGAAGATGGCTATACTCCCTGCCGACTACCCTGAGCATCTCCTCACGACGGAGCAGCTGAACTGCATTCAGTCCGCCATCTTGTCGAGAGTGATGGCCCTGAGACACGGCTCTGTGAAGCCGCTGTTCTCTGGCTGCACTTTCCGACTAGGATGGATGGCCATGAATGCGGAGACAGCCGAGTGGCTAAGCACAGAGGTGCCAAAGCTACGGCTGTGGAAGGACGCCCACATCAAGGTGGTCCCTGAGGCAGAGGCTCCACGTGCCGCTGTCTTTATTGGCTACTTTCCGCTTTCGAATGCGGACATGAAGACGGACGAGATCCTGAAGCTCGTCGAGGGACAAAGCAGTGGCGTGTCTTTCACCGTGAAATGAGGCAGAGCATGGCCATCATCACGATTGCGCTGGATCCAGTTTCGGCCAATCGACTGAAGTCGCTGGCATACCAGCTGTCCTTCGCGTGGGGCACGGCTACTCTCAAGCCAAAGGCCAGCGCGCAGCCGAAGACGCAGGCGGTGGCTCCTGCTCTCGCAGCGGAGAAGCCCACCTGCTCCAAGGCCACACAGCACACGGCTGCGACAACGCCACAGGATGCCGCTGACGGCACAATAGCGGCACCACAGCTGCCCAAGAGCTTGTAGCACCGCGGAAAATCCTGCGCCCTCCCCTCTACGGGCGCATCACGCCTGAAGAAGAGGCCCTTCTGCGCACCAACCGAGGCCGGAAGATAGCGGCCAGGGGCCGCAAGAGGGCGGACTAATGTCCCGTCCTCTCCCCCCACTCTTTCCAACACCCGGAGACACCTCAGATGTCTCCAAGCAAACCTCCACCATGCAAAGGCCGCATCTGACGTCCTTTGTGGGAGGTTTGCTTCAATATACATAGCATTTATCCAGGAGCCATGGATAAATGCCGGACGTGTCCTGGGGCTTAGCACCTCATTCGGTAAGCTGCTATATGCAAACGACCAACCTCGCCCTAGAGCGGCGTTGTTAATTAACAAAAATTTAACATTTGTTCCCCTATCACAGTTCATCACTGAGGACCTGGAGGCGGTTTGTGTTAAAATACCCACTGCCCATGGCGAGCAGGAGGCAGTGCTGGCCTCCGCCTATCTACCCGGCGACACTGACGATGTGCCTCCGGCGGCTACCTGTGCCCTGGTAGAGCACTGCCAGAGAAACCGGCTCCGGTGAATAATTGCTTGCGATGCCAATGCGCATCACATGGTCTGGGGAAGCAGCAACATCAACAAAAGAGGTGAGCGCCTTCTTGAGTACATTATTAGCAATAACGTAGGTTTACCAAATCAGGGCAGTGAGCCTACGTTTATCAATGCAATTAGAGACGAAGTCCTCGACCTAACTCTCTGTAGTTTGAATATGTTGTCCGCTGTCTCAAACTGGCACGTTGCGAATGAGATCACTATGTCAGATCACTAGCACATCAGATTTGATATAGGAGGTGCCTTGCAATGTAGCCTAGTTACTAGAAATCCCAAAACCACAAACTGGGATCTTTTCTGTTTTGAACTTGAGCAATTCAGAGACTGCTCCACCCGTCCGATACTAACAATAGACGAGTTAGAGCGTGAGGCTACTGTGCTTCATACAAACATTGAATCGGCATATCACGTCAGCTGCGAACAAAAAGTTCGTAAGATCAGTCGGGCTGTTCCCTGGTGGAACAAGAGCCTTGACGATCTAAAACAAGCTGCGCGAAGGCTCTTCAATAAGGCGAGGAAAGGGAAGGCCACTTGGGATTCCTACAAATCCGCCTTAACGCTATACAACAAAGAGCTGAGAAGGTCAAAACGGGCTACGTGGCGCCAACACTGCGGGCAGATTTCAACTCTCCCGGAAGCTGTCAGGCTACAAAAAGCCCTCTCCAAGGACCACTCAAACGGCATTTGTACGTTGAAAAAGCCAGATGGAACACACACAAACAACCCAAAGGAAACGAGTAGTCTACGTCTATCTACTCACTTTCCTGGGTGCGTGGCCATGGAGCAACCCTTCTCAGAAAGTGAGGCACCAACCTACCCCTCTGGGATTGGAGAGTGCCCAAACCTGCGCGTGGCTATTGTGGCAGACTCCAATGGGGCTGAAAGAAGTATTGGAAACATGACCTTTAGACTGTTTCATCAAAATAGCGTACAATGGGCCATACAAAGTTTTGGCCCACACAAATCCCCTGGACCAGATGGAATTTATCCATGCCTATTGCAGCGGGGACTGCACCAATTTGCACTCCCCCTGGTCCGTCTATTCCGAGCTAGTCTCGTGCTTGGACACATACCAAGCAAATGGGCTAAAGTAAAAGTTGTGTTTATTCCAAAGGTAGGGAAGAAAGGTTCCCAACTGCCTAAATCTTATAGACCAATTAGTCTTAGCTCCTTCCTTCTTAGAACTATGGAAAAGATAATTGACCAGCACATCAGGGAAGTGAACCTCAAGCATCTTCCCCTACATAAGTACCAATATGCGTACCAAACTGGTAAATCAACTGAGACTGCCATCCATTGCCTTACAACAGTCATTGAAAAGGCCATTGGTTCTCAACAAATAGCACTAGGTGCCTTTCTAGACATCTCAGGAGCTTTTGACAACAAGTCATACGAGGCTATCCGTGCCTCTCTTGTACGTAAAAATGCCGCAACACCCATTATTAGGTGGATTCTGGAAATGCTCAAGTTCAGAATCATAACTGTAGACCTAGGAGGAACCATGACCTCAATCACAGCCACAAGGGGATGCCCTCAAGGGGAGTACTCTCCTCTCCTGTGGACTCTGGTCATAGACGAGCTACTGTTTGAGCTCAACAACCTAGGGTTCCCCACTCAGGGCTACGCTGACGATCTAGTCATCTATATAGTGGGCTGGCATGAGCAAACCATCTCGGATCGCATGCAGCAAGCCCTCAATATAGCCAATAGATGGTGTCAGGATAAAGGACTATCCATAAACCCTTCTAAAACTGTTCTAGTTCCATTTACCAGGAAAAGGTCTCTCTCTCTCTGACAAGACCATCCCTAATTGGATCAACCATTGACTTTTCGGTTGAAGCCAACTACCTGGGCATGAGCATACTTTGCTTGCAATAGGCTTTTCGGTAGAACATGGGGCCTAAGTCCCAAAATGATCTACTGTTCTTATAACACTGTGGTAAAACCGATCATAACCTATGCATATCTTGCTTGGTGGACGAAATCTACCCAGAAGACAGCTGCGGCTGCACTTACTAAAATACAACGACTGGTCTGCATAGGCATCACTGGAGCCATCCGGACATGCCCCACTGCAGCACTTGAAGTTATAACTGGCATACCCCCTCTATCCATCACCATGAAAAACGAGGCCTGCCTGGGGGCACTTCGCCTCCAAAACATCACCAATATAAAAAGTGGTGATCTAACTGGGCATCTACGGGTACTCGAACCCTAATAAACGCGCCCATTCTGCGTATAACTGACGAGCAGAAACCAAAACTTTTTTCCACAGAAACTTCTCTGTAGTCCTGTACACCAGACACGACTGGACAACAAAATCAATATCTCTGCCCAGTGGATCACAAACGTGGTACACTGACGGATCGAAATGGGAAAACGGAGACACCGGGGCTGGTATTTTCGGACCAAGGTTCAACAAATCCATAGCCATGGGAAAGTCCCCAACCATCTTCCAAGCAGAGATACACGCCATAGAAATCTGTGCTCGTGAATGCCTTCGCAGGAATATGCAAGGCGCACGGATTTACATCTTCTCTGACAGTCAGGCGGCGCTCATAGCGCTGAGATCTTTCACGATCACCTCCAGACTTGTAGAAAACTGTTTCCAGCAGCTGAACGCCATTGCCTCCAAAAACACCTTAACGGTGGGCTGGGTGCCAGGGCATGAAGGCCATATAGGAAACAAGGTGGCAGACTCCCTAGCAAAACGCTGGGCGATGACACCACTAATCGGCCCTGAACCATTCTGTGGACTTTAGAAAGGACACTAAATTGAACTGGTCAGGAAATGGGAGGAAAAGGAGATAAGTCGTCACTGGACCGACAGTGCAGGGCTGAGACAAGCCAAACAATTTCTCGTCCCCCAGAAGTCGTGATCCAAACGCATCATCAATCTACAAAAGAGTGAGATTCGCACTCTGACAGGCTACCTAACTGGTCACTGCAACCTAAGGTATCACCTTAAGAAATTAAAACTTTCAGAAATCGACACATGTAGATTCTTGAGCTGGAGCCAGAAACAACAGAACATGTTCAATTTGAATGCCCTCACTAATCAGATGTCGACTTCAACAACTAGGAGGTGAACATATCTCCCCTACAGAATTTGGGAACAGATAGACCTCGCCAAAGTGCTCTCCTTTATCAGAAGCCTAGGAATTGAGGCTCTACTTTAATCCTACAGGCCGGCACAAAAGATCTAACATGTGGTCGCACATAATAATAGAAATCTCGAGTAGTCCCTGAAATCAAAAAATATGACGAACTAAAGCTAACCTTAGTAAAAATCTGAGAATAAATGGAGAAATATGCAAAGTGAAATTTATTGAAAAATACACGTGTATGCCCTGGGTATGCCCTAGCCGATCATACCCACGTTTGCCCACAGTGTCGTGTAAGCTAAGCCGCCAGTGTTTGCCTGTGGCCCTGCCCGCCAGTGATTGCTGACGCGTCAGCAGGGACTCAGCGGACTTTGGCGTAAAGTGCATGTGACCGCCTCGGCGGTTGCCGAGGGGATCAATGACACAGATTTCCCGAGTATGATTTCCAGGTAGTTCAGCGAGAAGATATCCCCTCGGTAGCACGCTTTCTGGTCACTTGTGGCGTTTGCCGCGAGCCAGACCCAAAGTGCGTTCCGAACCAGCGAAACTGTATCAAATAAATATTTTCCTTAATCTAAACACCTTTTAACCCGGCGGCTGACAACCTACACCTCATGTCAGTTTGTCGCTCATCCCAGGTCCATGTCCAAAACTTTATAAATTTTCTGTAAAGTGATCCTGGCTAGACTGAGCCTATCCCAGCCTTAGAACTACCTTACAAGTTGAGCGTGGGCGACTGTGAGATACCGGTACACAAAGCATTGTGGGTAAAATTAAATAGCACATGGACATAGAAAAAGAAAATGTTACTAGAAACATGTTGAGCAACACCCAAAAAGACAAATGTTGCTAGGGACATGTTGAACAAGACGCACTTGCATTCTCAACATAGAAGAAGAAGCATACGCAGAAAATTTGTTGTTTATTAACTTCCTAACTTAATCTATTTACTTTAAGCCGAAAATTACTACTAAAGTCGTTTTTGCCTTTTTATTAACAGAAAATTGGTCTACATACTAAAGTTTTTAATTTAAAATATGTTTTGTTTTTATACCATTTTGAGGCCGCGAGGGTGACGTAACCGCTTAAATAAAATGGGTTCCAGGACTCTTAAACGAAGATTTTTATAGAACGACAAACAGATAGAATGTATGGCAAGTTACACCCTTTTCGTAGCTCAGTGTGCTAATGGTCTGTGCATTTGTCGATCTACAAGTGTGAATTTTGTATTTGTTATTTGTTTAACCTTTTAAATATTTTTTATTTTTCATTTTTATACCTATTGAATCCGGTTTTCAACGAAGTTTCCTCAAATGACTTCTTAAACCTGTCATGCGTACGCAGGCAAATTGCATCGATGATAAGGCGTGCGTCTGCAAACCAGTTGGTCGAGGGTTCGAAACGCGGTCCGGGCAATGGTATGAGTTGTATTTTACTAAAGTTTATTTGACTTTTCAGATGGTCTCTTAATAAAATTTTAGCAGTAAATATAAATATTCAAAAACGATAAAAAATTTTTATCATTTCTGTCAATACAATAAAATAATAAAATGTGTGATATATTTCATATAGCCGCATATTGCGAAATACATAGTAAATGAGAAGTTAGTTTGCATATGGCAGAATGTGTACACACAAATAACCTTAAAAGTGTGTACACGCCTTATAAATACACGTAATTTTTTCCTACGACCTAAAACTAAGAAAAATTAACCTAAATCTAAGAAAATTTGTCTTTAAATTTGGATAGAATTAAGAAAAATTTGCCCTAATTTTAAGAAATAATTTTCTATATTTAAGAAAGTTTTTCTTTACTTTTAGGGCTTCTTGTCCTAAATATAAGAAAAAGGTTACCCTTATATTTATGGTGAGCCTTCTTGAAGACAAATTTAGGGCTAATTTCTTGATTTTAGGGTTAATTTTGTTTTGAGTGTAGTCTCCTTGCACACTACCACCGAAGTTGGCTTCCCTCCGTGTTCATTTAAATAAAATTTATAAAATATGTTAGGCATTATTATTAAACGAAAATATCATAAAATAAGTTGAATGAAAAAAACGTTGTCCTGCAAAACAAGTAACTACCTTGCAGTACCTGTCATCAACGTTTCATCAAAAACTTCGTTTTGTTGATGAATCAACGATGACACTCCATACAAACTGTTGATGAAATTTACATGGGCATGTCCTAGTCTGTCATCAGTGACAAATTCATCATCATTTTATCGATGATTCATCAACAATTTCATCGATGATTCATCAACATTTCAAAGATGATTCATCGATGATTCATCAACATTTCATCGATGATTCATCAACAATTTCATCAACGTTTCATCAACATTTAATCAAACTGTCATCAACATAATTTTTGAATAGAGAAATTGAGCGAGAGAGAATTGAGAGCGAGAGAGTTGGTTTTAACACGATTCAATGAGAGCGTCGTCGACTCCCTAGCAAAACGCTGGGCGATGACACCACTAATCGGCCCTGAACCATTCTGTGGACTTTAGAAAGGACACTAAATTGAACTGGTCAGGAAATGGGAGGAAAAGGAGATAAGTCGTCACTGGACCGACAGTGCAGGGCTGAGACAAGCCAAACAATTTCTCGTCCCCCAGAAGTCGTGATCCAAACGCATCATCAATCTACAAAAGAGTGAGATTCGCACTCTAACAGGCTACCTAACTGGTCACTGCAACCTAAGGTATCACCTTAAGAAATTAAAACTTTCAGAAATCGACACATGTAGATTCTTGAGCTGGAGCCAGAAACAACAGAACATGTTCAATTTGAATGCCCCTCACTAATCAGATGTCGACTTCAACAACTAGGAGGTGAACATATCTCCCCTACAGAATTTGGGAACAGATAGACCTCGCCAAAGTGCTCTCCTTTATCAGAAGCCTAGGAATTGAGGCTCTACTTTAATCCTACAGGCCGGCACAAAAGATCTAACATGTGGTCGCACATAATAATAGAAATCTCGAGTAGTCCCTGAAATCAAAAAAATATGACGAACTAAAGCTAACCTTAGTAAAAATCTGAGAATAAATGGAGAAATATGCAAAGTGAAATTTATTGAAAAATACACGTGTATGCCCTGGGTATGCCCTAGCCGATCATACCCACGTTTGCCCACAGTGTCGTGTAAGCTAAGCCGCCAGTGTTTGCCTGTGGCCCTGCCCGCCAGTGATTGCTGACGCGTCAGCAGGGACTCAGCGGACTTTGGCGTAAAGTGCATGTGACCGCCTCGGCGGTTGCCGAGGGGATCCAATGACACAGATTTCCCGAGTATGATTTCCAGGTAGTTCAGCGAGAAGATATCCCCTCGGTAGCACGCTTTCTGGTCACTTGTGGCGTTTGCCGCGAGCCAGACCCAAAGTGCGTTCCGAACCAGCGAAACTGTATCAAATAAATATTTTCCCTTAATCTAAACACCTTTTAACCCGGCGGCTGACAACCTACACCTCATGTCAGTTTGTCGCTCATCCCAGGTCCATGTCCAAAACTTTATAAATTTTCTGTAAAGTGATCCTGGCTAGACTGAGCCTATCCCAGCCTTAGAACTACCTTACAAGTTGAGCGTGGGCGACTGTGAGATACCCGGTACACAAAGCATTGTGGGTAAAATTAAATAGCACATGGACATAGAAAAAAGAAAATGTTACTAGAAACATGTTGAGCAACACCCAAAAAGACAAATGTTGCTAGGGACATGTTGAACAAGACGCACTTGCATTCTCAACATAGAAGAAGAAGCATACGCAGAAAATTTGTTGTTTATTAACTTCCTAACTTAATCTATTTACTTTAAGCCGAAAATTACTACTAAAGTCGTTTTTGCCTTTTTATTAACAGAAAATTGGTCTACATACTAAAGTTTTTAATTTAAAATATGTTTTGTTTTTTATACCATTTTTGAGGCCGCGAGGGTGACGTAACCGCTTAAATAAAATGGGTTCCAGGACTCTTAAACGAAGATTTTTATAGAACGACAAACAGATAGAATGTATGGCAAGTTACACCCTTTTCGTAGCTCAGTGTGCTAATGGTCTGTGCATTTGTCGATCTACAAGTGTGAATTTTGTATTTGTTATTTGTTTAACCTTTTAAATATTTTTTATTTTTCATTTTTATACCTATTGAATCCGGTTTTCAACGAAGTTTCCTCAAATGACTTCTTAAACCTGTCATGCGTACGCAGGCAAATTGCATCGATGATAAGGCGTGCGTCTGCAAACCAGTTGGTCGAGGGTTCGAAACGCGGTCCGGGCAATGGTATGAGTTGTATTTTACTAAAGTTTATTTGACTTTTCAGATGGTCTCTTAATAAAATTTTAGCAGTAAATATAAATATTCAAAAACGATAAAAAAATTTTATCATTTCTGTCAATACAATAAAATAATAAAATGTGTGATATATTTCATATAGCCGCATATTGCGAAATACATAGTAAATGAGAAGTTAGTTTGCATATGGCAGAATGTGTACACACAAATAACCTTAAAAGTGTGTACACGCCTTATAAATACACGTAATTTTTCCTACGACCTAAAACTAAGAAAAATTAACCTAAATCTAAGAAAATTTGTCTTTAAATTTGGATAGAATTAAGAAAAATTTGCCCTAATTTTAAGAAATAATTTTCTATATTTAAGAAAGTTTTTCTTTACTTTTAGGGCTTCTTGTCCTAAATATAAGAAAAAGGTTACCCTTATATTTATGGTGAGCCTTTCTTGAAGACAAATTTAGGGCTAATTTCTTGATTTTAGGGTTAATTTTGTTTTGAGTGTAGTCTCCTTGCACACTACCACCGAAGTTGGCTTCCCTCCGTGTTCATTTAAATAAAATTTATAAAATATGTTAGGCATTATTATTAAACGAAAATATCATAAAATAAGTTGAATGAAAAAAAACGTTGTCCTGCAAAAACAAGTAACTACCTTGCAGTACCTGTCATCAACGTTTCATCAAAAAAACTTAGTTTTTGTTGATGAATCAACGATGACACTCCATACAAACTGTTGATGAAATTTACATGGGCATGTCCTAGTCTGTCATCAGTGACAAATTCATCATCATTTTATCGATGATTCATCAACAATTTCATCGATGATTCATCAACATTTCAAAGATGATTCATCGATGATTCATCAACATTTCATCGATGATTCATCAACAATTTCATCAACGTTTCATCAACATTTAATCAAACTGTCATCAACATAATTTTTGAATAGAGAAATTGAGCGAGAGAGAATTGAGAGCGAGAGAGTTGGTTTTAACACGATTCAATGAGAGCGTCGGTTCGGCCGAAGTCGCAGTCGGCGCGTTGATGAAACGTTGATGACAACGGCCTAGTGATGACAACTGATACTGCAGGGTAATCTTATAACCCAGACGGAAATATATACAATACATGTACTTATTAAAAAAAGAAAAAAAAAGTAACAAGTAAAAATAGTTAAACAAATACCGGGTACCCAAAGCATTGTGGGTGAAATCAAACAGCACATAAACATTACAAAAAAAATGTTGACAAATGAAGACAAATGTTGCTAGGAACATGTTGGGCAACTCTCAAAAGCGACAAATGTTGCTAGGAACATGTTGAGCAACACCCAACTCTCTCTCTCTCTTTATATCTCAGGAAGTTTACACAGAAACTTTATTGTTTCTTCTTCTAACTTCTATTTTTATCATACGACTTAACTCAAATTTCAGAACACGTCCTCGATTGCCTACTTCTTAAGTATATCTATTCACGTTGTACGAGTCGCCGGCTCGAGGTCAGGGGGTATTTATAGTCCGTATTTTTATGAATTAAAACACAGACTGTCGTCTTCCTTCTCTTCATCCAATATATTTCGAAGCTATAGTCGTAATTTTTGGCTTAAAGTAAATATATAAAATAAATAAGTAGGCATTTGCGGACGTTTTCTGAAAATTTCAGTAAAATCGAATAATATACATGGAAGTTATTAAACAATAAAGTTTCTTCTCCTCTTGAGCCACAACGGCAGTAGCGAAAAAGTGATGCGTGCTTTCGGGCGCAGTATTAATTCGTAATGCAGCTGCGTAGCTTTTTTGAACGTTACTCAACATGTTTTTAGCGACATTTGTCTTCATTTGTCAACATTTTGTTTTTTCCATGTCCGTGTGCTATTTAATTTCACGCACAATAATTTGGGTACCGGGTATCTCACAGTCGGTCACATTCGACTGTAGCTTTGTCACTTGTTTATGACATTTGGGGCGGAAGTGGGCGTGGCCAAATTTAAAAAACTTGATCTGCGTGAAACAGATTCCAATGTTGTCACCAAATTTGGTAACTCTAGCTCTTATAGTCTCTGAGATCTGTTGTTTCACACGGAAAGACAGACGGATAGACGGAAAGACAGACGGATAGACGGAAAGACGGACATGGCTAGATCGGGGTCCGTGCTGGACTACACCCGGGCCACCTGCCGTCGGAGGATCTGCCCGTCGTTCGGGTACCGATGCCCCACTCCGGCCGACAACCGCGAGCGCTCCGCTTGCGACCGGTGAAAATGCGACCCTGTCAACCGGGAGTTTTGTCTCTGGCTAGGGGAAGGGGTGCTATACTATTCCCTACATCTTACGCACCGCTGGCCTCCCACCCTTGGCCGGCTCACCCGTACTACTCCTCGGCGTTGGACTCCATGTCTCCCGCGCGCACAAGGGTTTTTTTCCGCCGTCGGCCACGTGTTCTCCTGGTGGTGTCCAGCCTCTGCTATCCGTGCACGTCTGTTTCTTTTCTAAGTTTTCAAAAGACTCCCCGATCGGCGAGCAGAGGGATCCGCTTAATTCTCTCCTCTGCCTCCGATCACGGCAGCGGCCGTTCTCGCTGCTTTGACGCGCAGTATCGTCGTGATATTGCAGGCGCGATGTTGCGAGCGCGTATATTGCGGCCACTGATACCTCTCTATGAGCCCTATTGGGCCTTAACCTCCTAACTAATATTTACAGGTGCCCTTCGTGGGTCTTTCAATGGTCAACTTAGCCTAACTTAATCCTAACTTACATGCTTCTCTTAATTATATGTACAAATATTTACAAAGGCCGCGGTTGGTGGGGCCTGATGTGGGATACCTCACAGACTCAATAAAAATAACACCTAAGCCGTCATCGTCTAGTGCGTTCTTACAAGTTCCAGGCCTTTCTTCTCCTTTATACCTCATGTGATGAAGACGATATCCAAGCTGCTGATGCTAACTCTGGATCTACTAAATCTATTTCACCATTACAAATAATACAACTATCACGCCCTGCGAAGGATTTAAACTTGACCCCCGCAAAGCCGATTTCAGACATCGAGCGGCAGAAGCCGAACAACCTTTTTGGAATTGCTCCTCCTAAAACAATCTCTATCTCGAGAGTAAATACGGACGCGACACCTAACGATTTAAAAACGCAGTTTAGCAACAGTTTAAATGCTTCGTCACCGATTTCGTTGTCACAAAGTTCAACTTCAAACATGAAAATTTTTCATCCTTTAAGATGTCCCTTCAGGATAATCCTTTTGATAGTGCTCTTGATCCATCTATTTGGCCTGACCACATAATTGTTTATGAATTTGTAAGTAAACCTAAAAATGGCAATAGAATTACCGATAACTTTGCCGCCACACGTTCAAAAAACTAACTTCCGCCTTTAACATACACTATTAACATGTTGGCAGCTTATTGGGGAAAATCAATGGTTGCGTTCACCAGATAATTGATCACTGATGGATTTCATACGATAGTTGTGCTGAACGCGCATGATTACTAATCATGATGAAAACATTTTTCCCATCATGATCAGAAACAAGTGAGAAAGCTACAGTCGAGTGTGACCGACTGCAAGAAACTCGCTACCCAAAGCATTGTGGGTGAAATTAAACAGCACATGAACATGGAAAAAAGGAAATGTGGACAAATAGAGACAAATATTGCTAGAAACATGTTGAGCAACACTCAAAAGAGACAAATGTTGCTAGGAACATGTTGAGCAACACGCACGTGCGCGCTCTCTCTCTCTCTCTCTCTCTCTCTTTATTTATTGTTTAATAACTTCTATGTTCATCATCCGATTTTACTCGAATTTTCAGAACACGTCCACGATTGCCTACTTATTAGGTCTATCTATTTTACGGCAAAATCACGCATACGGCTTATAAACCGTTTTTTATGATTTTCGGGGGCGGAAATGGGCGTGGCCAAATTTTAAAACACACTTGAATTGCGTGCAACAGATTCCAATGTTGTCACCAAATTTAGTAACTCTAGCTCTTATAGTCTCTGAGATCTTTTGTCAGACGGACAGACGGACATGGCTAGATCGACTCGGCTAGTGACGCTGATCAAAAATATATATACTGTATAGGGTCGGAGATTTATCCTTCTGCCTGTTACATACATTATTGGTTGGCACTAACTTATAATACCCTTGTACCCTATGGGTACCGGGTATAAAAAGGAGCGTTAAAATAGTACGTATAATAGTCGTATAAAGGTAGTATACGATACTGACGGATTGCTGCTGGCATATATCGAGGGTTGAAATATCGATAAAAAAAAAATCTAAAGAAGAACGAATTCAGTGGAATGCTTAGCTGTTCTGTCAAAATATTTGATAATGATCTAGCTAAAAATGGATTTGGCAACACGCCTTTCCAAGAAAATGTGACGTCACATTAAATAAAATTTTTTTTTTGACGTAAAGCGCAGACAGGTTCAAAGCCGATGGGTTCCAAGCCGATTATTTTTAGGACATGAGCCTTCACCAGAACAACTTGATCACTGATTACTGATCCATCACTAATTAGTTATCATGTTAATCTGGTGAATGCGACCAATAAGTTGTATATGTCGGAGAGTATGTTTTAGGGGCTGTCCGTATATTACGTAATCACCAGTAGCTATCTAACCGAAATCTGGAAAGAATCTTTAATTATACCACTTCATAAAAAATTATCGTGGGATTGCTAAGCTCTGTGCTATACCCAAATTGCTCGAATTAATTATCACCTCGTAGCTAAAACATCAATGTTTTTCATTAATGTCGCCATCTCAGCATGGTTCCATGAAACGCCGGCCCACAACAACCAACTTTTTAGAATTAACATCTTTCATTAGAAATGGCTTTAAACTAAATTTTCAAGTCGGCGTTGTATTCAGTGACGTTAGCAAGGCGTTTGATTCAGTAAATTACGAACCACTACAAAGCGAACTCAGTTTTCTTTTTCTAATAATCTAAAAAGCTGGATCGAAGGTTACGTACGCACCCTAAAATTCATATTTAACAGGTCTCTTTCTAACAAGTAAGAAGGCTATAGTCGGGAGAGCTTGACTGTGAGATACCCGGTACCTAACTATTGGGCTTTACATTAAAATGCAATTTAAAATAATACACACTATATAAAACTACTTGATACTTCTTAAAATAAAACGCCACTTGAATCAGCTACCATGCATAGCCTAGCAGTCTAAGCGGCGGGCAAACGATTTTTATGAAAAAATGGTCTGAGTTTAAATCCCCCAAAATCGAAGATTTTTTTAAATCTCTATTTTAGATTCTTATTTAATTTTTTACATTACATTTTTTATCAGTTCCGTCAACTTTGCGTTATGAAAGTGAATTCTGTTATTTTTTGTGATTTTTTGGTCACGCTTGTACTTTTCTGCAGTTTGGCACAATTTGTTTGGTCAACAGTCGATCTCTCTTCTCTTTCACACAACTGCTTGTGCATCTCCGTTCAATAAAGAGTTCGCCTCATTATTGTTAAAATGTGAAAGCCACTAGATGAAATAATCGCCGCCTATAACGTAAATATCTCAGGGGTCTAAGTGCTGGGCAACCGTTCCTTTGTGCAGGAAAAGTCTGAGTTCAAATCCCGCAAAATCCAAGGAATCTATTTCTTTAACTTTTGTTTTACAAACTTTTCAGTTTTTCTTCTTTTTATTCAATGAATACATTTTATTTCAGGTCTGCCAAAATAAGGTAATGCTAAAAAATTTGGTTATTTGTCGTAAGTTCTTGTTTACAATCTTTCTAATGTGATTTTTAGGCATTCTTGGGTTAACAGTTGTCGAAGATGAGTTAGTATGAAAATCGTCGCTTCATATGTAATATCGGTAATGGCACAGTTGTCTAAACGGCCAATGCATTTAAATTTTGCAGAACTGGCCCGAGTTTAATTCCGACACAAAACCAGAATATTTTATTTTTTATTCTAAAATTTTTTCTAGTTGTTCTCCTAGTATAATAACAAAAGAAAAAGGAAGAAATGCAAAAAAAAAAAGAAAAAAAATTCTAACCTTATTGCTAATATCTCTCATGTCTATCATCCGATTTTACTTAAATTTTCAGCTTATATAGTTTTTTAGGATTTTCGGGGGCGGATGTGAGCGTGGGCAAATTTTAAAACAAACTTGATCTGCGTGCAACAGATTCCAATGGTGTCACCAAATTTGGTAACTCTAGCTCTTATAGTCTCTGAGATCTGTTTACCAACACGGACGGACGGACAGACGGACGCACCTAAATCGACTCGACTGGTGATGCTGATCAAAAATATATATACTTTAAGGGGTCGGAGATGTCTCCTTCTGCTTGTTACATACATTGTTGGTTGGTTGTTTCAAAATCTGAAAGGTGACCATTTTAGCCCATCGTTTGACCATGTTTGACCACCAATTACTTTGTGTTTGTTATTATATTTTTGTTTTCAATAATATTCGACTTCGAAAAGTTTTAAAAATTTTCGAAATTCAAAAGGTTAATTTAAAAAAAATTTTTTTTTAATCGCCCTAGAATTGTTTGCTCAAAATTAACCACCCTGAACAGCGTTCCAGCAGTGGCAACACCTAGCAGCAGCTGCGGGGCCAGTAGCAGCTCGTCCTCAACGGCGGCATCGTGAGCTGGCCCCGCGGTATTGGCCAACATAATTTAAGTTTGTTCATTTTGAAGGTATTTGTAGCGTACTCGGTCGGACAGTGTTTAGTTGAATTGTAAGCACACAGCTGACAGTATGGCCGTTTGGCCGTTTCGTATGGATTTTGGGTGAACATCACACAACTTGGTCTTTAGCTAGCGAAAAGCAGCAGGGCTAAAGGCTTACAAGTTGGCATTGACAATCATTTTAATGCTTTTCTTTATTCCAATCTCAGCACATCGGATCTGGCAGTTGCTAGATTCGAGACAGCAGACGGGATTGGGCTACGAAGCCAAGAAGGAATCATGGAAAAGTTACTGCGAAACAATAGAGGGCAAGACAAGGCTGACTCACATACCGCTTTCGTGGAGGGAAAAGTAAATTTATTCAAGTAATATTTATACCAAAACCAGACAGGATGGGGCATATCCAAGCAAAGGACTACATGCCGATCAGCCTAACCTCCTTCCTCCTGAAGGCAATGGAAAACTGCTGGATATTCACATCCAGTATAAGTCAGAGTCACATTTGTCGGATGCGCAACATACATACCGAAAAGGACGATCAACCGAGACTGCACTACACGAAGTGGTAAGTCACGCCGAGAAATCTTTACTTTACAAGCAGTACACAATGGCCACCTTTTCAAATATTGAAGGAGCGTTCAACAACGTGAACGCCAATTCGATCCTGGGCTCCCTAAACTCGGTTGGTATTGAGAGAGGCATCAGAGAGTGGATTGGTGCTATGCTCAGAAGCAGGACGATCATAACCGAACTGAGTGGCTCTCACCTCACGAGGGTAGTGAAGAGAGGCACATTTCAGGGCGGGGTTTTATCGCCCCTGTTCTGGCTGACAAACATGAACAACATATTGAAAGAACTCCACATGGGAGGAGTAAAATTAGTAACTTACGCAGATGACGTATCAGGACCTTACCCCGACGTTATAAGAGAAATAATGACGGTCGCATTGGGTCGATTAAACAAGTGGGCAAACCCTGCGGATTACTCGTGCTGGAAAATGTTTGGAAAAAATGGGACTACATCCAAAGACTATAATTGGGCTCTACACAGCGGTGGTACGACCAATACTAACTTACGGAGCCCTAGTATGGTGGCCAGCACTGACTAGGGAGTACAATATTACAAAGCTAACAAGGATACAGAGATCAGCATGCGCAGGAGCCACGGGGGCGATCCGTTCGTGCCCAACAGCTGCTCTAAATGTGATCCAAGATACACTGCCGATTGATCTGTTCATCAAGGACATTGCCGCGCAGAGTGCGGCAAGACTGAAGGCAAGCAATTGCTGGAAGGAACATCGCATAGGGCACGGCAAGATACTTGATAGCATTTTACAACGAGCAGAAGAACAGACGGACTACATAAAGACGGAATTAAAGTTCGGTAACGGTTACACGACTTTATATCCGACAAGGGAAGATTAAACCGACGAAAAGGTAACCGAACAGGATGCGATATCACTCTACACCGACGGCTCTAGGATGAGCTGCAGGGTGGGGGCTGGAATCTATGCTGAAAGCTGGGGGATTGAAGCGGCCTTCACTCTCCCAGACTCAGCAACGCCTTTTCAGGGTGAGGTTCTCGCTATATTGGAGGCAGCCAGCCTTTTAACACAGCAGACAGAGAGGGACTGTCATACAATGCAAGCTGCAGAAGTTGCAAAGCCACAACGGAACAGTAGACACCAGAGCATCTGCTCTGCAAGTGTCCAGCACTAAACAGGATCAGAGCACTTCACTTCGGTGCCTACCAGCTAGAATCGCTGAAAAAGGTAGGAAAGCTGAAGATTACAGCAATCCTAGGGTTCGTCAACGATTTAGGGTGGAACTGAAGACGACGCAGCTAGCATGAACAAACAGAGGGTGTGGAAAAAAAAAGAGCTCGGCTCTCCCTAGAGTCTTTAGCAACTTTCTTATTTTTCCTGTTTGCCTCGGTTGCACAAAAATACTTTTCATTGTAATGTTTGGATTGCAATAATAATTGCCTACATGGTAGTGATAATTTTTATTTTAATTTGTAATTTTAAAATGATTTAGATTTCACTTACTTGGCTTAAAAGATTTAATATCACATCACCGTCAAATTGTTCCAGGCAACACAATAGTTGAGGTACCCAAGGTAGCCAGTAGGAGGGTGGAATGCCTGACACATATTTTTCCAAAGTGGTGATGAGGGTGTTTGATTGGTTATCATAAGACATAAACCACAAAACTTTTGCAATATATTTTCTAGTTTTGCTTTCGTTTTGATTTCGGCACGCATGTAAATAGCATATTAATGCATTTGCAGCTAATGGAATTTGTTTATCTTTTAAAAACATTTGTTCCATATAATCTCCCCACATCGCCCAGGCTTTTGTAAGTCCATCATGAAGCTGGGCAGCAGCGCTAAACGATTTTCCGGCTTCTTCGACTCGTCCAATTTGGGCTAACAAGAGCCCTTTTAGTGCATAAAATTCGGCATTCATTTCACCAGTAAAGTATTTTAAGTTCGTAGATTCAATAACTTCCAATGCTTCATTAATTTCATTTCTTCCGGACGTCGATGGCATTTGAAGATAACATTTTACTTGTTGCCGAATTTTCTAAGTAAAAAAGCGAAAAATAAATCAAACATGACAGAATGCGAGCTTCGGGAAGCCGAAGTTTGTGTGTCAAACAGTGTACAATTTGACCTAACAATGACATCAATAAGACAGTCGACCGATTTCCATTAAATAAAAATAAACATTACTAGGGTGATGCATATACATAACATTGATATATAACAGCACAGAGGTCATAACAATTTTCACAGTCTCGTAAATTTACCGACCACTCCGACGGTTTTTTTTAAATAAGATGCATAACGGCAATTTGATAAAAATAAAAATGAAAGACGGTTTTATGAAAAAAAAAACATGCTTACACATTTTTAGTTACAAAACTTTTTTAAACTAAGCGAATACGCGTTATATATTAAATAAAGCATTTTATAAACTGTTTCTTAAAACGAGAAAGCTAAAATTGTTCTACTTGATGAAGAACCCAGCTTCAATCAATCAAACACTTTCTATATCCTTGTAGTGGGTATAATAACTTTGCCATGACATTTGCAACGCAATGAAGGAGGCATCTCCGACCCCATTAAGTATATATATTCTTGATCAGCATCACCAAGATAGACTCGTTTGCGTAGCTACGGACAGACAGACAGACGGATGTGGCTAGATCGACTCCGCTAGTGACGCTGATCAAGAATATATATACTTTATAGGGTCGGAGATTTATCCTTCTGCCTGTTACATACATTCTCGGTTGGCACTAACTTATAATACCAGGGACCGTAAATAATGATTATTTTATTTATTTTTAAATCAAAAAATCAGACACTTGAAATAGACTTTGAAAAATATCAACTAGACCGAAATTATTCATTTTGACCAAGCTATTCCTTTCCGCAACGATTTTTAGATTTTGGATTTTTACTTTTTTAATTATCGATAATCAATTTTTTTTTTAATATTAGACCATAATTTTTATTTTTGATAAAAAAAAATAAAAATCATAAATAATAATTATTAATGATTTTTATTTTTTTATAATAATTATTAATGATTTTTATTTTTTTCGCTCAAAATAAAACTCAACTACAATTTTCTCATTCTGTGCTTGAGATTTCGCCGATATTATTTCATATCCTTATAAAAGGGTAACAAGGCAACAACAAATTTGTCCTCAAAAACGTATACATTAAAAAAATATTATTTAATTAAAAATTTAAATTATTAGTGCGTCATCGCAGAACTGGTAAACGGACTAATATTATTGGGAAGGGTTGCTAAAACCATAAACATTATTAAAAATTATAATATATATTTTTTAATATTTAATCATTCTTTAGTCTGCAACGCATTTCTTGTAAAAACATAAATAATAATTAATTTATGAAATATTTTTAAGTTTAGTAACCCTCGGGTATCTTATAGTCGAACTTTTACTTGTTGTTGTTTACTTGTTGTTGTTTACTTGTTGTTTATGAATGAAGCGGACTTTTTTAATGTTGACGCGTTCTTGCAAAATATTGAGGTAGCTTCTGATGATGAAAATGAAGATGGTGAGCCGAACGACCTGTTTAGGAAAGGATAGGCAGAAATTGATGGCTACAGTCCAAAGCCAATTTGTTTGACTTTCAACACTATGGAGAATTGGGAGGAAAAACAGTATATGCATCCCAATTTATACCAGTTGGCGATAGTGGTGCACTCCGTTCCGGCAACTCAAGTAAGCGTTGAGAGAACCTTTTCGGCCCTTAAGATGATGCTTACCGATCAAAGGTGCAACCTCTCTGAAGACTTGCTTTCAAAGTTGATCTTTGTTAAATTAAATAATAATTAAACATGAAAATCAACATAGAAGTGTTTAATAATTTAAAACAACATGGGTTTGACTTCAATGCTTTTGGCTGCCTTATAATCCTTTTTCAAGGATATGAAATAATATCGGCCAAGACTCAAGCACAGAATGAGAAAATTACAGTTGAGTTTTATTTTGAGTGAAAAAAATAAAAATCATTAATAATTAAAATAAATAAAATAATTAAAATAAGAATTGGGTTTCGAGGAAAAATTTTAGCGTATGTTGTTGCCTTGTGATCCTTTTATAAGGATATGAAATAATATCGGCGAAATCTCAAGCACAGAATGAGAAAATTACAGTTGAGTTTTATTTTGAGCGAAAAAAATAAAAATCAATAATAATTATTATTTATGATTTTTAATTTTTTTAATCAAAAATAATAATTATGGTCTAAGTTTAAAAAAGTCACTAAAATATAATGATTATCGATAATTTAAGAGTAAAAATTCAAAATTTAATAATTATTATGTAATTTTTATTTTAAAACTTATAATGTTTACGGTCCCTGTATAGTACCCTTGTACCCTATGGGTACAGGGTATAAAAAGACGCACTTCTTTAAAAATAGATATAGACAAGACACAGCACAAATTATTTATATATTTATCTGTATTAATACAATATTCATTTGAGTTGTATTTGTTTAACGGGTGTTTCATATTTAATTTGCCTTTTTTAAATTCGTGTAGTTGCACTTTACTGCTGACAAATTGCAAATACGTAAATACGTTCTCGCTCTTTTCGTTATATTTTTAGACAGTCCCGTTAAAAATGCCAAACAAACGGTATTGTTACGTTAAGTTTGGACAATCAGCTGTTCGAAAAAGTGGTTTTCGTTGGAATAGCTCAAAATCAATTTTTTGATTTATCTGCAACGACCGAAATTTGGCTTATGTTAGGTTTGGTTTGAATCTGATAACGAAGAATACGTAGTTTGAAAAAACTGAGCAAAAGATCGGCGATTGCCTGATTATTGTTTGCGAGTCAAATAGTTTTTATAACAGCTTGAGAACCGTAACGTTTAAATTTAGATTATAGATTGGACTTGACATTTTTGAGGCGAGTCAACTCTTTACTAAACCAGGGAGGCTTATTTGAGATTGACGGATAGTATAGTGGAACACAATCGGTAAAAAAAGAGTTCATGGCATTGTAAAAAATATCCATGGCACAAACCATGTCAGTGCACATGTAGAGATCGGACCAATTAAAGTCAGATAAAGTCATTATGGTCATTATGGCCGTTTCAGTGATCTTCTTGACAATAATACTGGATTGACCAGGTCTTGTCTGGCCTGCCGCGAAATACAGGGAGAAATGCGCAAGTTTATTAAGGAAACTCGTAATGGTTTTCTGCAGGCTCGAATGCAATTTTGCTTCCTGAACGACCAATTTCATAATCTGGAGTCCATGTTCTTGGCCTTAAACTTCTCAGCGAATCACCACCCGTAAAAAGAATTTGTCGAATGTTCTCCGGGTGACCTCTGGTGTCCCGCAAGGGACATTATTATTACATTACATTACATTATTTATTAACGACCTGCCCAAAGTCTTGACTAACTCCAGAGTACTCATGTACGCTGACGACGTTAAACTTTGTGTGCAATACAAAGACCGCGCTTGCCAGTCGGATTTACAAACAGATCTTAATAACTTTCAAACATGGTGAAATGCAAAATTATTAAACCTAAATGGATCCAAATGCAAGCTAATGACATTCTCACGTGTCTCTCCCATGCTTGCGACTTATACGCTGAACTAATGCTCTTTGGAAAGGATCACTCTAGTTGACGATTTGGGTATCCGTTTAGATCCTTAACTGGAGTTTATTAATCATATTTCGTGAATTTATTAAACGGTGGTCGAAGGAATTCGATGAATCCTACGTTACAAAGGATTTATACATTTCGTTAGTTCGTCCTATTTTAGAATATGGATCTTGCGTTTGGAGTCCCCAGTGGGACGTCCACAGCAAACGCATTGGGTCAGTTCAAAAGATCTTTTAACTTCTCGCTCTTCGTGACTTAAACTGGGATGCAAACCTTCGGTTGCCCCCTTATTCTAGTAGACTTCTCCTAATTAACCTACCTTTCCTAGCAAACCGTAGAACGATGCTAGGCATCGTCTTTATGTATAACCTGATCCGTGGTGACGTGGAAAGCACTGATCTTTTGGAGCAGTTGAATTTCCACGTAACATGTAGAACCATTAGATCTTACTTGCCTTTAGTTTCGCACCACTGTAGAACCTCGTATGAAATGCATGAACCATTTAGAGTACTAAGTGCAAATTATAATTATTTGTACAAAATTACCTCATCTGTAGATAGCCTTCCTTAACTAAAAACTTTATTCTTAATCCACTTAGTACAAATGCAAGACAGCAATCGAGCTGCGCGCTATTAGTCTATATGGTGGAGGGAAGTTTCCTCGAATTCGTTTTACCTATACTTTTACTTCGCGCCTATTAACACCTAACCTTAACAAGCACGTGCTTGGTTTCGAAGGGCCACTTGAGTGTACTGACCGTAGTGCATCAACAATTGCAAATTCCTATGCAGAAGCCTGGTGTCACCATCTCGACATGGATTTTTTAAATAGCGATCCACAACTACCAATTTACTAAAATTCACTATTCAACCGAAGTTTTCAACGTCGTATGCAAGTTGATGTAATCTTCACAGACTTCAGTAAAGCATTTCATTCTGTAAATCTCGCACTCCTTCAAAGCAGTAAAGAATTTGATTCTGTAGATCATTCATTTCTTCTTTAAAAAGATCTCTTTTAGGATTTCCCCCTTCTATTCTCAAGTGGATCGCTTCTTACTTGTCCAACCGTGTTTTGTTTAATGTAATGTGTAATGTTATCAATGTGTGCTCTTTATCTTGTTGATTAACTACCTGCCAAAAGTGATATCCGATGATGTCAAGATATGCCTACCATACTCATATTGACTCTCACATAATGACCTTCAACGTGACTTAAATTCTCTTCTCAGTTGGTATTCGATAAATCTTGAATTTCCTAACTACTCTTAATGTAAACTCATGACCTTTTATCGCTATCCTTTTGATCTAGTATCTACTACAAACACTTTCTATGTATCCTATGTTCGACCAATCTTAGAGTGTTGTTCCTGTGTGTGGAGCCCGCAGTACAAGGAACAGCAAGATCAAAAGCAATTTTTTATCTTTGCCCTTCGAAATTTAAACTGGGATTCTGATAGATAATTGCCGAGATATTGATATAGGCTTACATTAATTGACCTTCCGCCCACTCATCATCGCCGAGTGGGGTGATCTTCGTCCACATGCTCCTTCTTTGTCTTATTTACTCTCAAATTTTATTAGGTAATGTTGATATTGCTGTCCCTTCAAGATTTAACCGTTCTTGCCGTCCCTTACGTTTGCCTATATGTAGATCAAATTATGCTCAGAACTACCCATTTAAAGTTCTATGTAATAATTATAATGCAGTGAACCATATCTTGTCTGATCAATCCCTCGAGGTTATTACAAATAATATTTACTCGTTCCTAGAATCGTCTGAATTGTAATTTTGTTATGTTAACTGTTTAAAAATATTATTTAGAATTTAAATACTATGCTTACAGATATTTGTTATGCTAAATGAATAAATGAAAAAATTTTTAAAGCACTTAAAAACATCTATATCTGGACATTTATAGAAATACGATGGTTATTAACATTTTAGTTTCGGTCCTTTTTAGGAATTTCGGATATGCTGTGTTGAGTTCAATAACTCCCCACAAAAAGATGTAAGTAATCAAGGGCAGCTGCAGCCATGTAAACATACAAATAGCAACAGCAGCGAAGTACATAAACGTGTAACAGCAACTGGCAGAGAGATCTGCCAATATATACGGCTTAATCTGATGGTATATAATTAATATTTTGCATTTATAACAAAATTAAAGACACATCGCATTTAGGATATGTCCAAAAGTCAGACAACCGCAAGACAAAAGACGATAAAATTCATTATGAGTACAAAGAACGCGAAACGGATGATGGCAATCAAAGTTTGTTTTGCATATTTCCAAAAATATTGGCCGGAATTGTCGTGACGTTCTGGCCGGAACACAAAACTGTTGTCGGCTTAACAGTGCAGCAGAATCAATTTGTCCCTGAAAAAGTTTGTGCAGGAAAGGAAAAGTTCTCCGATCCAGGAGAGACGGAATTGAAATAATTTGTAAGGAAAGGGTTAAGGAACAATATGTTATCGCTACACCATGTGTTAAGGTTAATTAAGTCCTCTTGAAGCCGTTAGTGCAACAAGGGGCTCGTAAGATTTAAACACAGCTTCACATTATCCGCGTACACAATCACCTGTGAATTGTGAATAATATTTGGCAGGTCGTTTATGAACAGACCAAACAGGACAGGACCAAGGTGACTGCCTTGGGGAACACCTGATATAACAAAGACAACATTCGACAATGTGTTGTTAAATAAAACTCTCTGTGTTCGTTGAAGTAGGTATTTGGAAAGCCAATCTAATAAATTATATTGAAATCCTAACAATTCAAGTTTCCTAAGCAGTAGCGAATGATTGACAGAGTCAAAGGCCTTACTAAAATCGGTGAAGATAACATCCGACTGCATTTTGTTATTAAAACCATCTCTTATGATTAAAATAAATTCCAGGAGGTTGGTTGTCGTCGACCGACGCTTTATAAATCCATGCTGAGAAGGGCTGAGCTTCGAAATCCCTCGGTAGTTTGAAATATGCGACCTACTGCCCTTCTTATAGAGAGGAATGATAAACGATTCCTACCACAAATCAGGAAAGAAGCATTTGTCGAGAGACATTTGAAAGAGTTTAGCCAATGGACCTGACAGGGCACTGGCGCATTTTTTGAGAAGACAACTAGAAATAAGATCGGCAGAAATTGACGATGTCATGTTCATTAGACACATAAATGTCGTCTACGTGAATTATAGGCATGTTGATAGATTTTGAGTGTGGGAGCGAATACGGATAGGTGGAAGAATTATAATTATGAGAGGAGTATGTTGATTGGAAGAAATTAGCAAATAAATTAGAGTTGTCTAGATTATTAAAGCCTTTTGTATTATTATAATGAAGAGATGAAGAAAACAGAGAAGATTTTCGTTTTGAATTTACAAAAGCGAAGAATTGTTTAGGTTTCTCAAAAAACTCTCTTTTGTATCGATTCAAGTAGTTATTGTAACTTGTAGTGTTATGAGGCAAAAATTCGGAACGAGCAATCAGATACCTGGAATGGTCCAGTTGAAGACCGGATCTTTAAAATTTTTTGAACAACCTAGATTTGGTGTTTTTGAAATAAAACAACCTGCGCGAAAATATCCCCAAAATTATTGGAGGTGATTCTTCGGAGTCCATGAAAGACCAGTCAGTTTGTGAGAGAGCTGTGTTCATTTCAGTAAACGCAGCTCTTCCGAAGCAGTGGAACTTCTGGTTTCAATTGAAGGTAAGATCGTTTCAGGCAATATAGACTTTAAGAGAATCTCAAGAGTTGGATGATACTTGTCTTCCGGCAATGATAATGGTTGTATTCGTGAAACTAAACCATTAGCAAATTCAGATGCAAAAAACAGATCAAGAAATTTGTTGTTGCAATTACCCACTGAGTTAAGATGAACCAATGACAAATCCAAAATACCCTGATCAAACTCGTGAGGCGTGCTAGGAATGGAAGCGTTACTGTCCATGGATGACAACCATGAAAGAGGAGGGAGATTAAAGTCCCCTAATGTGACAAGGTGATCATTATCACCAAGCAAAGAGAATATCTCTTGGATACGTGATAAGTGTGGAATGTATATATAGAAATGGAACCTGGGGGCAATATATGAGCAGGTGACAAATATACTGAAGTCCAGAAATTTAATTTGAACACAGATAAATTCAAATTTTGGATCATTTAAATTTGGTAAAATAATGGATTTTGGTGATAAATCGTTTTTTTACGGCTAGGAGAACACCGCCCCTAATGCGAGTGGGACGATCACATCGATAAATGAGATAATTGTTACAGAGAATTTCATTGTCCGACACTGTAGAATAAAGCCTGGTCTCCGTAAAGGCAATAACGTTGGCATTAAAAGATACACTATTGGAGTATATTTTGCTAAGCTTACCTAACAAACTACGCACATTTTGATAATGTATGCAAAAAGATTGATTTAGTTTTTTGAATTCGTCAAAGTACTTTGGGAACTACGAGCATTACTATGATTTTTATTCTTATTGACAAATTCATGTACAATGGCCAAATATGGCCAAATCTTGGTATCAAGAACTCTAGGTAGAATCACATCAGAAAGATCAATCTTAAAAGAAGATATGTTACGTCTCAATTTAAAATGAAACTTGGCGACACAGAAATCAGTTGCTGAAAGGTTTAACTTGTGGCTAAGGTGGGCTATAATGTCTTTAACCGTAGCATCCGGGTTTAAGCGTGACACAAACACCGATTTAGTCGGAGCCACTCCAGCAATCGGCCTTGAGGTACGTTGGGCAACTCCAGTTAATTGTTTAGCGCCATAACTAGGAGTAGCCACGATCGGAGCCAGTGTAGTCTGCGACGAGGTCGCTAGTGAGGCAGATGCAACTGCCTCCACTGCAGCTGGTACGGGAGTCGGACGGTTATCGATCATGACTGGAGAATTTAACAAGTTGTTTGCAGTAGGTGTTCCAATAAGATTCATACAGGCCACATTATGTGGTATTGTTCTCTTGGGCGACTCCCTTAAGAGTTTGGGGCCAAGAAACTGAGACTCGACGGAAGGGAATTTTTCGTTAAGGGCTGCGAAATCCTTACGTACATCAAGAAAACCATTTCGGATCTGCCGCATAAATGTACACATTTCATTTCGATCTCGCGGCAAGCGATGCAAGACCAAGTTAAGCCAGTTTTTTTTAGGTATTAAGTCTGTAAGGCGACCATCCAGCCCCGGCACATTTCAAATGTGCACAGTTTCCACAGAGCCAGCATACGAGGTAGGAGTATCCCGTAATGGCATCCCCAAATTCAATTTTTTTTGGCATTACAGTCGACTGACATAATTGTTATCAGTGTTATTCTATGCGCACAAAAATAAAGTAACAAACAAACTTGCCAGAGCACCAGATTTGTCGAAGAGTAAAGCGTAGTGGCCAGTCCAGCGAAGAGATGAGGAGAGCGTCGATAATCGTCGATAAGAGCGGGCAGATCGTAGACGAGACGAAATCGAGCCAAGAGCTTTGCATATATGATCAAAGGAAATTCGTCGAGCGGTCAAACGGAGCGTAGAGATCGCTGATGAAAGCACCACAGGCAAGTGCAGGCAAGCGAAGAGATGAAGAGAGCGTCGGATGTTCGGAGAGATGTCCAGCGGAGACGAAGAGAGGCCGGGAGAGCACCACCGTTGCTGTTGCTAAAGCTGTCAAATACAGTGCAGATTGAAGATCGGCAAAAGCTGGAGCAGCAACAACAGCAACAGCAGAGTAGTTGGGGAGAGCAGTCCAAAAGAGCTGTCCAAAACAGTGCATATTCATCGTCAGTACGGCGATCCAGCGAGAATAGGTTCTGAGCGGACAAATTTGGGAGAGCTGTCAGATTGAGAGCAATCAAATCCCGCGCAGTTGAAGAACGACGAGCGCAAGTACAGCAATTTAGAGAGAGCTTTACAGCATCAGCTGAGTATTCGTGAGAGCAGTCCAGGCGAGCGCAGCAGTCAGCGCGTCAGTGCGTCGATCCAGAAAGAGATGTAACAGGAGAAAGAGCAGCAAGCACGGTGTAACGGGGTCGAAGTGTAAACAACAATACCGTGGATGTCAAAAAACAAAACACTAGGCAGTCTTTTGTATGAGGACAGTATATGCAAATTTATAAATTGTTATAGACTGGCGAGGTAAAAACCTTTTGCGGTCCGATGGTAACGTAATTAAAAGAAACGTTTCCGGCTTATTTCAATAATATCAAAGACAACAATTTTAAATGACTCTTTACAGGCGAATCAAAATAACCGTAGGAGCAAGCAAAAAACACGACCGACACTTTCGAAAGCTTAAAAGTAATGAGCCTTATGCAGATTTGATCGCATGTACACTTAGAGCAGGGGGTGTGTTTATAATACCCATACCCGTTCCGATAAATTACAAAAAATAAAACAATTTTTCTTACTAAACGTGTTTTTTCTTCCTAAAATATTTTTTCTTATGTATCTGAACCTCCTCTACCTAAAAATAAAAACAAATTAGAGAAATTTTCAATGGGCCCTTAGAGAAAATAAAATAAGAAACTGATAACCTTGGCTCCACCGCTGGTATGCCGGCACATAGCTTGAATCTAAAAGTTGGTTTTTATACCCGGTACCCATAGGTACTATGGGGAATTTGACAGATTTTTTTGGAATAAATAAATTTTTTAAAAGTATGCCAATTTTCGATTTTTAAATTATAATGTGTTAAGAATTGATCAAGCTGTTATGAAACATACTGCAAATGTTAACTTAACAGTCTAGTATTTAAATGCTAACTGTTAAAGTCAGCTTTTGCAAACGTACATTGTTATTTTACATTTTGCTTAAATTTGAAGGGCACATTCAAATCAATAACTCTGCAACAGTAGAACGTTAAACATTAAAATTTTAAATGAATATTAATTGTTAAGGTATGTTCTTTGTGTAATTACTAACATGTTGCTTGATATGTGCGTCCACTTCTAATAATTTGTAAATGTAGCAGGTGATGTTTCAACTTTGTTTAGTAAGTGTCTATATCCATTTGTAGAGCCATTAATTGCGCATTCAGAACATATTGTCACATCGGGCGCTTCGCGCGACTTTTCGCGTAGTTTCATTTTTAGATAATTACCTTTTGTATGGCAACGCTGTAGAGATTAATTGCGAATTCTGAACATATTGTCACTTACCAGATGGGAAGCAGTTTTTGGTTAGATTGTTTTTATGAAAATTATAGGAAATCGTGATCTGAGCTCAACACAATTTTATATTATTCTTTAAGAAGAGTATAAATTTGAAGTTTACAAAGTTTTATGCAGATATATTTTCTTTTACCCGATCTCTTCTATGAAATCGGTAGGATATAGTTGTCTGATCCGGTTAATTTCTATTCAGCATTTTCTAATAAACTAAGCGAGTTATTAATTTAAAAAAAAAAAATCGGTCAAATTCCCAATAGTGCACCGATCCTAACAGCTCCCATCTAAAAAATATAAATTTTCGGACTTTCACTGCTTTTTCTTTTGAACTAATCCGTCTTAGAAAAATCTAAGTACGCTGTTGGACCGGACCACAGTCTTGGTGCTCATAGTCATTACGTGGACTGCCGTACACAGTGATACATTCACAAGACAGATATAAATAATTAAACAACTATATATGATGCTCAGTATTGGCATAAGAAACAACCCACAAAGAAAACAAGTGGGATAGCTACAGTCGAGTGTGACCGACTGTGAGATACCCGGTGGACAAAGCATTGTGGGTAAAATTAAACAGCACATGAACATGGAAAAAAGAAAATGTTGACAAAAGAAGACAAATATTGCTAGAAACATGTTGAGCAACACTCAAAAGAGAGAAATGTTGCTAGGAACATGTTGGGCAACTCTCAAAAGCGACAAATGTTGCTAGGAACATGTTAAGCAATACCCAACAAGTACAAATGTTGCTAGGAACATATTGAGCAACACGCACGTGCGCTCTCTCTTTTTCTCTCTCTCTCTCTCTCAAAAAGTTTACACAGAAACTTTATTGTTTAATAACTTCTATGTTTATCATCCGATTTAACTCAAATTTTCAGAACACGTCCGAGATTGCCTACATATTAAGTCTATCTATTTATTTTAAGCCGAAAATCACGACTATAGCTTTTATATCGTTTTATGATTTTCGGGGGCGGAAGTGGGTGTGGCCAAATTTAAAAACAAACTTGATCTGCGTGCAACAGTTTCCAATGTTGTCACCAAGTTTGGTAACTCTAGCTCTTATAGTATCTGTGATCTGTTGTTTCACATGGACGGACAGACGGACATGGCTAGATCGACTCGGCTAATGACGCTGATTAAGAATATATATACTTTATGGGGTCGGAGATGACTTCTTCTGCCTGTTACATACATTCTCGGTTGACACTAACTTATAATACCGTTGTACCCTATGGGTACCGGGTACAAAAACTCCGGGCCGGTTTCTGGTCTATCTCTATAGTACAGATAAAGGCAAAATTACATGATATAGCAACATAGTAGCTATTACCGATATTTTCAAACTTGATGATCGCAAGCAACGCTGCGATTAGTAGTTTGAAAAAATGTTTTTCTTGATGCCCCAAAATTAAAGTTCTGTGGTGATCCTAGTGACAAAATGATTGTCACATTTTATCCTAATACGTTATGATTTACATACCTGAAAACAATCCACTATCGGTACAGAAGGAATTGTATATATTCTTGATAGTGTCTCCTGACAAACACCGGTCAAGTTATGTTTTCGGGCAATTTTTCCAAAAGAAATTATTGCTTGCGCAGATGCATGAACGCCTAGCATTGTACTTCCTTGATCAGATTGTTGCTCCAAGTGTTGTGTTATTATTTGGTAGTGATGTTGTCGCCAGGTAAATATGTCGCTCCAATGTGATAAGTCGTCGGAGATAATTGGTAGTCGATTACGCCAGGTCTTTACTATGGCTTTCATGTCATGCAATGAATTATTACGAGATTGAGTAAGTCCCTGATGAATTTGACTAGCTTCGTGAAGTTCCATAATTTGTTGGGAAGCTTGAAGGTATGGCAAATGAATGTGTGAAACTATATTAGGCAAACGTCGCCATTCACGAATACATAAGCTAGACGCAATCTCGACATATCGTTCAATACTACTTGTTTGTCTTTCATCTTGGTGGAGAATGCACAAGTAGCCCTTATAAAGGTTTATCTTAAACCCATGATGTTTCAAATAACATTGTTCTGTTTTAGCTAATGCAGTTTTCATTAAATTCCAATCTGGTACTCGCCAAGAACTTTCAAGTATTAGAAACATATTTTTTTCTCGATTAGTTTGAGCATAGTCCAACAGAATATCCCACTGGTTCAGTTCTTTCGCACAACGCATCCAATGTTTTTCCCAAAGCAATAACTCACTGTTAACATATGTATTAACAAGACCATTATTTAAGTCTTGTTTAAATTTTGTCATGGCAATATCATAGGCACCTTGGGCCTCCTCAAAAAATCCCATTTGCTCATATGAAACAGCGACATTTGTTTCAGGATAGTGTGCAAACTTAAGCCAAAGGCCAGCCCATAGATCTTCCTCATGCATAGAAGAATACATTTTTGAAAGTGAGTCAAAAATATTATTAGTTTGCTGTATATCCGATTCCGACAAATTTATGTTAACGTCGTCATTATTATCCTGATTTTTAGTAGATTGATTTACAGTCATATCTTCTAGGACAAGTATAGCTCTGTGCCATAGGTTATGGGATTTACCTAAGTACGCTAATAAGTTAGGTGGAATATAAATAGGAGGTGTGCATTTTGTCAAGCTTTCGACGAATGTATTCAGTGTACTTGGGAAGCAATCTTTTTGATTGACATTTGTTCCAGACGATAAAAATGGTATTAATTCTTTTGTGATATTATACCTTTGATCCTCTGAAAATATACTCCAAATTCTAGGAAAAATAGATAACCACACGCTTTGGGCTAGTTGGGTATCAATATGACACAACTGAGAAGTAGCGACAAGCATCTGATCGGTCCTTATATTACGATTTGCTTCTAAAAACTCAGCTTGTTTATAAACAAGGTCCAATAACGTATCACGCCGAGTTGGCAATATTTGTTGACAATCATCTTTACGATCCGCAGTAAATTCAAGCTTTAAGTCTATATCGAAAACGTCATCTTTATCATTCACACTTTGAACAATCTCAAAAGATTCTGATTGAGATGATAAAAATGACACAAATGAATTTTCCTTATTTTCGGTAGAGTTAGCTGGAATAACAGATGTTATACTTGGTATTTTAAAAGCTTCATTGGAGCATTGAATTTGAGTCATTGTATTAGCAGTTAAAATAAGCAATTCAATGCATTGTTTTATCCAATAATGTGCACCAATTGTATCCCATGCTTGAGAGCAAATGATGTACAACAATCTATCATGAAGTCTCCGACGCATTGATGCGTCTAAAATCTCAAAAAATTTCGCGCGTATAAGAGGATTTTGAAAACGCAAGCCATTCAAAAATGCTCCCTCTAGTTTACTTGTCAACTCAGTTTGTTTAAGGACTTCGTCTCGATATATATAATTTATTATTTCCAAAAATTGTACATTAAGTTCGATTTCATCAGCAAATTTCCTTTCAACATTTTGCATCAACTTTACCAGCAATGCAGATTTTTCACGAATAGATGGAACCTGTGTCATAATGTTTGGATCTTTTGTTTTAATCCAATCATCCAGCATTTTAATAATACATTTTATAACTTTTATTTCAGAGCTTTTTTCTATTAGACTGACCAATATAGTGCCAATGAAAAGTTTTCTAATTTCCACACTCATTATAGATATTCTATTCTTGATTAATTCCAATGAAAGCACTAAAAGTTCTAACGCTAGTGAATTAGAATCCGGAGGTTGTGTATTTACGTTAGTACTGCTTTGATTATTTATATGATCCTTTGTTAGACGATTTAGAACTCTTATAAATTGGACTAAAATACGATCAATGTAAATGTGATTATTCGTCGTGCACGCTTTTAAAATCATTAAGGTTCCAAATAGCGATGATGCATTCGGTTGCGGGCTTTTTTCATAAAATGTTAGGTTATCTGTTATCATTTTACTTATAGCACTATATAATAAATCGAGATCGTCATGTTTATGCTGTATATCTGGTGGAAAAATGGCCATAAGTCGTGTAAGAAATATATGCATCAGTCGTACAATCCGAGTATTTTGATGTATAATACATAGCGACAGTCCGCGTTGAACGGGTCGTACAATGACCACTAACTGTTCAGGGTTTAAAATTGTAGTTAAAAATGTTAAAAAATCAATTCCGGTACATATGTTATTTAAGTTGTGATGAGGAGTTTCCACAGTAGCAAGAACTTTATCAAGCCAGTTGAGTTTAATATCAAAGGGTTGAGGCCAAATCTCTGGACGCATTGCCATTTTTAAAAGCATAACACACCTGAAAATAAGATAAATTATCGTTTTTACTAAGAGAATAGTAATAGTAGAGCAGCTCTTATTTACAATTAGAGAGGAAAGTAAATTCGGTAAGCCGAAGTTTGTATGCCCTTGGAGTTTGCTATTGCATATTTGAATTGAATCGATAATTTTGGTAAAATTAAAAAAAAACAAGTAAGAAAGCCACAGTCGAGTGTGCTCGACTGTGAGATACCCGGTACCTAAACGACTGTGCTTTACATTAAAAGGCAATTTGAAATAATTCATACTATATAATACTACTTCGATACTTCTTAAATTAAATCGCCGCTCGAATAAGCTCGCAAGCATAGCCTAGCGGTCTAGGCGCTGGGAAAACGATTTTTATGCAAGAAAGGTCTGAGTTCTGGCTTTTCAGTTTTTCTCCTTTTTATTCAGTTCAGTTTTGTCAAAATAAGGTTAACAGTTGTCGAAGCATACTTAGTATGAAAATGGCCGCGTCTCGTGTAATACGGTAAACGGCCGATGCGTTTACATTTTGCAAAATTGGCCCAAGTTCAATAACACACAAAAACAAAATATTTTTATTTTTTTTGCATTTTTATTTTACTTTTTAGTTTTTCTCCGTGTATATTAATAAAAAAAAGGAAGAAACACAAAAAAAAATAACAAAAAGTTTTGGGCGCGGTCAGGGCTCGAAGCCACGAGCCAGACTGCTATAGGCTACGCAGCAGATGTTTTAAAATTCGAACTTTATTGCTAATATCTCCCATGCTTATCATCCGATTATACTTAAATTTTCAGATAACGACCGCTAAAGCCTATTCATTTACATTATCTATTAACTTTTACCCAAAAAAACCGAGCATAGCTAATATAACGTTTTTATGATTTTCGGGGGCGGAAGTGGGCGTTGCCAAATTTCAAAACAAACTTGATCTGCGAGCAACAGATTCTAATGTAGTCACCAAATTTGGTGGCTCTAACTCTTATAATTTCTGAGATCTGTTGTTTCACACGGACAGACAGACGGACAGCCGGACATGACTAAATCGAATCGGCTGATGATACTGATCAATAGTATATATACTTTATGAGGTCGGAGATGCCTCCTTCTGCCTGTCACATACATTCTCGGTTGGCACTAATTTATAATACCCTTGTACCCTATGTGTACCGGGTATAATAACGAAGTTGTGTCAATTTTCATAACATTTACCTAGACATTTTATTTTTTAAAGTGCACCTTTTTTAGGCGTCATGGATTTTCGGGGAGTAAAACCGATTTAGGATCGTCACAAAAATCGGCAAGATCGAGCGAGATAGCAAGCTTGCTACTGTTGCTCGCCACTGTTGTTGTTGTTGTTATTGTCGCTGATTGAAATTATGATTTTTATTATTAGTTGTGCGTGTGTGTGTGTGTGTGCGAGCGTCAGCCTAACTGTTAAAGTATCATATTAGCGTTGTTTTTGGTTGGCTGATTCGACATGTTCAGAGCGTATATGCGTGCGTGTGTGTGAGTGTGTGTGTCGAAGCGTGTGTGGGTGACGCAAATTGAATTGATTCGTTTCGAGTTCGAAACCAATCATTTCACTTGATTTGATTTGATTTTTGGCCGTTTAGTCGTTAGAAAATGGTAATTGGTTTTTTTTTGTAAGTTTAATTATCACGCTTCACAAGACTAGCTCTTGTTTTCGTGTTTGATTAATAGTAACTATAGATCCCGGACAATGCGGGTGGGAAAGAGCGCCACTTTGGGGCATTTTATGTGTGATTATATGGTGTTAAAGTAATCGTCCATGTCTGTCTCGGCCGAATATCCATAGGTCCGCAAGTGTCTTCTGCGCAGACGTCGTCGGCCTAATGGGGTGGCAAGGTGTTTTGCCAAACGGTTGGTATGCGCTAGCAGGCGGTCTCTGTATCGGTTTGCAAATGATGAAATTGTTTCTGTTACAGTTGGTATTCCTGTGTCTTGAAATAGCGTGTGATTGTGTACGTAGTGGTGCCACTTAACTCCCAGCATCCTTCTCAGAGCCTTCGTTATGCATGTTTGCACCCTTTTTAGTGAAGAGTCACAAGCGGTGCCCCAGCATGTAATCCCCCAGTTCAGGAAGGACAATGGCTTTAAATAGTCGCACCTTGGCATGGAGGGATAGAACGAACGCTATTAGAACGAAGGAGCCAATCCATTTTTTCGAGCTTTGTCCTTGCTGATCCGCAGACTCGGTCAATCTGCCCCTTCCAGCAAAGTCGGCGGTCTAGAGTTACGCCAAGGTTTGTAACCTTATCCTCATGCTTTAGTTTTTTCCCATCCAAATAAAGGGCACGTGAGCGGCCAGGCCGAAGGGCGAAAGTGGCGTGCTGTGTCTTTTCAATGTTAAGCGCTATGTTCCATCGAGATGCCCAACATTCGAATTCGTCCAAGAATGTCTGGACGCGATTGGAAGCCGATATGGGGTGCTGCCAGCAGCTAGAAAAGCAGTGTCATCTGCGTAGGTTGCTAGAAGGGTACCATGAGCAATGGGGCTTGGAAGATCCGATGTGTAAAGTGTGTACAGTACCAGGCCAAGAACAGTGCCCTGAGGTACACCAGCATGAATTGGGCGTAGTTCCGAACGATGTCCACGGATCTCAACGGAAAACTTCCTGTTATCCAGAAATGACACAATTAGCTTCCAGAGTCCCTCAGGTAAAAGCGGCATTAATTTGTAAAATAGACCTTCATGCCAAACCCTGTCAAAGGCCTGCCGTACGTCTGGAAATACAGCTGAACAGTATTTGCGATCTTCTAAAGCACTTAGAATGTGGTTAACCACTCTGTGAACTTGCTCAATAGCGCTATGGCGACTTCGAAAGCCAAATTGGTGGCCTGGCAGAGCGGCCTGTAAGATTCTGGTGTGCACGGGTCTTTCCCTTTCTTATGAACCATTGTGACAAGTGCACGTTTCCAGGGGGGATGGAAAATGGCCAAGGTTAAGGGAAGCATTAAAGAGAAGGCAGAGCTGTGCAATAACTGAGCTAGGAGGTGCCTTTGCTACTCTACCATCAATTGCATCCATGCCAGGAGCTTTAGTGAGAACCAGTCACTTAATATGATCACGTACCTCATCTTGATCCACAGGCCGCACAGCAACAGGAGAACGAAAGGAGACCCCAAACCTAGAGATTGTTGTCTGGGTCTCCTGGCTTGTTGCAAAATCAAACGGAGTAAGCGTCTCTCCAGATTGCCTGCAAATACTTCAGCAACAGCTAAATCGCTGTGAGCCTAAGTACCATCGCTTCGTTTAAGAGAAAGCCTGGGAAGTGGCTGCCTTTTTAGGTTTCGGGTGCATTTCCATAAATTAAACCCATGATCCTGGTTAGAATTGATGGCATTGAGATGATTTACGAAAAATTCCGACTTAGCCAAGCGGAGAACTTTCCTAAGTTCTGAGACAGATGCCTTCCACCTAGCTAAATCGATAGTATGCCTTGTCCTCATCCAGGTACGACGGAGTGCATGACCCTTCCTGGCCAAGGCTGCAATTTTTGGCTTTGACGATGTCCAGGATGGCGGAGGAAAAGTTATAGCAGGAGGGGCAGCTTGATGAATTTTGTCTACTTAGGCCAAGCGCACACTAGCAGCTGAAAGCGGAACTTATTGCTGAGATTAAAGGCGAGCTGATAACTTCAAAGCTCCTCAGCGAGCTGAGATTTTTTGTGCACGCTCACCAAACGCTTAAACTGAAGCTGATGCTGATTACAAATAAAATTACATTAACATTAACGAAAATCTACTAATTGGGCCCGATCATTCCAATGGCAGCTATGTGTATGTTATAGTGGTTAGATTTGGATAAAATTTTAAGTGTATGTCTATATTTGAACTAAAAGACCATTTACTATTTTTAAATCCGATATCTTAAAAAACAATGAAAATCTGACCATTTGGCCCGATAATTCCTATGGCAGCTATATGATATAGTGGACAGATCTGGCCCGTTCCGACTTATATACTTTCTGCAACAGAAATAAGACTATCTGCCAAGTTTCATTCAGACAGCTTTAAAACTGAGAGACTTCACCGTTTATCATTTTGCCTCCCATTTCACAACACAATTAAAACAGCTCGTCAGCTTGCTGATAAATCAAACTGGTTTGATCGATCAAGCAGAGCTGAACTTAACTTGCAACTGATCAGCTCAGCTGAACTTTCAGTGTGCGCACTTTCAAGCAAACAGAGCGTTTGTTTTTTCGAGCTGAAAGCTCTCAGCAATAAGTTCCGCTTTCAGCTGCTAGTGTGCGCTTGGCCTAAGTCCTGAGCAAAAAATCAATGTCATCCGCCGTTACAAGTGTCTTCAGTCAGTGCAGAAAGTCTGGCACTAAAACTTCTTGTGTCTGATCCCCGAGGCAAAAGCCTGGTTTTAGCAACGACCTGATAGGCAGCAACGCAGAAATATATCAGGAGCGGAATGTGGTCAGAGGAAAGGCCCGAGCACTCCGAAATGGCAAGGTGGCTGCACGGAATGCCTCTATACACTGCAAAGTCAATGGCTGTCGGTAGATGATCATTATTCCAAGGAAAGTGCGTAGGTCCCCCGGTAGCCAGAATCTGTATGGTTGAGCTAGAGACAACGGACATCAGAATGTTTCCTGGAGGGCAGGAGCATCTGCATCCCCAGAAGCTGTGGTGCGCATTCCAATCCCCTCCAATAACAAAGCGGATGCCCATAGAGCCAAACAGGCGAAGATATTGCTCAGCTGACCAAGAGTGACGGTGACCAGGAGGACAGTAAACAGCAAATTTATGGAAATTGCTTGCAGGTGTGGTTCCGATATTGAGGCACTTAGGTTATAGTCCAAGGAGGATTTAATGATGGTAAATTAATTAATTAATATAATATAATAATAATCTCTTTTTATTTTCCTGATTGATTTTCTAATTTTAAAATAATGCATTTAATTATTTCTTGAGATCCCTTTCAAGTTTTTGGAAGAATTAATGAAATTATGAATACATTTGTATCACGCAACGGTGGATAATAACTAGTGCTGACAGAATTTTAGCGATTTTGTAATGAAAATGTAAAATTTTTTACGTTTGTGAAAAATATATAGTAAAATATTTTATTGTGCTTAAAGGTATTTAAGTGTACTTTCAAATGATATAATGCAAAATTTCGTTACAGTTACTATTTTGGAAATTATCGCTCATAATATGTTGGGCCGCACGCTAAACAAAATTGAAGTTACGTTTAAGTTTTTCATATAATTTTTAGCGAATTATACATAATAAAGCATACAAAATCGAATTTTTAAAATAAAGCTAAGAATGAAAGGGTGCATAAGTAACTTATATTAAGTCAAAAAAGTTTATGGTTTTTTAGCAAACGCCGTGAACCTATTGTGTCCCTCGCTACATTTTTCCACTATCATACATACGAGGTGTGTTCAAAAAGTATAGCGAATTTTGAAATTTTTGAAATTTTGAATTTTTGTGAGTTACGTATATTCTAATTTCGATTCTTTGTGGCGTTATATTGGTACTCATGTCTCTCACTTATGTATCACATTTTGTGTGAAAAACAAAAACAAAAACTGTGGCATACGGCATAGCTACCTTGACCGAAGCAACGTTTAGCGGTGGTACAAAATGTTCTTAGAAGGCCGAGAAATTTGGCCTTTTGGCCAAAAATTGGCTTTTGCACCACGATAACGCCCCTGCTCACACATCGTTGCTTGTGCGCGACTTTTTGGCCAAAAACAACACACTAATGATGCCGCAGCCACCATATTCTCCAGTTCTGGCCCCCTATGATTTTTTCTTGTTTCTTAAACTGAAGAAGCCCATGAAAGGACGACGTTACGCTACGCTTGACGAGATAAAGACGGCATCGAAGGAGGGGTTGAACAATTTAAAAAAAATGATTTTTTGAAGTGTTTCAAAGATTGGAAAAACCGTTAGCACAACTGGGGATTACTTTGAAGCGGACAAAATAGATATTCATAAATAAATAAATAATTTTTGAAAAAACCCAAATTTCGCGATACTTTTTTAACACACCTCGTACATATTTCTGTTGTTTATTTTCTGTCTCTCTTCCTTTTATGTTTGGCCTTGGAGCGCACTTGACCCAATGGTATCAGAACTAGAACCAAACGATATTATATGTAACACAAATGGTCCACTGATTTACATTTGTGAACTTAAAGTATAAGAATTAGAACCAAACGGGCATTTTTGTTACACAAATGGTAAACTTTTCTGAATGCAACATCAAAACGTATCGCTGTGAGAACATGGTCTCAAAATACTAGAAGTTTTACTTCTGTCGTGCGTAGGCTTGAGATACCCCTTTCTTTTACATTCCAAAATATAAATATATATATATTTTTTTTTTTGTGTTGGACGTTGATGCACTACGGTCAGTACACTCTAGTCTACTAAGTAGGTTAAGATTAATGTTTTTAGTTTAGGATGGCTATCTACAGATGTGGTAATTTTGTACAAATCATTAAATTTTGCACATAATACTCTAAAGGGTTCATGCATTTCATACGATGTTCTGCGGTGGTACAAAACTAAAGGCAGGTAGGGTCTTGTGGTTCTACATGGTACGTGGAAATTCAACTAACCCAATGGACTGAAGATTAGGAATGATTTGGGCATGCTTTAAGAATGGGTTTGGTTTGAATCGGAAGACGGAGAATAAGTAGTTTGAAAAAACTGAGCATAAAGATCGGCGATTGCCTGATCATAGTTTGTATAACACTGCGCGTTAAGCACGCTAAACCTTGACCGAGTCCCTAAAAAGCGAGAACAGACAGCTTGAGAACCGTTGCGTTTCAATTTAGAAAAAAGATTGGACTTGACATTTTTGAGGCGAGTCAACTCTTTATAAACCAGGGAGTCTTATTTGAGATTGACGGATACTATAACGGAACACATTCGGTAAAAAAAGAGTTCATGGCATTGTAAAAAATATCCATGGCACCCACCATGTCAGTGCACATGTAGAGATCGTACCATTCAAAGTCAGATATTCCAGTGGACCTGGACGGCCGATCAAGCCTGTTCGTTGTGTTTCTGTGAACACAATCACCTGGGATGCAAAGGAAACACTATCAGGATACATTTTAGGAAGCTTACTACGTAAGCCTCATGCATTATGATAGGAAAAGAGAGAATTGGTTAGTTTTCTGAAGCGGACGACGCAGTTTGGGGCCTTCGATGTTTTGAATACGCAAATCTTATAGGTAATTGTTCAAATGTTAATAGCCTACGATTTTTGTTTTAAAAGATATACCGTATCAAAGTTGACCAATGTTTCATTTTCAACAAAACACAACATTTTTAGGAAATTTGAGCAAATTTCAGGTCGACTTTCAAGAAAACTAGGTAATGAACCCTCGTTTTTTTCATTTATTAATGTACTTATTAGGTATAAATTAAAGAAAGCATTTTACTGTTTGCTTCTTGTTTCTTCAGGTAATTAATTTTTTTACTAACTGTCCATATTTTCACTATTTTTCAACTTTGACGGAAAATAACTAAAATATACCTTTTTATACATTCGCCATTTTTTTGTAAAAAATGCTTTGAATATTTCTTAATCGAAGAGTCTTGTTGCTTCTGTCTGCAGCCCCCATACACCTCTGGGAAAAAAACGAAAAAAATCAAGGTTCCAGAATTTTAATGAGCGTGCAGCCCTGGTATAAAATACACATCCCTGGTAACCGCTTAGGTACTGTTTTGCCTGATATGGTTATTGTTTAAGGGCAAATAGTGAAATATTCGACAAAAAATATTTCCAAAAATACGAATTAACTGTACATTTAAATAAGCAGGTAGATAGATTAGATTTTAAAATTGTATGCGCACGTGCACATTTACAGAAGGTAAACAGACCAAGTCAATTCCTTGACTTACTTATGATCGCCGCAGGTAGATACAATTATTATTTGTACACGTGTCAAATATAAAAATGGCACAACTTGTCCTAAATCCAAAGTTAAAACAGGTAGAATGTGATTTAGCATAGTTTGTCTCCCATTTATAAGCCCTTTTTCCCTTTCATGACCCTCTATATCAGACGGTACCTAGCAGGTAAAAGATTTGACTATATATTGAATAAAAAAGTATTCCATTGATCAGTCTATAACTAAAAGTTGACGAGACAAGTTTATTTATTCTGAAAAAAGTGTGACTAATTCAAAATCATGTTGTTGAATAACGCAAAATTATTTGATATGTTTAGAAGGTCAACGACCGCAACGAATTTTCTGGATGCTGATTTTGATCGTAAGCCCTAATTTGGAGATAAGTCCATCTATAAAAAACTTCGCTTGCTATATTATGGAAAAATATGAGAAAGTATCTCGATCTACTCAAAGATTCAACACCAGATACATGGACTGGCTTATTGAGGATACCAAACTGAATACATTGGCAGAAGATGAACCTTCCACATCAGCCGGACTTGGAAAAGGAAGGCCGAAAAAAATGTTGGAGGATTGCACAAATTTCCGAGGAAACAGAAAGCTTTCCGAGGCCACCACTGCTACGGACCATTTATCGGAGGCGCTGTCTATTAAATATCAAAGAGACAATGACAGAGTCAGGTCGCATATTACAAGAAATATGGCTGATGCAAGCCCAGTGCGACTTCAAAGGATAAAACGCAATCCTTACAATTTATGGTTGTGAAGAAGCGTTGCACTATGGGGCCTCTCGAATAAACGGCGTTGCAAAAATCAAAAATGTTATGTTCGCGTTCGATGTTTTAAATACGCAAATCTTATAAGTAATTGTTCAAAGATTACAAATACAAAATGTTAATAGCCTTAACTTTTTTTTTAAATATATATCGTATCAAAGATGACCATTTTTTCATTTCCAACAAAACACAACATTTTTAAAAATTTGAGCAACTTTCAGGTCGAATTTCAAGAAAACTAGTTAATGGACCCTCTTCCCTTTTTATACCCTTGCAGAGGGTATAATAATTTTGCCATGATATTTGCAACGCAGTGAAGGAGGCATCTCAGGCCCCATAAAGTATATATATTCTTGATCAGCATCACCAGTCGAGTCGATCTAGCCATGTCCGTCTGTCTGTCTGTCCGTCTGTCTGTCCGTCTGTCTGTCTGTCCGTCTGTCTGTCGGTTTCTACGCGAACTAGTCTCTTAGTTTTTGAGCTATCGGGCTGAAATTTTCAGCATAGTCTTATTTCTTTAGCACGCAGTATATATGTCGGAACGGCCGAAATCGGACCACTATATCCTATAGCTGCCATAGGAATAATAGCGAAATTAATGTAAAAAATTTTAACTTCTCTGTTTTTCAACGAATTTCTATAAATTTCGAGATATAGTCGTTTTTATAGTTCTAGAATTACGGTTTTAATTTCATTAAGATCGGACAGCTTTATCATATAGCTGCCATAGAAGGGATCGGTCGATTTATATGAAAATGTAAAATTCTACATGTAAAATGTAAAATTTACAAAATTTACATAATTTGACATTTTTTTTTACATTACCAAAATGGATCGATTTTCAATGATCCAATTGCTGACTGCAAGGGTATATAAACTTCGGTTTACCGAAGTTAGCTTTCTTTCTCGTTTATTAATGTGCTTATTAGGTATAAATTAAAGAAAGCATTTTACTGTTTGCTTCTTGTTTCTTCAGGTAATTAATTTTTTACAAACTTTCCATATTTTCACTAGTTTTCAACTTTGATGGCAAATAACAAATATATACACTTTTATAAATTCGCCATATTTTTGTAAAAAATTCTTTAAATATTTCTTAATCGAATTCAACAGAGTCTTGCTGCTTCTGTCTGCAGCACCCATACACCTCTAGGCAAAATACGAAAAAATACGAAAAAAAGGCACGGTTCCAGAAGTTGTGCTTCGTGCAGCCCTGGTGTAAAATCCCTGATAAACGCAAAAAACGAACGAACCGAAATGATGCTGGAACAAAACGAAAAGTTACAAAATGAAATATTTTTATATTGATTTTTTTTATTTGTCAAACTTTTTTTTTATAGCCTTGCAGAGGGTATTATAATTTTGCCATGATATTTGCAACGCAGTGATGGAGGCATCTCAGACCCCATAAAGTATATATATTCTTGAAGGAGGCATCTCAGACCCCATAAAGTATATATATTCTTGATCAGCATCACCAGCCGAGTCGATCTAGCCATGTCTGTCTGTCTGTCCGTCTGTCTGTCTGTCCGTCTGTCTGTCTGTCGGTTTCTACGCGAACTAGTCTCTCAGTTTTTGAGCTATCGGGCTGAAATTTTCAGCATAGTCTTATTTCTTTAGCACGCAGTATATATGTCGGAACGGCCGAAATCGGACCACTATATCCTATAGCTGCCATAGGAATGATGGCGAAATTAATGTAAAAATTTTAATTTCTCTGTTTTCAACGAATTTCTATAAATTTCGAGATATAGTCGTTTATTATAGTTCTAGAATTACGGTTTTAATTTCATTAAGATCGGACAACTATATCATATAGCTGCCATAGAAGGGATCGGTCGATTTATATGAAAATGTAAAATTCTACATGTAAAATGTAAAATTTACAAAATTTACATAATTTGACATTTTTTTTTACATTACCAAATTGGATCGATTTTCAATGATCCAATTGCTGACTGCAAGGGTATATAAACTTCGGTTTACCGAAGTTAGCTTTCTTTCTCGTTTTAAATTAAAAACAATAAAAACGAGAAAGTTCCGACATATATACTGCGTGCTAAAGAAATAAGACTATGCTGAAAATTTCAGCCCGATACCTCAAAAACTGAGAGACTAGTTCGCGTAGAAACCGACAGACAGACAGACAGACGGACAGACAGACGGACAGACAGACGGACAGACAGACAGACGGACATGGCTAGATCGACTCGGCTGGTGATGCTGATCAAGAATATATATACTTTATGGGGTCTGAGATGCCTCCTTCACTGCGTTGCAAATATCATGGCAAAATTATAATACTCTCTGCAAGGGTATAAAAAGCACAAAAAAATCTTAAAACGTGAACAAATTTTTCCTTTGTAAGATAAACGTAATTTTTCTATGATATTTACAAATTTTGACTTTGATAAATCATAAGAAATCTTAGAAAAATCGTAGCACCTTCTTAAAAGACGTTTTTAATAGGTTGAACAATTATCTATCAATTGCCATTACTCAATTATTGTTGTGTCATTTGTTAGTTTTTTTGTCAATCTCATGGAATGGATGTAAATTTTTGAAGTCTAGAGTAAGTTAGTTTAGGGCGAAGGCGGGAGCACAATAAAGCTCTCTCGCTCTTTGCGATTTCGCCCCGCCTTCGCCAACCTTCGCTAAGCTAGGCTCTAAGCATATAATTGTGAGAAGAATATAATTGTCGTAAATTTGAAGTCAATGCGTAAACACGTATTCTTTTCGTTCCGCCTAATTAAACGTAATCTTGCCACCAAAGTTTTTCGGTTTTTAATTCTAATAAACTAATTAGAAATTTCAATTATCTTACTTGGTTCAAAAGTTATGATTATTGCAACGCAAAAACTCAAATGCCCCCACTGTGCGTTGTAGGGTTCAGTTCGTGCAGGACCCAAAACAGTTTTATAATTTTGTTAACACTAAACGTAAGCGTATTACACATCCTTCCTCGCTTTCATTTGAATATACGACAGCAAACAGTGATCAGGCAATCGCCGATCTTTTTGCTCAGTTTCTTCAAACTACTTTTTCTTCGTCATCCGATTCAAACCAGATCTATTCTTGTAGCATGCCCAAATTAAACCTAATCTTCAGTCCTTGCTTAAACGAAAGCACCCTTCTTGTGGATCTTCAACGTGTCAAGCCGGTTTATTCGCCAGGTCCCGATGGAATATCAGGCTGTGTGCTTAGGTTCCGTGCCGAGTCCCTGTGCAGTCCCCTTCTACAATTGTTAACCTTATCCCTAGAAACATGAAAATTTTCCCTTATTTGGAAGGAATCATTCTTCTCCACAAAAAAGGTAGCAAAGTGGGTGCTAACAACTATAGAGGAGTTTCTAAGTTTTCAGCCATTCCAAAAATTTGCGAAAACGTAAGTACTCCCCATTTGCAGCACCTGTGTAGATCCTTCTGGAGCTCACTTCTCTCATTATAAGGGGCTTTCCACAAAATTTGCAGACAGATGTGATCTATACTGATTTCAGTAAAGCATTTGACTCCGTTAATCATTCCCTTCTTGTTAGGAAACTCGACTTAATGGGTTTTTCTGTCGATCTTCTTAGGTGGATCTCAAGTTATCTGAATGGCAGGATGCAAAAGGTCCTCTTTAAAAACAACTTGTCGAATGTTCTCCGTGTGACCTCTGGTGTCCCGCAAGGAAGCCACCTGAGTCCCTTGCTTTTTACATTATTTATTAACGACCTGCCCAAAGTCTTGACTAACTCCAGAGTACTCATGTACGCTGATGACGTTAAACTTTGTGTGCAATACAAAGACCGCGCTTGCCAGTCGGATTTACAAACAGATCTTAATAACTTTCAAACATGGTGCGATGCAAACTTATTAAACCTAAATGGATCCAAATGCAAGCTGATGACATTCTGCTGCTCTTTGGAAAGGATCACGCTTGTTGACGATTTGGGTATCCGCCTAGATCGTAAACTGGAGTTTATTGATCATATTTCGTGCATTGTGAATAAAGCCAGGGATGTGCTGGGATTTATTCAACGGTGGTCGAAGGAATTCGATGACCCCTACGTCACGAAGAATTTATACACTTCGTTAGTTCGTCCTATTTTAGAATATGGATCTTGCGTTTGGAGTCCCCAGTGGGACGTTCACAGCAAACGCATCGAGTCAGTTCAAAAGAACTTCTTACTTTTCGCTCTTCGTGGCTTAAACTGGGATGCAAACCTTCGGTTGCCCCCTTATTCTAGTATACTTCTCCTAATTAACCTACCTTTCTTAGCAAAACGGTAGAACGATGCTAGGCATTGTCCTTATGTATAACCTGATCCATGGTGACGTGGAAAGCACCGATCTATTGGGTCAGTTGAATTTCCACGTATGTAAAACCACTAGATCCTACTTGTCTTTAGTAGAACCTCGTATGAAATGCATGAACCTTTTAGAGTACTATGCGCAAATTATAATGATTTGTACAAAATAAACTCATTTGAAGATAGCCTTCCTAAACTAAAAACATTATTCTTAATCCACTTAGTACTCATGCAATAATCGAACTGCGCGCTATTAGTCTATATGGTGGAGGGTAGTTTCCTCGAATTCTTTTACCTATACTTTAACTTTGCGCCTATTAACACCTAACCCTAACAAGCTCGTGCTTGGTTTCGAAGGGCCACTTGGGTCAACGGGACCGTCAACGTCCATCATAATCGGCTAAATTTCTCATAAATAAGTCTGAGTTGACAAGTAAACTAGAGGAAGTATTTTTGAATAGTTTCAAAATCCTCATATACGCGCAAATTTTTTTGAGATTTTAGACGCATCAATGCGTTGAAGACTTCATAATAGATTTTTGTACATCATGTGCTCTCAAGCATGGGATAAAATTGGTGCACATTATTGGATAAAACAATGCATTGAATTGCTTATTTTAACTGCAAATACAATGACTCAAATTCAATGCTCCAATGAAGCTTTTAAAATACCAAGTATAACATCTGTTATTCCAGCTAACTCTACCGAAAACAAGTGGGAAAGCTACAGTCGAGTGTGACCGACTGTATGATACCCAAAGCATTGTGGGTAAAGTTAAAAAGCACATGAACATGGAAAAAAGGAAATGTTGACAAATATTGCTAGAAAAATGTTGAGCAACACTCAAAAGAGACAAATGTTGCTAGGAACATGCTGAGCAACACCCAAGAAAGACAAATGTTGCTAGGAACACGCACGTGCGCGCGCTATCTCTCTCTCTCTCTCTCTCTCTCTCTCTCTCTCAGAAACTTTATTGTTTAATAACTTCTATGTTTATGATCCGATTTTACTCAAATTTTCAGAACACATCCACGATTGCCAACTTATTAAGTCTATCTATTTACTTTAAGCCGAAAATTACGAGTATAGCTTATATAGTTTTTTTTTTTTATTTTCGGGGGCGGAAGTGGACGTGGCCAAATTTTAAAACAAACTTCATCTGCGTGCAACAGATTCCAATGTTGTCAACAAATTTGGTAACTCTAGCTCATATAGTCTCTGAGATCTGTTGTTTCACACGGATGGACGGACGGACAGACGGACAGACGGACATGGCTAGATCGACTCGGCTAGTGACGCTGATCAAGAATATATATACTTTATAGAGTCGGGGATTTCTCCTTCTGCCTGTTACATACATTCTCGGTTGGCACTAACTTATAATACCCTTGTACCCTATGGGTACCGGGTATAATAAGGAAAATTCATTTGTGTCATTTTTATCATCTCAATCAGAATCTTTTGAGATTGTTTATGAATGATAAATATGACGTTTTCGATATAGACTTAAAGCTTGAATTTACTGCGGATCGTAAAGATGATTGTCAACAAATATTGCCAACTCGGCGTAATATGTTATTGGACCTTGTTTATAAGCAAGCTGAGTTTTTAGAAGCAAATCGTAACATAAGGACCGATCAGATGCTTGCTAAAACCATTTTTATCGTCTGGAACAAATGTCATTAAAAAAGATTGCTTCCCAAGTACACTGAATACATTCGTCGAAAGCTTGACAAAATGCACACCTCCTATTTATATTCCACCTAACTTATTAGCGTACTTAGGTAAATCCCATAACCTATGGCACAGAGCTATACTTGTCCTAGAAGATATGACTGTAAATCAATCTACTAAAAATCAGGATAATAATGACGACGTTAACATAAATTTGTCGGAATCGGATCGGAATCAGCAAACTAATAATATTTTTGACTCACTTTCAAAAATGTATTCTTCTATGCATGAGGAAGATCTATGGGCTGGCCTTTGGCTTAAGTTTGCACACTATCCTGAAACAAATGTCGCTGTTTCATATGAGCAAATGGGATTTTTTGAGGAGGCCCAAGGTGCCTATGATATTGCCATGACAAAATTTAAACAAGACTTAAATAATGGTCTTGTTAATACATATGTTAATAGTGAGTTATTGCTTTGGGAAAAACATTGGATGCGTTGTGCGAAAGAACTGAACCAGTGGGATATTCTGTTGGACTATGCTCAAACTAATCGAGAAAAAAATATGTTTCTAATACTTGAAAGTTTTTGGCGAGTACCAGATTGGAATTTAATGAAAACTGCATTAGCTAAAACAGAACAATGTTATTTGAAACATCATGGGTTTAAGATAAACCTTTATAAGGGCTACTTGTGCATTCTCCACCAAGATGAAAGACAAACAAGTAGTATTGAACGATATATCGAGATTGCGTCTAGCTTATGTATGCGTGAATGGCGACGTTTGCCTAATATAGTTTCACACATTCATTTGCCATACCTTCAAGCTCCCCCACAAATTATGGAACTTCACGAAGCTAGTCAAATTTATCAGGGACTTACTCAATCTCGCAATAATTCATTGCATGACATGAAAGCCATAGTAAAAACCTGGCGTTATCGGCTACCAATTATCATCGAAGACTTATCTTATTGGAACGATATATTTACCTAACGACAACATCACTACCAAATAATAACACAACACTTGGAGCAACAATCTGATGCAACAATCAATCATGCATCTGCGTAAGCAATAATTTCTTTTGGAAAAATTTTCAGAAAACATAATTTGATCGGTGTTTGTCAGGAGACACTATCAAGAATATATACAATTCCTTCTGTACCGACAGTGGATTGTTTTCAGGTATGTAAATCTTAACGTATTAGGATAAAATATGACAATCAATTCTGTTACTAGGATTACCATGGAACTTTAATTTTGGGGCCAACAGAAAATACATTTTTACGAACTATTAATCGTAGCTTTGCGGAGATCGAGTTTGAAAATATCGCTAATAGAACCGCTATGTCATATAATTTTGCCTTTATCTATACCATACTGGCAGACCAAACACCGGCCCCAGTAAACTATTTGTATCTGTTTTGTGAATGTATCACTGTGTACGGCAGTCCACGCAATGACTATGAGCACGAGACTGTGGTGCGCAAGGAGACTAAAATATTTTAGGAAGAATCAATGGGTTTGCAAGGAAAAATATTTTCATGGTTTATTTTTTGTAATTTACAGGTCACAGGTCATAAAATTCATATCCCGACATTAAACTTAATTATATAGAATTACAAATCCTCTTTAGGCAATACCTAAATGGACATAAATGGACACAACCCAACCGAAATCTGTGTTTTGAGGAATTTGTCCAATTTTTTGGCTCCACTCTAGAAAATATGAGAATATAAATCCGCTCCTATGGTTACGTCCACTCTACCTATTTTGTAAAATTTCGAATTAACAAGTCGGTAGTTCTGCCACTTTATTGTTTCGCCGCCCTCGCGACCTGAAAACATGGCATAAAAACAAAAAATTGTTCTCAAAAAGCTATGGGACAAATTAAAAACTTTTGCGGTAAAGACGTAGAGCATTTTCTGGTAAAAAAAAAACAACAAAAAAAAGGAAAAACATATTAAAATGGCGGATGTATGAGTCATTTAGTAGGACCCTTGTTTCAAAATCCTTGCGCAGGTCCTACATGATTCCGGAATAATAGCAAGTCGCAAAATTCCATATATATTCACTAGCCTAGTATGTCCGTCTGTCCGTTGCTACGCAAACTAGTCTCTCAGTGAAAAGCGGTCCCAAAATATAAGACGTTTACATGTGAGTTTTTGTAAGAAACTGATTTTATTTAAAGCGATCTCCGCTTTATATAGGAGATTGGATTCTAATTTTACTCTATGACCTACGCAGACCGCACATCTGCTCGTGTTATCTTCTGAGGTCCCTCGCAGGGGGTTTCAGATTACATTTACAATATTTGTCAAGTGCCCAAGTGGCCGCTATATTTAGAGATAAGCGCGCCTGCGCCTGCAGAGCGCAACTGCATTGATTTGTATATATATATATATATATATACGTGTTCACGCGTGAACACTCAGTTTTTGAGCTATCCAAATGAAACTTTGTAGATAGTCTTCTTTCTATTCCAACTAGTATATATGTATGTCAGAATCGGACCATTATATCTTATAGCTGCCATAGGAAAGACACGTCCAAAATGTCATATTTTCGCTATTTTTGTAGATATTGGTTTTAAAAAAATATATTATATTTAATTATATTATACATTTTAAATTTCATGCAAATCGGACCGCTATATCTTATAGCTGCCGAAGGAACAATCAGCCTGGAATTGTTTCGTTGTTTTTAAAGATATCGGACTATAACTTATGGCGTTTTAATTTAAATATAGCCATACATTTAATATTTCATCCGGGTCGAACCACTATATCTTATAGCTGACGTAGAAATGTTCTGGCCAAATTAGCCGCTTTTCGTTGTTTTTAAACATTTCGGATTAAAATGATAAATAAGATTCCTTATTTTGATTTTATTTAATATCTGCCAGTGTATATAAACATCGGCTTGCCGAAGTTAGCTTTCTTATTTGTTTAATTTAATTTTAGCTATAAGTTATAAATTTCATAAAAAATCGGACGACTATATCTTATAGCTATCATAGAAATAGCCGTATTACATAGTTTTCAAAGATATGGGAATAAAACTTAATATATGACCCTTAATTTTACCTACAGCAATACATTATATAAACTGCGGCCTGCCGAGGTTAGCTTCCTTATTTGTTTGGTAACTAAAATTTACGAATGTAAAAAAAACAAGTGGGAAAGCTACAGTCGAGTGTGACCGACTGTAAGATACCCGGTACGCAAAGCATTGTGGGTGAAATTAAACAGCACATGAACATGGAAAAAAGGAAATTTTGACAAATGACAAATATTGCCAGAAACATGTTGAGCAACACTTAAAAGAGACAAATGTTGCTAGGAACATGTTGGGCAACTCTCAAAAGCGACAAATGTTGCTAGGAATATGCTGAGCAATACCCAACAAAGACAAATGCTGCTAGGAACATGTTGAGCAACACGCACGTGAGCGCTCTCTCTCTCTCTCTCTCTCAGAAACTTTATTGTTTAATAACTTCTATGTATATCATCCGATTTTACTCAAATTTTCAGAACACGACCACAATTGCCTACTTATTAAGACTATCTATTTACTTTACGCCGAAAATCACGCATATGGCTTATATACCGTTTTTTATTATTTTCGGGGGCGGAAGTGGGCGTGGCCAAATTTTAAAACAAACTTGATCTGCGTGCAACAGATTCCAATGTTGTCACTAAATTTGGTAACTCTAGCTCTTATAGTCTCTGAGATCTGTTGTTTCACACGGACGGACGGACGGACGGACGGACGGACGGACGGACGGACGGACGGACAGACGGACAGACGGACATGGCTAAATCGACTCGGCTGGTGATGCTGATCAAGACTATATATACTTTATGGGGTCGGAAATGCCTCCTTCTGCCTGTTACATACATTCTCGGTTGGCACAAACTTATAATACCCTTGTACCCTATGGGTACCGGGTATAAAAACAGTAAATAAGCTAAAGTCCAGTGTGTTCAACTGTGAGATACCCGGTACCCAAAGCACTGTGGGTGAAATTAAGTAATAAATAATAATACAAATCTAAATTAAATAGCACGTGAACATAGAAAATAGAAAAGTGTGACAAATAAAGACAAACGTAACTAGAAACATGTTGAGCAACACACAAAATACACAAATGTTTCTAGGTGAACATTTTGGGCAACACCCAAGAAAGACTACTGTGGCTAGGAACATGAAAGAGAAGAACATAGAAAAAGAAGAAGCATACACAGAACCTTTGTTGTTTAATAACAACCATGTTTATACCCGGTACCCTCAGGGTGCAAGGATATTATAGGAAAGTGCCAACCGAGATTGTATGTTACAGGCAGAAGGAGGCATCTCCGACCCCATAAAGTATATATATTTTTGCTCAATATAACCAGCCGAGTCGATTTAGCCATGTCCGCCTGTCCGTGTTGGTAAACAGATCTCAGAGACTAGAAGAGCTAGAGCCACCAAATTTGGTGACAGCATTCTAATCCGTTGCATTCAAATCAAATTTGTTTTAGAATTTGTCCACGCCCCCTTCCGCCCCCGAAAATGATAAAAAACGGTATATAAGCCATATACGTGATTTTCGGCGTAAAGTAAATAGATAGACCTTATAAGTAGGCAATCGTGGACTTTTTCTGAAAATTTGAGTAAAATCGGACGACAAACATAGAAGTTATTAAACAATAAAGTTTCTGGGTAAACTTATTGAGAGAGAGAGAGGGAGAGAGCGCGCACGTGAGTGTTGCTCAACATGTTCCTAGCAACATTTGTCTCTTTTGAGTGTTGCTCAACATGTTTCTAGCAAAATTTGTCTTTAGGAGCCAACATTTTGTTTTTCTCTTGTTCATGTGCTATTTAATTTCAACCACAATGCTTTGGGTACCGGGTATCTTACAGTCGGTCACACTCGACTGTAGCTTTCACACTTGTTTTGTAATAGAACTGTACAAGCAAGTGTGTGTGAAAGAGAATAAGAGATCGACTTTTGAACCAAAAAATGGCGTCAGATCTGTAGAAAAGAAAAAGAGAAAAATGACAACAAAAATAAAAAAATTCAATTTAATAACCCAACTTTGACAGAACTAATATATAAAATTAATTAATGGAATAAAAAAGAGGAAAACTAAATAAGGATCTAAAATAAAAAATTCTTTGATTATGAGGCATTTAAACTCAGACCTTTCTTGCATACAAAACTTTTGCCCAGCGCTTAGACCGCTAGGCTATGCATGGGAGCTAATTCGAGCGGCGATTTATTTAAAGAAGAATCAAAGTAGTATTATATATTATGTATTATTTTAAACTGCCTTATAATGTAAGGCACAATCATTTAGGTACCGGGTATTTCGGTCGAGTATTTTGATCGAGCAAACTCGACTGTAGCTTTCTTACTTGTTGAGCTATGGGTTTCAAATTTTTGGAATAGTTTTATTCTTATGGCCGTCAGCCAATCGGGTACACAGTCGCTCACAGGCCGCTCAGAAGAAGGAGAGGGCCACATCCTTCGTAAAGAAGGCAAAAACTTTTAGTAATCACGCAAGGGTGACTCAATGCCTGCAAACACAGAGCCCGTATATCCATATGGTGGACTGGGCCATACTCAAGGCAGAGAAAGAGTTGAAGTCAAGAAAGACATTCCTTCTCCTAATCAACCAGCGCACAGTGGGGCCATTTGAGTTTTTGAGTTGCAAAAATCATAACTTTTGAACCAAGTAAGATAATTGAGTAATTTAAATGGCAATTGATAGATAATTGTTCAAGCTATTAAAAACGTCTTTTAAGAAGGTGCTACGATTTTTTTAATATTTCTTATGATTTATCAAAGTCAAAATTTGTAAATATGATAGAAAAATCACGTTTATTGTACAAAAAACATTTTTTTTTTCAAGTTTTGAGATTTTTTTGTGCTTATTTTTATTGTTTTTAATTAAAAAAAAAAACAATTTCTGGAATTTCTTTTTCGTTTTTTGCCTCGAGGTGTATGGGGGCTGCAGACAGAAGCAACAAGACTCTATTGAACTCGATTAAGAAATATTCAAAGAATTTTTTACAAAAATATGGCAAATGAATAAAAATGTATATTTTAGTTATTTTCCATCAAAGTTGATCTTAATGAAATTAAAACCGTAATTCTAGAACTATAAAAAATGACTATATCTCGAAATTTATAGAAATTCGTTGAAAAACAGAGAAATTAAAAATTTTTGTACATTAATTTCGCCATCATTCCTATGGCAGCTATAGGATATAGTGGTCCGATTTCGGCCGTTCCGACATATATACTGCGTGCTAAAGAAATAAGACTATGCTGAAAATTTCAGCCCGATAGCTCAAAAACTGAGAGACTAGTTCGCGTAGAAACCGACAGACAGACAGACGGACAGACAGACAGACATGGTTAGATTGCGCCAATTCCAATTCCAATTGCGCCGCGGTCATTCTACTGTAAACTAAGCCGGTCTCCCAAATGTAAACATAAGAATCCGGTCGGCACCCAGAGAGGCCCAAAATTGCATTCAATTGAATTTCACAATCGAGCCGATAATTTCATAATCCAATTATTCCGACTCACTTGAGTCCATCTCTTGTCCAACTCTTAACGAGTCCCTAGATTCTCTTAAACCGAATTTTGCTTATCAGAAAATCGGCCCGTGACGAGAAAGTCCGGTTTTGAGATCCGAAAAGATCAGTTGATTGACAGAGTATTGTAAGCAGTGCTAAAAAAGTAGTTCGATACTTAGCAAGTTGTGTAAACTAGTGAATAATAAATAAAAAAAATAAAAAAATATTTTTTTATTAAATTCATTAAGCGATTTATTAAATTGTACAAAACGTATAGGCTAGATCGGCCTTCCAGGCGAGGGGCGGAGTCCTCATTGCGGTTGACTCAAGCCTCACGTCGCACTGTGGTCCAGAATCCCAAATTGGTGGCAGAAATTCAATTTTTTTTTTTTCAAGATTTCAGCAAAAACCATATTGGATTCCAGTAGAGTATTCCCAAGGGCAGTCTAAAAGCATAATCTTACAATTGAAATTGAAGCCCTCGCGATTTAGCTAGCCCTGGAAGTCAGCTGTTCATTTGCATTAAACTTTGCCTTTGCTAGCCTTGCAAGTTTTTACTAATTTCAAAGTGCTATAATTCAGTTATTTCTATGACTATAAATATAAAAAAACATGGAAAACATAGATAAAGGTATTTATAAGGGTGTATTCACACAATTATTATTTAATGTGATTCGTCCTTGTTTATGTGTGCTTTTGTAATGTAATATTTCCAGCAATTCTAACATCAAACTCGTTGTGTTTCGTGGAATAAAAGTATGTTGTATTTGTGTGTATTAGTTGAACTAACAACGTAATGTTGTTGATTAATGTGTGAATAATGCGACGGTACTAATATTTTTTGCCCGCTTTTGCCCCTTTTCCTTTAAAATGAATTTTTGAATGCAACATTAATTTCAGTTCCGCTGAATTACTTAAGTTTTGGCTCGAAACGGAAAACGGTAATGAAGATGATTCGAGCACATATGAATGTATCGATGACTATTCCCTCGATTTAGATGTGGGAAATGATTAATTAACTCACTAAATGTATAAAAGTTTAATTCAATAGCAGACAAAACAAAAAAGTTATGAATTTTCATACAGTTTTGTATGGGGGCTATACCATCCAGTAATCCTAGGTTGTTGAAATTTCCATGGTAGGTGCATATTGGTCAAAAACTTATAGTGTCCACATTTCAACTTGATAACACAAAATAAAAACAAGTTTTTTTTAACAAAAACATTAATTTTTATATGGTGCCTGTATGGGGGCTAAAACTCCTGGCGGTCCGATTCGGCTGAATCTGACATATGTGCTTTGTGTGTGGAAAAAAAAAACAATGTGCAAAATTTTAGCTCGCTAGCTTACAAATTAGAATTTCTGCCACTAATTTGGGATTCTGGACCACAGTGCAATGAAGGGCTCGCCCAGCACAGGTTTGTTAAACCCAACTTTATGTGTACAAGTATAATACCAATTTTTTCTTTATCAAGGTGTCAATATACGGACAAAAATAGAGGCAATATTGAAGGATTTTGGATGTGACCTCGATCTTTACAAACCCGTGGTCGTAACTGATCGTGGGTCGAACATGATTAAAGCTTTTTCGGACTCGGAGAAAATTAATTGTGTCAACCACTTGCTAAACAACGCTGTTGAGAGATGGAAAATATTGTCTCAAGTTGCAGCAAGTTGGTGAAATATTTAAAAAATCAGGAAATAATTCATCGTTAGGAGTGTCTTTGAAGAGCTTTTGTCCAACTCGGTGGAACACCGTCTACTACTTGCTAAAGTCAATTGAAGTCAATTGGGTAGAGCTAACAGATATTTTAAAAGAAAAAAATCAAGCCTGCAGAGGTGCGGGCATTAACATTAATTGTTTAGGTCCAATTGTACAATTGCTGGAAGTTTTTGAAAATGTGTCAAAAAAACTTGAAGCTTCTAAACGCCCAACCATGCATCTCATTTTGCCAAATTTAAATAAGCTAAAGAAATCCTGCCAGATTGAATACTATGACATAGACATAGTTAAAAGCCTGAAGTTTGAACTCAATAGCGAAATTTTAACAACTGTAACTCCAAATTTGTCAAAATACCACAACATAGCCTTGTTCCTTTTTCCCCCAACAAACAAACTTATTCAATTTACACCCACTGAAAGAGAGAGCATAATTAACGATTGCAAAGTTATTATGAATCACTTTCTCCAAAACAATTGCGAGCTTAACAACAATATAAAATCCCAGTCGGTAGACGATGAATTTGCTGATTAAATAGAGGTCCCCCAATGTGAAACAATACAAGACAAGGTGGAACAAAAGATTGCTGGATATATAAATATCAATGTTGCATACACGATGGACTTCTGTGCTTTAGCTTGGTGGCATATGAACAAGCAATTTTTTCCGATGTTGCACAAGACAAGCTGCAAAATATTTTGCATTCCAGCGAGCAACGCAGCTTCGGAACGCACATTCTCTAACGCGAGAAATTTAATTACCGAAAAGCGTTCCCAAATAGCCACCAAGTCTGATAATATTAACAAAATAATGTTTTTGCATTCAAATTTAAGTTAGGTATATGGTTAATTTGAAAACAAGTTTAGGGAAAAACTATTAATTTATATTTGAATTTGTTTGTTATTGTTTATTTAGAAATTACTTTAAGAGAAAACCCTGAATTTATGAATTTAATAGCCTTGTTGTTTTAGAAATAAGTTAAATAAAAAAACCACGAATGTAAAACCGCATTTCAATTGCTTATGTTTCCTTACACTCGTGTATCTGCAGTTGCAACTCGAATCATTCGAATTCAGCGTCTCAGTTTTCAGAGTTCTCACTTCATTCCATTCGTTTCTCTTTCTCTATTCTTTGTGCGGCTGACTCGTACGTACGCGAGTCAACTCATTCAATTCAGTTTGGCTTTGCTTCAAATTCACTCAACTCATTTTGAGCTTTGTGCAATTGAATATGATTTCTTTGCCACTCATGCAGATGTCTAATCTGTATATATGTAAGCTGTAAACTTTTAAAATTACCTTCGAGATAAACTTTCTCCAGGTGAAATTATTCCAGCTTGTGGATCATTGACCTGGCATGCCAAACGAACCAAAAAGTTAAGTACGGTATCGCAGTAGGACTTATCTATAGATCGGAGAACCTCATCAGTTTTAGTATATGATCCAACACCTGTGAAAACAAAAAAGTAGAAAATATAAAATATTGTGACTGAATTACTAGCATTGGGTATACTTTATGTCTAGAATAATCGAGTTTTCATCTTGTATATTAAATTTAATTAAAAAAAAAAGAAAGAAAGCTAATTTCGGTAATTCGAAGTTTGTATACCCTTGCAGTTTGTAATTGGATCATTGAAAATTTTATCATTTTGGTAACATTGAAAATATATCGAAGTTTGTAAATTTGTTTACCATTTACGTTGACATTTTAAATTTTATACGTAGAATTTCACATTTTCGTGGAAATCGACCGACCGCTTCTATGGCAGCTATACGATACAGTTGTTCGATCTTAATGATATTTAAACCGTACTTTTAAATCCGTAAAAACCGCTATATTCCTAAATTTATTGAAATGTCTTGAAAAAGAGATAAGTTATAGTTTATATACCCTTGCAGGGTATCATAATTTTGTTCAGAAGTTTGCAACGCAGTGAAGGAAGCATCTTCGACCCCATAAAGTATATATATTGTTGATCAGCATCACCAGCCGAGTTGATCCTTCAGTCCGTCTGTCTGTCTGTCCGTCTGTCCGTTGCTTCGCAAACTACTCTCTCAGTTTTTGAGCTATCCGAATAAAACTTTGTAGACAGTCTTATTCTATTGCAGCTGGTATATATGTCGGAACGCTATATCTTATAGCTGCTATATGAATGATATGACCACAATATCATATTTTCGCTATATTTGAAGATATTAGTCTCAAACTAAATATGATCCTTTAATTATAGTCCAGCAATACATTTTTAATTTCATGCAAATCGGACCGCTATATCTTATAGCTGCCGAAGGAACGATCAGCCCGAAATAGTTGATTTTCGTTGTTTTTATACCCTTGCAGAGGGTATTATAATTTTGCCATGATATTTGTAACGCAGTGAAGGAGGCATCTCAGACCCCATGAAGTTTATATATTCTTGATCAGCTTCACCAGCCGAGTCGATCTAGCCTAATCCGTCTGTCTATATGTCATATAGCTGCCATGGGAGGGATCGGTCGATTTACATGAAAATGTATAATTCTACACGTAAAATGTAAAATGTACAAAATTTACCTTATTTTTTCTACATTACCAAAATGGATCGATTTTCAATGATCCAATTGAAAACTGCAAGGGTTTACAAACTTCGGTTTACCGAAGTTAGCTTTCTTTCTTGATAAAGATAAGATTAATAAAAGATTAAAGATTAGTAAACAGCGTTTTTATGTAAATATAGCTATACATTTAAAATTTCATGCATATCGGACCACTATATCTTATAACTGCCATAGAAACGATCGGGTCAAATTAACCAATTTTTGTTGTTTTTAAAGATATCGGATTAAAACTTAGTGAATAGCGTTTTAATTTAAATTTAGCCATACATTTAAGATTTCATTTAAGTCGGATAACTATGTCTTATAGCTGCCATAGGTATGATCTTGCCAAATTATCCGATACTCGTAGTTTTTAAAGATTTCGGATCGATTTATAAAATTCCTTATTTTAATTTAATTTTATTTCTGCAAGGGTACATAAACTTCAGCTTGCCTAAGTTAGTTTTCTTTCTTATTTTTTAATTATTTATTTATTTTTTAGGTAGGAGGCGCGAATTGTAAAATGATAAAAAATTATTCTACTTGATGTTTGGCCAGTTTCGACCGATTATAAGGTATTTTCTAATCAACTTCAAGCACACAGAACGTTTGTTTTTTCGAGCTGAAAGCTCTCAGCAATAAAATCCACTTTCAGCTGCTGGTGTGCGCCCGCCCTAAGGGTAAAAAAGTATTATAAATTCTTCTTTCTTGACTATAGTAAAGCCTTTGACTCTTTAAATCATGAAGTTTTGTGTACAAAATTGAAAACTCAGTTCAATTTATCGACAACTGCTGTTAAACTTGTGACCTCATATTTAAAAAATCGCCGTCAATCTGTTGTAATGTCTAATGTTTCCTGTTCTTTTGTAGTCCTTAAACGTGGTGTACCTCAAGGCTCAGTTCTTGGACCTTTATTGTTCACTCTTTATGTCAATGACCTTCCCTATGTGTTGTCAGATAGTGATGTTCATATGTACGCAGATGATGTCCAGATGTATGTAAGCCGTCCGATTGATAGAATTGACGAGTGTGTGAATATATGTAACCGTGATCTTGATAAAGTTAGCAACTGGGCCAAAGACAACGGCCTTGGTCTAAGCCCAACAAAATCAAAATGCATAGTCATATATAAAAAGAAATTAAATATTGCTGACCTGCAGCCATTGATGATAAACAGCATGCCCATTGATTACGCTGAAAATGCTACATCATATTTAATAATAAACTTAGTTGGAATGACCATATAATCAGGGCTGTAGGAAAACGTATGGTTTGCTAAGATCTCTTTCCCCAGTTAAAAGTCTTTTACCCATAAATGTTCGTATGCTAATTGACAAGACCTGTCTAATCCCAACACTTTTTTATGGTATCGAAATTTTTTTAAATTGCGATGCAGCCAGCCATCAAAAAATAAAAGTGGCATATAATAATATAGCTAGATTTATATTCAATCTGCGCCGATTTGACCATGTGACCAGCTATGCATATAGAATATTTGAATTAAACTTGATCGACTGGATGAAACTGAGAGTGTTAATCTATCGGCATTAAATAATTTACACGGAGGAGCCTACCTATCTCTTTGAAGCATTAAGATTCCCTTCCTCTAGAAGAGCAAATAACCTGATTCAAATAAGACACAGATCTCTGCTTTCAGAAAGACAGTTTTTTGTACACGCAATTAGGCTAAGGAATCAACTTCCAAGTCCTCTAAAACATATTAGTAGCGCAACGCAGTTTAAGTCAAAACTTACATTACACCTACAAAAAACCAACTGAACTTAAAACCAAAAAAAAAAAAAAAAAACAAAGCGACCTATTCATTAACCCTTAGTGTTTAAGTGTAGCTTTGAGATTTTTATCCAAACATATTATTCTAAATTGTAATTCAAACCTGTATTTTTGTTAATTTGTATTTAGATTAATTTTTCGTACGTGACTATCGCACTAATTATAAGTTATCAACTTGTAGCGTTAGGAAAACATTATAAAATAATTTGAAATTAAAATTGAAAACGAGAAAGAAAACTAACTTCGGTAAACCGAAGTTTATATACCCTTGCAGTCAGCAATTGGATCATTGAAAATCGATCCATTTTGTTAATGTAAAAAAAAATGTCAAATTATGTAAATTTTGTAAATTTTACATTTTACATGTAGAATTTTACATTTTACATGTAGAATTTTACATTTTCATATAAATCGACGGATCCCTTCTATGGCAGCTATATAATATAGTTGTCCGATCTTAATGAAATTAAAACCGTAATTTTAGAACTATAAAAAATGACTATATCTCGAAATTTATAGAAATTCGTTGAAAAACAGAGAAATTAAAAATTTTTGTACATTAATTTCGCCATCATTCCTATGGCAGCTATAGGATATAGTGGTCCGATTTCGACCGTTCCGACATATATACTGCGTGCTAAAGAAATAAGACTATGCTGAAAATTTCAGCCCGATAGCTCAAAAACTGAGAGACTAGTTCGCGTAGAAACCGACAGACAGACGGACAGACAGACGGACAGACAGACGGACAGACAGACAGACGGACATGGCTAGATCGACTCGGCTGGTGATGCTGATCAAGAATATATATACTTTATGGGGTCTGAGATGCCTCCTTCACTGCGTTGCAAATATCATGGCAAAATTATAATACCCTCTGCAAGGGTATAATGAAGTTAGTACCTTAACGCATAGGATCCATTTTCTCCTTCATATTTAAAAACAAGTGAGAAAGCTACAGTCGAGTGTGACAGACTGTGATATACCCGGTATCCAAAGCATTGTGGGTGAAACTAAATAGCATATGGACATGGAAGAAAATGTTGACAATTGAAGACAAATGTTGCTAGAAACATATTGAGCAACACACCCGTGCGTCCTTAACATAAAAGAAGAAAGAAGCATACACAGAGACTATATCGTTTATAACTTCCATGTTTATCATTCGATTTTACTCAAAAAAAAAAGAAAAAATAAAAAATTAATAAAAATTTTATTTTTAAGCCAAAAATCACCACTATAGCTTATAACCCGTTATTTATGATTCTCGGGGGCGCAAGCGAACGTGGCCAAATTCTAAAATAAACTTGATCTGCGTATAACAGATTCCAATGTTGTCACAAAATTTGGTTACTCTACCACTTATAGTCTCTGAAATCTGTTGTTTCACACGGACAGACGGACAGATGGACATGGCTAAATCAGCTCAACTGGTGACGCTGATCTAGAATATATATAATTTATATGGTCGGAGATTTCTCCTTCTGTCAGTGACATACATTCTCGGTTAGCACTAACTTATGAAACCCTTGTACCCTATGGGTACCGTGTTAATATTGCCCGCGAAGTTGCATATTTTGCAGAAGGCTACTATGCTAAATAAATTGTCAAATAATGTATTTGTAATGTATTATCGAGAGCTTCTTCTTTCCTATCGGCAACATTTTTTTTTATTTTAGCACTACGAATTAAAATCTTATGTACAGATGGAGGCATATAAATCCAAAGACACAAGTGTACAAATATTGTTGCTGTTTGAAATGCATTATATCGAAAGGAATCCGTATCAATTTCATACCCAGATGCTAGTGTTCGTAGAATTACACCAACCCGATCAATTAATACTGATCTTACTCCTGTTGTTTTAGAAGCTAGTTTTGGTTTTGGTTCTATAAAAAAATGTCTTGCTGTGTTGCCGTCGTTAGTGTTCCCTGATCCAGGCTTCGGAATATCAACCAATATGCCCACTCTTTTCGCAAATTCTCTTGTACTTCATGTCATCTTTTATCTACAGCGGCTTTATCCACACGGCGAACACGTCAGTTTTTATACCCGGTACCCATAGGGTACAAGGGTATTATAAGTTAGTGCCAACCGAGAATGTATGTAACAGGCAGAAGGAGGCATCTCCGACCCCATAAAGTATATATATTCTTGATCAGCATCACCAGCCGAGTCGATTTAGCCATGTCCGTCTGTCCGTCCGTGTGAAACAACAGATCCCAGAGACTATAGGAGCTAAAGTTACCAAATTTGGTGACAACATTGGAATCTTTTGCACGCAGATTTGTTTTAAAATTTCGCCACGCCCACTTCCGCCCCCGAAAATCATAGAAACAAAATATAAGCTATACTCGTCATTTTCGGCTTTAAGTAAATAGATAAAATAAATAAGTAGGCACTTGTGGCCGTGTTTTGAAAATTTGAGTAAAATCGGATGATAAACATGGAAGTTATTAAACAATAAAGTTTCTGTCAATAGTCACACTCTCGCTCTATTGCACTGCTTACGAACAATTTCGCGTGTCTGAGCACATAGCTATTGAAAGAGAACAGAGTGCCAGCGAGTGTTGCTTAACATGTCCCTAGCAACATTTGTCTTTTTTGGGTGTTGCTAAACAAGTTTCCAGCAACATTTGTCTTCTTTTGTCAAAATTTTCTTTTTCCATGTTTATGTGCTATTTAATTTCACCCACAATGCTTTGGGTACCAGGTATCTCACAGTCAGTCACACTCGACTGTAGCTTTCACACTTGTTTAAATCATTGAGGTCATTTATTTTTTTTGGTATTGTACCACATATGCCACTTTTAGGGATGAAGATTGATGCCAAAACATTAAATACTTTTCCATCTATCATGGTCATATAAACTGATGATGTATTGTAAGAGAGGCTGTAAATAAAGCAAACGTTTATATTTCTCGAGTTGATATTTCAAACTGCTTTTATTAGGAGCGGTCTCCGCTTTATATAGATCCTAGCTTAGTTAGTTAACATGAAATCTTATTCTAGGCTTATCGCTAGACCAACGGATGGTCTGTTTATCCATTCTTGGATCCCACACAGGGATTCAAATTATATGTATATATTGTCAATTGCAAGAATTTGGGTTAGGCCCATTTGGCCGCTACATTTAAAGATATGCTGAGATCCCACGCAGGGATTCAGATTACATTAAATTATTTGTGTTACGCTCAACCTACCGCTATGTTTAGAGTCATGCGTACATGCGCCAAGCAACGTACAGCTACGTTGATTTGTTAAGGATATATATATATTTATATATAAACGTTTTCATGTGTGAACACATATGTTGATCGATAATGCAAATATTTAACCCATTGAAACCCCATTTGTACACTGCAGTTATTTTTTTAAGGTTGTTATTTTCTGCATTGGGAAAATCATTAGAAAGCGCAATAAGTGTTCTAGAAACTGTGTGATCAATCAGAATATGTAATGGAACTTTGAATGAGTGATCAGTAACTTCCAGACTATTAGGACAACACAGTTTTTTTGCAGACCGTAGGACATACGTCGGAAATATATTTGTATTCCGCTACCACTTTTCAAGTCTTTGTATGCCTTCTTTGTGTACCCACTGTCAATATATAGGGCTAAGGCCGCCAACGTCTGCGCGGAGATATGTTGCGAGCAGATATGTCGCTATGGCCCGTCCAGGATTTAAGTTGAGTTGTTTTTTTTTTCATTTCAATGACAATTTTTGAACGAAATTCTTTATTTTGTCACATATGCTTGCGCTGTGACTATCAGAAAGCCAAACTTATACATAAATTATAGACACATAATCTTATTAAAACCAAAACAAAAATAAATAAACATGTAAATACATCTAGGCGAGCGGAAGGCCTCAGCAGCTAGTGCTCATAATTTGAGATAGCTTTTATTTAAATATATAAATGTATCTGTTTGCTTAAAGCCAAAAATTACGACTATAGCTTATTAAAAACAAACTTGATCTGCGTGCAACAGATTCCAATTTTGTCGCCAAATTTGGTAACTCTAGCTCTTATAGTCTCTGAGATCTGTTGTTTCACACGGACAGACAGACGGATAGGCGGACATGGCTAAATCTACTTGGTTGATAATGCTGATTAAGAATATATATACTTTATGGGGTCCGAGATGCCTCCTTTTGCCTGTTACATACACTAACTCATTATACCCTTGTACCCTATGGGTACCGGGTATAAAAAACACTCTCTTGGCCACTGACACTGAAACTAAAATGAAATTAATATAAAATTAAAATGAGGGAATCTGCAGCTCATTTTGGACATTTTCACAGCTTAAAACATTGACCAATTGTTTAAAAATATTTTGATACCGAACCCAATCAAACTTTTAAAGATCAGCTCTACGAAAGTTTAGTTCAGAGGTAAATATTAGATCTCCAAGAAGCACTACAATTAATGCTGAATTTCGGGACGAATAACAATCACAGATCAGAAACACTTATTGCATTTAATATTTACATACTTTTTTTTTAAATAAAACCAAAAAATTATTTACAGGCACCAAAATAAAATTGTATGCAAATTTCAATGTTGACAATGTTGAAAATTGAATAAAGCGGAGCTAAATCAGCCATTTCGCCCACTGTGCTTTGTCGGCGCGGGAGTAAGGAAATATTTGATAAATACACCGCGACCCCTTCTAAATAGAGACCGGCAATAAAAAACAAAGGCGTATGGCGGGGTTTTTCATCTTGACCATAAAATAAATACAAATAAAAACAAGAAAGGAAGCTAACTTCGGTAAGCCGAAGTTTGTATACCATTGCAGTCTGCTTTTGGATCATTGAAAGTCGATTTATTTGTAAATTTTTATAACCTTACCTACACATTTTACATTTTACATGCAGAATTTAACATTTTTAAATAAATTGACCGATCGCCTCTAAGGCAGCTATATGATAAGTTGTCTGATGGTAATGAAATTAAAACCGTAATTCTAGAACCGTAAAAAAAAGCTTTATCTCGAAATTTATAAAAATACGATGAAAAACACATAAGGTAAATTGTTGTTCCATTAATTTTCCGATCATTCATAATGATAGAAGACTACCAGCAAAGTTTCATTCAGATAGCTTAAAAACTAAGATACCAGTTTGCGTAGCAACGGACAGACGGACAGAGTTCTGGACAAAATTAAAATAGCCTGCAAGGGTATAAATGTTGATATAAAATAAAGTTCAAATAATTTAATTTCACAGGGAAATAAGCAAATTAAATAGAAAAGGGGCCAAGATCCCAGCATACAAAATTATGGACATGCTAATTGCTTCTCCTCTGCTCGTCCCTGCCACCCCAAAATGCTGGTGCTTCAAAACATACAAGGACTAGAGAAGGAGAATGAAAGCAGTCCGTCCTCGGGAAGTAACAATGGGAATGCTAATGACCCGGGACGACTGAGCAAGCAGCCGCCATTGGGTTCCGTGGAGAGCTCATGGGGAGAGATCATGGTGGTCAATCCTAAGGATCTTCGCACGGCGACTTAAGCGCCAAGTTCGTGGCAGCAGCCGTCGTGGACGTGTACGCCCAACGATGCGGCACGTCGCAGGTGTTCTACGAGTACAATGCGGAGAGATCCACCAGCAGCCGACTGGACGAGGAAGAGAAGCAGGAAACGGAAGATTCCGGACACACAAAGATGTTGTTAATGTGTAGGCTAAGGTGCCTGCTACAGTTTTGTTACTGCATATACATATTGCTGAGACTGAACATTCTCCCGGCCGTTGAACAGGTGTTCAACCATCGCTAATGTTGTGGCTTCCATTTGCTGTATTGCCGTCGTAGAATGAATGCAATGCTCACAATAATTGATATCGCTAAGGCCAAATAAGCAGCTACTTAATGATGCTGCACAGTGCTGAATTGATTTTCCATGTTTTATCCTTCAGTTTGGCCAGCCTTTGTTGTAGAACATATAATTCGTCTAGTTCGAATACTCGGGTTGTAGTTTTTTGAGCTGGCTCTGATGTTTCTTCTACGCCAAACTTGGTGATATTGCCGATTGGTCCAGAAAATGCCCTGGAGTAAGGACTGACTTATCAGTCCGATTTGATAACATAGGGGTAAGCGGTCGTGAATTGAGGATTGCTTCAACTTTAAAGGTAACAGTGTTGAGCTCCTCAAATGTTAACAACGATGTGACTGGGACTGAACCAGTAGTCGTTTTGCTGATTTTACCGCATACCTCGGGGCGGTATGAACTTGAATTCTACCTACGATTTGTTGCAATTTTTATACCCGGTACCCATAGGGTACAAGGGTATTATAAGTTAGTGCCAACCGAGAATGTATGTAACAGGCAGAAGGAGGCATATCCGAACCCATAAAGTATATATATTCTTGATCAGCATCACCAGCCGAGTCGATTTAGCCATGTACGTCTGTCCGTCTGTCCGTCCGTTCGTCTGTCCGTCCGTCCGTGTGAAACAACAGATCTCAGAGACTAAAAGAGCTAGAGTTACCAAATTTGGTGGCAACATTGGAATCTGTTGCACGCAGATCAAGTTTATTTTAAAATTTGGCCACGCCCACTGCCGCCCCTGTAAATAGTAAAAAACTGTATATAACCTATAGTCGTAATTTTTGGCTAAAAGGAAATAGATAAAATAGATAAGTAGGCCTTTGCGCAAGTTTTCTGAAAATTTGAGTAAAATCGGATGATAAACATGGAAGTTATTAAACAATTTAGTTTGTATATATTTCTTCTTTTTTTTCTGAGCCACAAAGGCGGTAGAGAAAAAAGTGTTGCGTGCTTTCGGGCGCAGTATGCAGCTGCGTACAGCTGCAGAAATTTTTTTTTTTTTGAACATTGCTCAACTTCATTTGCTCAGCTTCATTTGTCAACATTTTGTTCTTTCCATGTCCGCGTGCTATTTAATTTCATGCACAATACTTTGGGTACCGGGTATCTTACAGTCGGTCACACTCGACAGTAGCTTTCTCACTTGTTTTTGTTTGTTTGTTGATGGTTTGGGCCTGGGCCTTATCGAAAAGATCGTTTCATCTATGGTCTTCAATTGATTGTTGGCGCCGACGACATTAGTTGCGTTATCGCAGTGGTCTGGCAATGGTATGGCATTTACCGCGTCGAATCAAAAATCGACGAAGAGCGGCTAATTTGGTTTGATGGTATGTGGATTTTAGTTTCCTCTCCGCTGAATCCTTTTTGTAGTTGCGAATATACTTCGAGATCTCTTGACTGATCTTGTCTTGCAAGTCTAATGCCTCTGCGACTGCTTGCTTTTCCATTGTATTAGCTATTATAGTATTACTTCACTTTATACCCGTCGGGAGCGTTTTATTTGCTTTAAAAGCTGGATACGTTCCTGTTCGCAACCGTCGATGGTCGAAGAATTGAACAATGACTTGGAAGATTTCTTTAAAGTTGACAACTCGACAAGTTTGTCCAAGATGGTTTCCTGTAGGGATCACCGAATGTGATCAACGGGTAGAAATCTGAGTTCTAAGCCAAAACGATATTGTAGTCCTTCAAAATCTAGTGGTATTTCTTGTGATTAGGAACAGCTAGAATACTGAATTCTGAGCCAAAGGATGATTGAAATTCTTCAAGGGGCTGGTTTACTGAACCAAAGGATGATTGAAATCCAAACCAAAGGATGATTGAAATCCTTCCAGGTGCTTGTTTTTTGTGATTAGGAACGGCTAGAATACTGAATTCAGAGCCAAAGGATAATTGAAATCCTTCAAAGGTCGCATGTTTCCTGTGATTAGGAACGGCTAGAAAACGGAGTTCTGAGCCATTCCTAATCACGTCGGGGTCACCAAATGTTAATGTGTAGGCTAAGGTGCCTGGCATACAGTACTTGAACTGTCTGCCTTATGTCGCTGCAACTAGAACATGAACCAGTTGGACTATAGATGGTGCACATGAGGGTCTGAAGTGGCAGTAGCAGCCACTGCTGGGCCAGGAGCAGCTTGGCGGCATCGGGAGCTGGTCCCGCTGCATTGGAATTCAAATTTAGGTAAATAAATAAATCTTTATAATCTTTAAAACCGTTTAGATTTTCGGTGGATTTTCGTGAACACCTTAAAACCTGGTCACTCTAGAATTATAAAACCCTATTAGATAGCTAAGGGTTTAGCGCTAGTGAGTACTAGGCTTTACATTCGACTTTTCACACACATACATTGCTTGACAACATCAAATGTACAATTAAGGTACAAATACAGTAGGCCTCCGTTATTCTCACTGCGACACGGCCTTCCTGACCAATCACACGTCCCTGTGTGTTAATTTAAAATTACAGTGTTCTTAAACGTCAGGTCTTATTACAATTTATTGCGAATCAACATTTCATTAGTTTTTCTTCAGATACATTTTATGGCATATAGACAAGTAAGCAAATGGGTTCCGATAACATTTCATAAGTTATTTTCATTACATTAAAAATTCAGACTTAACTAATTACTTTTACACCCAAATACCGACCCCGCTAAACAATTTCTTCTGTTATGGTGCGGTCACCACCGACCCCCGCCAAACCAAGTCCTTCTGTTATAGTGCCGTCACCAACGGCTCCCGCCATAACAAGTCATTCTTGTCTGGTACGGTCACCAACGACCCCCGCCATAACAAGTCCTTCTGTTATGGTGCGGTCAGTCTATCCCCTCTTGGGATTCAAAGACACATACCGTGTCATCCATATCTTCATTCCACACCTGGGAAGCAGACGCATCTCCATTTGAGTCGTCTATAACTTCATTAACTTCATTACTTATTTGTCTATTTGGCAATGCCCTCAAAAATTCATGCGCATACTAATATGATATTTTACGTGTTAATGATTTTAAAACACTCCATCTAGTAACTTGATTATATAAAAAGGACTGTTAAGCTTTGGTGTCTTTCTTATATTTTATAACTCTTGCTTTATTATTGTTAAATCATTTCTAACCATTACAAGCGTTTTTAACATTTTGGTCCTAGCTGGAGTTCTTATCCAATTAATATTAATATTACCTTCAGGCTCGCTAATTGACATTAAGTTTAAGTTTAAGTTAAGTTAAGTCAAACGCCGTAGGCATACTCTTCAGCGTACTCATGGTTCGTTCAACCCGACTTGCTCTTGTCGCTATTAAATGCAAGTCGACATTTAATGTCGTACAAAACTCACGACTGTACTTGTAAAACATCTACCCTGATTTCCGATAATACGGTTGTGGGTACCAAAACAAGAAGTCTATGCCCTAACTTCCTTTATGCAGCTTTCAGTATAAAGTTTCACAAAGTGGTATAAAAAGACGAATTTCGTAAATGCATCGACCTGCGCAATTATATACTTCTTCCACCTTAAAAATGGAATGTAATTCTACCTGAGTCTTTCTTGAGGATGGCTTCAAAAGCTTACAAGTAATTCAATTTTCTACAAATTTGCGGACGTATTTTGTCATGTTACCAAACCAATAACAACTATATTCTTTCTCACATTCTATATGTAAAACGCCTAAAACATGGTTAATAACTAACCATCTAAACGGTTTAGGAACAATAGGTGAACATCTAGTTCAACCAATTCTTTGAGTTTTTCGATGTAGAACATTCTTTCTAATTTCATAGATCTGTGCAATATCTTCTCTTAATTTATTATTATGCAACTTCTGGACTATAGCCGCTAAGTCAGTATCCCTTTTTTGTTCTGCCAAAAGCAAACTAACTGTTATTTCTGCCGAAATTTTTTTTTTTTTCACAACCCTTACGACTTCTTTGGTATCCAAAGATATATGCACGAAAAGAACTCGGCATGAGCCATTTGATGGCCCTTCTTATACTCGATACAAAAATCAAAAGATTGAAGATATGCCCACTATCAATGAACTCTGGGCGTTAACTCTACTTTAGACTTACTAAGCTTTAACGAATTGCAATCGGTAAACACTGTAAACCTTTGACCATACAAATAGTGCTTGAAATATTTTACTGTATTAAACACCGCTAGCGTTCCTAATTCGTAAGAGTGATATTTAGATTCCGGCATAGTTGTGCACTTGCTATAATATAATTTTCTGCAACAAAATTGCTCCATATCCATCAATAAACCAGTTCGAATATTCGCTTAAAATTGCCCTTAGTTGCAGTTTGATAAATAAGCATCAATATAGTCATCAAAGCTACACCAAAGCCTTGCCCGAGAATTTCAGGACCAACCATAACAGCGTGCTTTAAATAGCTGTCTTGCACTAAGGGCCGGTTCCGCCTGTTAAACCCGCCTGACAGCTACCTGTCCGGAAAACTTAGTCACAAGATAAAAACAATTTTATTTCCTGCCCTTCAAAAATTTGTCTGACTGTGAAAGAATAATTTATCGATTTTTGCTGTAAAGCACTGAACTGTCACTTTTGTGAAAAAAAATATACAAATTGGAAAAATGTCGGGAAACAAAAATCGCGGAAAACACCTTCAAGTCGAATCCTGGAAAGTTTTGCTCTTAAGTTTACTGCTCAGACAGTAGTACAACGGCCGTGGAAGATCATCTTAAGAAGAAAAACAGACCAGAGTTTGCTGCAGAGAAGCGGGAAAGGTATCGGCACTGGTGGAGGAGTGGCAACCTTTATCTCAACCTCTGTCGAAAAGATAGGTAGAATCATTAAACCAAACGCAAGCATTCAAGACAGCTGTCCGTCTCTTTTTATTGTTATCGGTTATCGGAAATAATTTTGTTTCCGGGCTGGAAAATATTTTACAGGGAGTCTGGGTCTCAGCTAAGTTAGCTCTCTCATTTATACGATAGGAAATAAAATTTTCTAAGCCGGAACTTTATCTGGCCTCAAAAATTTAACAGGGAGGGTAGGAACCGGTCCTAAATGAAATATAATTTTGATCAAATAGTTGTTGATTTCTACATTTGTCGTAATCTGTTGAGTACTGAAAACATTAGTGTTTCCTAAGCCTTTAGGGGGCTAAGGCTCTGGTAGTGAAGCGTGTGTGCCTGTCGCCGCGCCAAGCTAACTCAGCCAGTGGGAGATGGCAGCCACATGCCGACTACTGAAGACCGACCATACGTGGTGAAGAACCACATCCTGCTCGAGGTGCCCCTGCTCTAGACTAAATATGGCGGATCTAGAGAGGAAAACTCGAAAAAACCCGTAATCACCAGTGTTACCGTACCGTGCCTCTGTGATGAATGGCACTACGTTAGTGTGTCTTCTAACGGTGGCTTCCGGATACCTGGCACCTTCGGTCGTATAAGTGCCCGATCCGGGGTATGAGGCTCTACCCCGGGGGATACTTCCTTCCTCACTACTCGTGGGACCAACTTATGGATACTATCGAAAATACCCCTCAAGAAACATGGTGCTCTAGCAGCCCCAAATCGATTGAAATCGAACCCATCCGGGAGCCCGAAGATGCTATGGACATATGTTCACAAAGCTCTGGCACCGACAGCATCACCAAGGAAGAGGAAGAAACTCTGCTCGCCTCCCCTAAGGATGACAAACCCAAGCGGATCGCACTATTGGGCGCCGCAAGGAAGAGGTTGCGCAGACACCTTGCGAACGGCGTACCCATGGAGGAGGCCAAAAGGCTCGCCCAGAAGCCCAATGGACCCTCCAAGGGAAATGCCCAGCAGGAGTGGCGCTACCACTTATAAGAGAGGTAGATCGGCCAACACGACCCCAGAAGAGGCGGTGAAACAGAGGGCCATGTACAAAACCGCGGCACCTAGTGCCCAGGGCGCCCGAAGGGCGATCCTGCAAGTGTCTTGCCGGCCACGGAGGCTCCAGCAGCCACCACAACCGCAGCAGCGGATGGGCAGGCAACACAGGAGCAGTCACCCAAAGTCGGTGTCATGGCCTCTTATAGGGACGTTGCCAGCTAGGCGACGATGGCGATACTCCCTGCCGACTACCCTGAGCATCTCCTCACGACGGAACAACTGAACACCATTCAGTCCGCCATCCTATCGAGAGTGATGGCCCTGAGACACGGCTCTGTGAAGCCGCTGTTCTCTGGCTGCACCTTTCGACCAGGGTGGATGGCCATAACATGTGGGAATGCGGAGACAGCCGAGTGGCTATGCACAGAGGTGCCAAAGCTATGGCTGTGGAAGGACGCCCACATCAAGGTGGTCCCAGAGGCAGAGGCTCCACGTGCCGCTGTCTTCGTTGGGTACTTTCCGGATCCAAACGCGGAAATGAAGACGGACGAGGTCCTGAAGCTCGTCGAGGGCCAGAACAGCGGGCTGCGAGTGGGAGACTTGCGCGTCTTCCACCGTGAAATGAGGCAGAGCATGGCCATCATTACGATTGCGCTGGATCCAGTTTCGGCCAATCGACTGAAGTCGCTGGCATACCAACTGTCCTTCGCGTGGGGCACGGCTACTCTTAAGCCAAAGGCCAGCACGCAGCCGAAGACGCAGGCGGTGGCTCCTGCTCTCGCAGCGGAGAAGCCCACCTGCTCCAAGGCAACGCAGGACACGGCTGCGACAACGCCACAGAATGCCGCTGATTGTACAATTCGGCAAGGTAAAGAGGCTTGCGGCACCACAGTTGCCCAAGAGCCCGCGTCACCTACGAAAATCATGCGCCCTGCCCCCCACGGGCGCATCACGCGCGAAACAGGGCTCATCATCAAGGGTGTGAGGCGCACACCTGAGGAGGAGGCCCTTCTGCGCACGAACCGAGGCCGGAAGATGGCGGCTACCGCAGAGGGCGGACTAATGTCCGTCCTCCCCACCCTCCCAACACCCGAGACACCTCAGATGTCTCCAAGCGAACCTCCACCATGCAAAGGCCGCGTCTGACGTCCTTTGCAAGAGGTTTGCTACGATGGACATAGCATTTATCCAGGAGCCATGGAGTCCTGGGGCTTAGCACCCCATCTGGTAAGCTTCTATATGCAAACGGCCAACCTCGCCCCAAAGCGGCTTTGTTAATAAACAAAAATCTAACATTTGTTCCCCTTCACAGTTCATAACTGAGGACCTGGTGGCGGTCTGTTAAACACCACGCCCATGGCGAGCAGGAGGCAGTGCTGGCTGCCTATCTACCCGGCGATACTGACGATGTGCCTCCGGCGGCTACCTATGCCCTGGTAGAGCACTGCCAGAGAAACCGGCTCCGGTGGATAATTGCATGCGATGCCAATGCGCATCACACGGTCTGGGGAGCAGCAACATCAACAAAGAGGTGAGTACCTTCTTGAGTACTTAATTAGTAATAACATAGGTTTACTAAATCAGGGCAGCGAGCCTACATTTATCAATGCAATTAGAGAGGAAGTCCTCGACCTAACTCTCTGCAGTCTGAATATGTTGTCCGCTGCCTTAAACTGGCTCGTTGCAAATGAGATCACTATGTCAGTTTTGATATAGGAGGTGCCTTGCAATGTAGCCTAGTTACTAGAAATCCCAAAAAACAAACTGGGATCCTTTTCTGTTTTGAACTTGAGCAATCCAGAGACTGCTCCACCCGTCCGATACTAACAATAGACGAGTTAGGGCGTGAAGCTACTGTAATTCATACAAACATTGAATCGGCATATCACGCCAGCTGCGAACAAAAGTTCGTAAGATCAGTCGGGCTGTTCCCTGGTGGAACAAGAGCCTTGACGATGTTAAACAAGCTGCGCGAAGGCTCTTTAAAAAGGCGAGGAATGGAAGGCCACATGGGATTCCGACAAATCCGCTTTAACGCTATACAACAAAGAGCTGAGAAGGTCAAAACGGGCTACGTGGCGCCAACACTGAGGGCAGATTTCAACTCTCCCGGAAGCTGTCAGGCTACAAAAAGCCCTCTCAAAGGACCACTCAATCGGCATTTGTACGTTGAAAAGCCAGATGGAACACACACAAACAACCCAAAGGAAACGAGTAGTTTACTCCTAACTACTCACTTTCTGGGTGCGTGGCCATGGAACATCCCATCTCAGAAAGTGAGGCACCAACCTACCTCTCTGGGATTGGAGAGTGCCCACACCTGCGCGTGGCTATTGTGGCAGACTCCAATGGGGCTGAAAGAAGGAACCCTATCTATCAGAACGTATTGGAAACATGCCCTTTAGACTGTTTCATCAAAATAGCGTACAATGGGCCATACAAAGTTTTAGCCCATACAAATCCCTGGACCAGATGGAATTTATCCATGCCTATTGCAGCGGGACTGCACCAATTTGCACTCCCCTTGGTCCGTCTATTCCGAGCTAGTCTCGTGCTTGGACACATACCAAGCAAATGGGCTAAAGTAAAGTTGTGTTTATTCCAAAGGTAGGGAAGAAAGATTCCCAACTGTCTAAATCGTATAGACCAATTAGTCTTAGCTCCTTCCTTCTTAAAACTATGGAAAAGATAATTGACCAGCACATCAGGGAAGTGAACCTCAAGCATCTTCCCTACATAAGTACCAATATGCGTACCAAACTGGTAAATCAACTGAGACTGCCATCCATTGCCTTACAACAGTCATTGAAAAGGCCATTGGCTCTCAACAAATAGCACTAGGTGCCTTTCTAGACATCTCAGGAGCTTTTGACAACACGTCTTACGAGGCAATCCGTGCCTCTCTTGTACGTAAAAATGTCGCCACACCCATTATTAGGTGGATTCTGGAAATGCTCAAATCCAGAATCATAACTGTAGACCTAGGAGGAACCATGACCTCAATCACAGCCACAAGGGGATGCCCTCAAGGGGAGTACTCTCCTCTCCTGTGGACTCTGGTCATAGACGAGCTACTGTTTGAGCTCAAAAACCTAGGGTTCCCCACTCAGGGCTACGCTGACGATCTAGTCATCTATATAGTGGGCTGGCATGAGCAAACCATCTCGGACCGCATGCAGCAAGCCCTCAATATAGCCAATAGATGGTGTCAGGATAAAGGACTATCCATAAACCCGTCTAAAACTGTTCTAGTTCCATTTACCAGGAAAAGGTCTCTCCCTGACAAGACCATCCCTAAATGGATCAACCATTGACTTTTCGGTTGAAGCTAACTACCTGGGAGTTATACTTGACTCCAAGCTCAACTGGAACTCACACCTTGAAAAGACCATTAACAAAGCCACTCGAGCATACTTTGCGTGCAATAGGCTTTTCGGTAGAACATGGGGCCTGAGTCCCAAAATGATCTACTGGTCTTATAACACTGTGGTAAAACCGATCATAACCTATGCATATCTTGCTTGGTGGACGAAATCTACCCAGAAGACAGCTGCGGCTGCACTTATCAAAATACAACGACTGGTCTGCATAGGCATCACTGGAGCCATCCGGACATGCCCCACTGCAGCACTTGGAGTTATAACTGGCATTCCCTCTCTACCCATCGCCCTGAAAAGGAGGCCTGCCTGGGGCACTTCGCCTCCAAAACATCACCAATATAAAAGTGGTGATCTAACTGGGCATCTACGGGTACTCGAGCCCCTAATAAACGAACCCATTCTGCGTATAACAGACGAGCAGAAACCAAAACTTGTTTTCCACAGAAACTTCTCTGTAGTCCTGTACACCAGACACGACTGGACAACAAAATCAATATCTCTGCCCAGTGGATCACAAACGTGGTACACTGACGGATCGAAATTGGAAAACGGCGACACCGGGGCTGGTATTTTCGGACCAAGGTTCAACAAATACATAGCCATGGGAAAGTCCCCAACCATCTTCCAAGCTGAGATACACGCCATAGAAATCTGTGCTCGTGAATGCCTTCGCAGGAATATGCAAGGCGCACGGATTTACATCTTCTCTGACAGTCAGGCGGCGCTCATAGCGCTGAGATCTTTACGATCACCTCCAGACTAGTAGAAAACTGTTTCCAGCAGCTGAACGCCCTTGCCTCCAAAACACCTTAACGGTGGGCTGGGTGCCAGGGCATGAAGGCCATATAGGAAACGAGGTGGCAGACTCCCCTAGCAAAACGCGGGGCGATGACACCACTAATCGGCCCTGAACCATTCTGTGGACTTTCGAAAGGACACAAAAGGGAACTGGTCAGGAAATGGGAGGAAAAGGAGATAAGTCGTCACTGGACCGACAGTGCAGGGCTGAGACAAGCCAAACAATTCCTCGTCCCCAGATGTCGCGATCCAAACGCATCATCAATCTAAAAAGAGCGAGATTCGCACTCTAACAGGCTACCTAACAGGTCACTGCAACCTAAGGTATCACCTTAAGAAATTAAAACTTTCAGAAATCGACACATGTAGATTCTGTGAGCTGGAGCCAGAAACATCAGAACATGTTCTATGTGAATGCCCCTCACTAATCAGACGTCGACTTCAACAACTAGGAGGTGAACTTATCCCCCCTACAGAATTTGGGAAGAGATAGACCTCGCCAAAGTGCTCTCCTTTATCAGAAGCCTAGGAATAGAGGCTCTACCTTAATCCTACAGGCCGGCACAAAAGACCTAACATCTGGTCGCTCACCGGATACAATAATTATACCCGGCACCCATAGGGTACAAGGGTTTTATAAGTCAGTGCCAACCGAGAATGTATGTAACAGGCTGAAAGAGGCATCTTCGACCCAAAAAAGTATATACATTCTTGATCAGCGTCACCAGCCGAGTCGATTTAGCCATGTCCGTCTGTCCGTCCGTCCGTCTGTCCGTCCGTCTGTCCGTGTTGGTAAACCGATCTCAGAGACTATAGGAGCGAGAGCCATCAAATTTGGTGACAGCATTGGAATCTGTTGCACACAAATCAAGTTTGTTTTAAAATTTGGTCAAACGGTAAATAACGTAATATTCGCTATAGGCGTGATTTTTGGGCCAAAGTAAATAGATAGACTTAATAAGTAGGCTATCGCGGACGTTGAGTAAAATCGGAAAACAAACATAGAAGTAGTTAAACAATAAAGTTTCTGTGTATACATGTTCTTCTTCTTGAGAAAGAGAGGGAGAGAGAGCGCACGTGTATGTTGCTCAACATGTTCCCAGCAACATTTGTCTTTGTTGGGTGTTGCTCAACATGTTCCTAACAACATTTGTCTATGTTGGGTGTTGCTCAACATGTTTCTAGCAATATTTGTCTTCATTTGGTAAAATTCCATGTTCATGTGTTATTTAATTTCACCCACAATGCTTTGGGTACCAGGTATCCCACAGTTTGTCACACTCGACTGTAGCTTTTCCACTTGTTTTTGCCTTTGGCGACGGCCACTGTGCAAAAGTCCACACGCTTCTTGTAGATTTATTTTCGTTTCCGCTACCGATGCCCTTGATGTCTGCATGGTTTTTGATAATCTCCAATCAGGTTCCGATTTTGCGCTTCCAACGCTGCCATGTATTGATCGAATAGATTGTCTTTAGACGAGGCGAATCCCACTTCTGATGTCGGAGTAAGGTCCTTACTTAGTTTTCCAATTTGCTAAAGTCCGAAATAAGTAGTGAGTTATTATTGTTTTTCCTGCGCTTGCTCGAATGACTTCACGTTCAGCTTTTTCCTTTCTATTTTCTGCACCTGTCATATTCTTGTGACTCTCTAGTCATCTCTTTCTTACAAGGGTCTAGCGCCTTACGAACAGACCTCACTAGGCAACAGTCTGTCCTTGTTATTTTCCGTTACCATGCTTTAAGTTATGTACTCACCAGCAACCAAATAAGTGCGTGCGAGAGGAAGAGAGAAAGTAGCGATGAGAGGAAATTTCCATGCTTACTATTTGATTTTACCAATTATTTGACGAATGCTTTTTTAATGATTAATGATATAATTCTGCAAAAACATAATAAATATATAATAATAGAATGTTTGATTTTTTATGGTGCTGTACGCAGAATTGTGCGGCCGAGTGTTTGCACAAATAATAATAAAGTCAACAATTTACAAAGCATTAGTCCACAGATTTTAAATAAATAATTCGATGTTGGTTTCCCTAGAATCCTTAGGCGAAAATGCTTTAAAAGCATGGAATAAGATCTACAAAAAAGACTCTCACACGCAAGGAAAAATAGTCGGATCAATACTATGACTGACCTTTTCCACAGGACGATAGATTCCTCGGATCCATTAATATCTAGTGTCTGTTTAAAGGAACGAAAAAGAACGAACACAAAAAAACCTCTTCCCAAAGAAGTGCTAAGTCTTTTGGAGTTGTCGTCTACCGAAAACAGAAACACATATGAAAACAAGTAAGAAAGCTTCAGTCGAGTGTGCTCGACTGTGAGATACCCGGTACCTAAACGATTGTGCTTTACATTAAAAGGCAATTTAAAATACTATATAATACTACTTCGATACTTCTTAAAATAAATTGCCTCTCGAATTAGCTCCCATAGCCCAGCGGTCTAAGCGCTGAAAAAACGTTGTTTATGCAAGCAAGGTCTGAGTTCTAACTTTTTCAGTTTTTTTCTTTTCCATTCAGTTAATACATTTTATTTCAGTTTTGCCAAAATAAGGTTAACAGTTGTCAAAGCATACTTAGTATGAAAATGGCCGCTTCACGTGTAATATAGGTAATGGCCATGTTGTCTAAGCGGCCGATGCGTTCACATTTTGCAAAATTGGGCCGAGTTCAATGCCACACAAAACCAAAATATTTCTTTTTTTAGCATTTTTATTTCACTTTTTAGCTTTTCTCCGTGTATATTAATAAAAAACGGAAGAAACGCAAAAAAATCAGAAAAAACTAACAAAAAAGTATGGGGCGCGGTCAGGGCTCAAAGCCACGAGCCTGACGGCTACAGGCTAAGCAGCTTGCTTTAGGGACATGTCTTAAAATTCAAACTTTATTGCTAATATCTCCCATGTTTATCATCCGATTATACTCAAATTTTCAGAAAGCGACCGCTCAAGCCTATTCATTAACTTTTACCCTAAAATAACAAGCATAGCTAATATGTATAACGTTTTTTATGATTTTTGGGGACGGAAGTGGGCGTGACCAAATTTTTAAACAAATGCTGTCACCATATTTGGTGGCTCTAGCTCTTGAAGTCTCTGAGATCTGTTGACCAACACGGACAGACGTACAGACGGACATGGCTAAATCGACTCGGCTGGTGACGCTGATCAAGAATATATATCGGAGATGCCTCCTTCTGCCTGTTACATACATTCTCGATTGACACCAACTTATAATACCCTTGTACCCTATGGGTACCCGGTATAAAAAATTTGACGAGCCATCTGATTCCGGTTCTGATGAGGACCTAAACGGAGGATGCTCTATAGTACCTGAAGAAGAAGAAGATGATGATGTTAAAAACAAAAACCAATTTTTTTAATGAATATATATTCCGTATATGTACATATGTCGGAGAGTATGTGTATATTTTAATTGCGCGCCTAATAAATAGGCTATAGATTGCCAATGACAGTTCCGGTAAAATGCGAAACAATTTGTGAAACTGTATCGATTATGGCTCCGTGAGCATTGTCAGGATTACGATACTACAGAGGATAGGTGACTTGGTAGGAAGTGGTGACCTTCATCTCTTTTTGAAAAGACCTTTGGAACTGACAAAATGGTTACAGAGACTCGCTGCACAAATCCGACTCTAGCAGTGCAATCAGCATACTCTCCTTAAATAAAACAATATGGAGCAAGTTTGGGGTCTGTAAGCAGACGTGCACAAGTTAGCAATGTTGTCTTCTGTTTGGAAGCACCTGTTCTTATTGTCCACGGTTCGAGACTTGACTAGCCATCTAATGCGAGTCTTAGTCTGAAACAAACTTAATCTGCATTCAACAGATGAAAATGTTATTAATTTTGAAGCTTAGCACTTTAAATTTCTGAGATCTTTTGTTTTATACGGACAGTACTTTTGTACACGGCTTGTATTAGCTATCAAATACCTTTTAGATATATTAAAAGAATCAGCTTTTTAATCACAAATGAGACTATGGAGGTGTTTAAAGCAGGGGTCGGCACCCAGGCACACTCTGATTTTAGTGCGTATGTGTGCTAACAGACCCGAATAATACTAACAGACTCGAACGATTTGCTTCTCTGCTTTTGCGAGAACCAAGCAATTGTGAACTGGCTACTCGGTAGCTTCTCTGCCGTAGTGGCACCCAAAAATATAAATACGAAGCCGTTTTAACATAGCTCCGTAGCTTGCTACGAACAAGAATCCCGAACAAACATAAGCGCTTACTGTGTAAGTGAGCCGACAGCGCTGCCTGACATTTTTTCCTATGCACAGTGCATAGGACGTTGCCGACCCCTGGTTTAAAGCCATTGAAAAAGCTGCTTAGTGTATTTTTTTCATACGATAAATTTGTTTATACTTTCCTGGTACTACAGTGTCTCGTGTACTCTCAGACGACTTTTTTCGCTGTTCTACTAAATCGGCTCCAGGACGTTTAGCTAAGGATTCCCGCAATAATTCATCTTCAGATCCATCAACTTTGGTTTCTCGGTCATCATGCTTAATACGGTGCAGCTCCCATTTAATAATAACTTCTGCTAAGTCGACAGCTAGTTTTTTATGTTCAATAGATGCAGTTGGAGGAAATCCTAGGCGTTGCATATAATTAATTAAATGTTGTACAAGTTGATGTCTAACAGGAAAATATACCTATAATATATGTCATGAATTAATACTTTTCTGCTATAAAAAATGAATACTTACTTTATAATGACGAATTATAAGTTGTAAAATATGAAACAATTGCTGCATGGCGTGCCCTTCTTCAACGATAATTTTTTTGGTCCAGTGTGTCAACATAGTGTTTCCGTCTTCCATCCGTAATGGCATAGCTGGTGTGAGCACATCAAGCGCTTGTTTAACTATAGACCTGGCTTCCAAGGCATGTCCTTTCAGCAGAGAATGAAAAACTTGCAGGACTATTTTCTTATGAATTGCCAATCTAGCAATTATATGGGCAAGCAATAAATGACCATGGTATCTGGCAGTGGGGTCAACCGAGTTCTTACTCAGTAAACAAGGCCAAGCAAAAGTCATAAGACGCCTTAGCTTATTACCCTGCCGCTTATTATTAGCGTCTCCATCGTGTATGTGCTGAGATGCGCGTTCTACCAATAGACATGCTAGTTGTAACAAAGCAATTCTCACGGCATCATCATATTGTTTATCGGGGTCAAAAACATTATTTATAAAAACGGATACAATATTTTTTTCATCTTCCTGATATGGTGTCGGTGGAGCGCCGATAAGTTTATTTCCTTCGCCTTTATCAAAACTTACAGTGAAACATGGAATAATAACAGCTGTTATTATTTTGGCTTTTAACTCCTCAGAAATTGTATCGTTATTAAAATTTTCCACAAAGTAAAAAAACGCATTTCGTTTCCAAGTAACGGTAAAGCTTTGGGAAACTGTGCTTTGTAAAAAGTCTCGTAAGAAGTAGACATCAGGTATAAACCGAAAACAAAGTGCTCTTAATAATTGAAATAGTAAATCAATATCATTTGTATTATTTGAAAAATACAAAAGAAGTATTTTTCCAATTAAATGCCACAAATCACAAGCTACATTTTCATCGCATGTCGAGGACAAATTACTTTGCCAGCAACTCTTAAGGGCATCTACAATATCTGGCCGTGTCGGAATCCACTGCTCATCAGATTCCATTAATGTAAAAATTATTAAAACGGCCTGATGTTGAGCTTCGTACATATGAGGTTGACTAAGTTCGGTGTTACAGTTTATGTAAGTCAATAATTTATTGTATTTACTTATTTGTATAACTTTTCGAAACGATGCTCCATTTGTGTGCTTTAAAATATATATAAAAAATCGATTCCATTGAGCATCTATCATGATTGATTCCATTAGAAATAAATCCACAGTTTCAGCTGGAAATCTTTGCAGGAACTTGAGAAGTGCTTCCCGATATGGGCTGGATGCCTCAATCAATAAGTTCTTTTCAGTTTTTAAAACCAGATGGCACAACTTTTCAATATATTTTACTGATGCCGAGATATGATAAAACATTTCAATTAGAGTGACTATCTTCTGTTCATACTCTCCACCTTTTGATGAAGCAAAGAAATTAATATTCAAATTTGTACACTTATAGTCTCCAACAAATATTTCAATTATTTTTGAACAATGCTGCAATATTTGCTCACTTAACTTCTCATTGAACATTTGTGGAAATAACTGGGTAAAATAAGATAATCTTTTTATTGCCGGAATAGATAAATTCCTGTGATCACCCAATTTCAGCAACAGTGGACGCATGGCAGATTGCACCTGAAAAGACCAAATATATAAATGTATAAGTAATATGCGAGTAATAATAATAATATAATATGCTTGTGCAAACCCTAATTAAAATAATAATATTTAAGAGTTAAGGCAAAGACTATATATTACATTATTACTATTAAATATATTGGATCTTATACAAAAACTGTTAAGTTTTTATTTCAAGCTTAATAAGGCGGGCGTGCGGGTAACACATCAAATTATAAAAATAAAAACACGACGAACTGATTCGATCGGTTCTCGTCATCGGCTTTTTCGTTCGTTGATTTCTCGAATCCTGAAATTTTCGACACTAGAAAATTTTTATTGTTTTGAGCACTGCATACCCTCTATAACAGTATACCAAGTTTGTAAGGCATTATTATTATTATTTTGTTTTTGGTTTATTTTCATTTCTTTTTTGTTATTATACCCGGAGGCAAACTAAAAACGCTTGTAAAATCAAAACGGGCAAGTCCTGCAAAATTTAAAAGCATCGGCCGCTTTGACAACTGGCCATTACCGATGTTACATATGAGGCGGCCACTTTCATACAAAGTGTTACGAGGCTGGCGAAGGTTTCGCAGTCGCGAGCTAATTGCCCAATTTGAATTGCTAGATTTTTTCAGTTATGAAAACCGTTTTATGTAAATTTGTAATAAATAAATGTTTAAATTAAGATTTCAGCCTATTCTATACTACAAACCATAGGCTCGAAGTGAATGGAAACTCTCTGGGACCAAGAAGTGTCCCATCCTTCTGAAATACTTTGCCATCCGGAAATTCATAGCCAAGAGTGCACGTCTTCTGGAAAGTATTCCTTTACCAAGAGTGTAAAGGAGTGCGGACTAAGTAGTACAAGAAATTGACAATCAGGATCCAGATTTGGCGACGACTCTAGCCGGTAAAACGCACAAGGGTAGCGCATTACTAGCCAGTAGAGACGTAATAGGACGCGAGGCTGGCGATCAGCGCGCCCCAACCATGTGAATTGAGGAAGCTCAGGGTGAAGTTTCACTGGACCATTTCTAGGCTTCGACGATGGAAATTTATCTGCACGAACTGTGATAAACTCAGGTCAGTTCGTGACGATACGAGTACGCCGATCAATGTGCACCTAGCAGTGCAGCGCAGCCGGCACTACCATGGAATGCGGCTGGATTCATGGCAAATAATGTAGCACAGCTCGCACCACCGAAGGGCGCGGCTAAATTCACACCAGGAGGTACAGAGCAATCCGTACCACCATGGAATGCTGCTGGATTCATGGTAAATGACGCAGCTAAATTTGGATTTTAAGGCAATTCAGCAGGATTTGCTTCAGGTGGATCGGCTTTCATGCCACGTTTTAACCCCAATACAGCAGGATTTTCTCAACCCCACAGCGCGGGATTTAATGCTGGCGGAGAATGTGGAAATATGCCGCAGTTTGCCAGCACACAGTTGCCATATCCAGGGAATTGTGAAGCCATGTTGACGTCGGCGCGTCAAGTAATATCGCAAGAATTACCTGTTTTCTCCGGCAAGCCCGAGATGTGGCTGTCATTTATAACCGAATAATTTGGAATCGGTAATACGATTGGCAAGGGCCAGGGCCAAGGCTCTTGCATCCACCGAAAGGGCGGTGCATAATAATTGCGCCACTATGCTGTCAGTTGAGCTTCAGAAATATCTAAACGATTGAGTCCTGCTGAGGTACCTGGTTGTTAAGGTGTCGAGCGATCTGAAGCTGGATTGGGGTAGACAACATTTAACAGCAGGAGGAGGAAATTTGGCTACCTTTGAACTGCAGAGTAAAGAAGCCCTGCAAAGTTGATGGATTTAAGTTGCCGCACAATATGCTTTTGCACTCCGAGCGCTCTGCGATCAAAGATGAGATTGAACCAGAGGAGAAAAATAGCGACGTTTTCCCTGACGGTCGTCCAGACATAAAATATGTGCTAAAAGAAGAGCGCACTATAAGCAATCTGGATCTGCCAGTGCAAAAAATCGATTATCAAATGTTTAATGATCACCGACTTCTAGGACCACATGAAGATCGGGGTGCCACTGAAGGTACGCGAAGTTGATAATGACAATCTTATCGCTGCATCGATGTTCTGCAGTGGCGCAAAGTAGGATCTAGTAGTCGAGTTTCCTAACAAGAAGGAAAAAAGGTAATCAGACTATATCACATTTGTCTGCAAATTTTGTGGAAAGCCTCTTATAATGAAAGAAGTGAGCTCTTAAAGTTTAGTTGTCGTTGATCTTTGTTTAATAAATCCATGTTGGCATTGAGAAATTACTGATCTTCACAGGTGCTGCAAATGGGGAGTTATTACGTTTTCGAAAAGTTTTGGAATGTCTGAAAACTTAGAGATTCCTCTATAGTTATTAGCTTCCACTTTGCTACCTTTTTTGTGGAGGGGAATGACGAATGATTCCTTTCAAATAAGGGGAAATTGGGATGTTTTTTAAGGATAAGGTAACCCATTTTAAAAGGGGACTGCACAGGGCCTCGGCACAATACCTAAGCATACAGCCTGGAATTCCATCGGGACCTGGCGAATAAACCGGCTTGACACGATAAAGATTCACAAGAAGGGTGCTTTCGTTTAAGCAAGGACTGAAGATTAGTTTTAATTTGGACAAAGAAAAAGTAGTTTGAAAAAACTGAGCAAAAAGATCGGCGATTGCCTGATCATTGTTTGCTGTCGTATATTCAAATGAAAGCGAGGAAGGATGTGTAATAGTGTTAAGCGTTTAGTGTTGTCAAAAAATGTAAAACTCTTTTGGGTCCTGCACGAACTGAACCCTACAACGAGTCAAATAGTTTTTATAACACTGCGCGATAAGCACGGTGAACTTAGACCGAGCCGCTAAATAGCGAGAATGAACAGCTTGAGAACCGTTATGTTTAAATTTAGAATAGAGATAGAGTCAACTCTTTACTAAACCAGGGAGGCTTTTTTGAGATTGACGGATGGTATAACGGAACAAATTCGGTAAAAAAGGAATTCACGGCATCTTAAAAAATATTCCTGGCACCCACCATGTCGAGATCGGACCAATCAAATTCAGATATGAAAATATTCCGCCTTACGAAAGCAGTGAATTTTCTTTTCTGGCCGATCAGACTTATTCTCCATAGCAGTCCCAATATCGATAGTCACATCGAAAGTAGGATGGTATGGATCTTCGGGTAGCGTCAAGGGCGGGACCCTAACCAAACTGACTCTTGCCGGATCAGAGACAAAGCAGAGGTCTAGCAAGCGATCTAAGGAATTTCGTACATAATTGACTTGAGACAACGAAATGTCAAACAAGCCATCAATAAAATCGTGACGTGCCAGTAGTTAAAAGTGTGTTAGAGGATTCAGTTGTGGACCAAATAGCTCCAGGAATGTTAAAGTCACCTAGAACAATTAAATGGTCCCTATCCGAAAGTCTATTGGAGACCGCCTGAATAGCGGAAAGGTGGTTCCAATAAGTAGGAAGTTCCGACAAGGGAGGAATGTAGGAACATGTAATAAAAATAAAACTACCATTAAATGATAGCTTCACACAAAGGAATTCAACATCGTTGCATTCCTCGAAAGCTAATACTTCAGACTTGAGGTTTGAGTCAACCGCAATGAGGACCCCTCCCCCTCGCCTGGAAGGCCGATCAAGCCTGTGTGTTGTGTACACAGCTGGAAAAACTTCGGAGCTTAGGATCTCCGGCTTTAACCAGGTTTCTGTGAACACTATCACCTGGGATGCAAGAAACACTATCAGAATACAATTTAGGAAGCTTACTACGTAAACCCCTTGCATTCTGATAGGTAAGAAGGAGGGAATTGGTTAGTTTTTTGGAGCTGGTACAGTGGTTTTGTCCGGCCTGGGTAGACTAATTCCTACCGGCCTTCTTTTTCTTTTTCTTGGCTTCGTACTCCTTAACAACAACATACTGCGGCCAGAAATTGGCAGAGCATATTGTGTTAAAGAGTTCGTCAGGGACATTTATTTTGAAAGATGAAATATCCCTAGCGTAAGAAAATTTAAATTTTTCCACCTTAATTTTATCGGACTTCGTTCTGTCTAAAGACAGTAACATCTTCAGATGTTTGAGATGGGTGAAGCCGGGAGATAAATATCTGCCTCGTTGGTAGTACTGCAATAAGGGCTTTTGGCAACACAGACTGGTTGGCTGTATTACCAATTTCCGCCGGTAATCCAGGCCTGTCACCCTGGGGAGCATTCGGGACTGGGATCTGAGGGGTCGTTAATTTTGATTTTGACCCGCCAGCGGACTCAACGGACATCACTGGAGCTGCGGTCCCTGTCACGGTCATTCGGAGGCCGAATCTTTCCTTGCACCCGACCTCAATATCATAGGAGTTAGATATATTGGGGTCGGGTCCCTTTCCTATCGCTCTTTGGTACGACCCAACTCCTAGAAAGCACTACATTGCGCTTTGTTGCCAATTGTGAATCCGCCAATATTAAAGACGATGAAATGACTTAGCCTTAATGAAGCTTTTTTATCAACCAGCGGAAAAATATGAAGTATGTTAGAATAATATTATGTACTGCTTAGCAACTGCTTGCTTGCAACTGCAAAACGCAAAATAAAAAAAAACGGATGGCCAAAGCTGCATTAATAGTACTTTGAAAAATTGGGAAAATGCGAATTTCGGGACTAGTAGGCCGATCAAAAAATAGTTTCTTAGCGTGCATCTTTAACCAGCATTTAAAAAAAAATCAAGGCGATCTATACTAAACATGTAAGAAATCTACAGTCGAGCGTACTCGACTCTAAGATACCCGGTACCCAAACGTTTACTTCACGTACAAGCACTGTGTCGATATTAGAATAATCGTTAATGAAAACTAATCGCAATTAAAATAACGCTTTTTTAACTATTAAAAGCGTTAATGAAAACTAATCGCAATTAAAATAACGCTTTTCAACTATTAAAAGCGTTACATCCAAAAACTCGACGACACACCAACACTCGCTCGATCGAAGCCAACGGTGCCAAATGTAAAGCGATTGGCTCTCCTAAAAAATAATGTCGCTTTTTGTAGCAAAAGTGTTAAAGATATTTGGTACGACATTTGCCGAGAATTTTATAATATAGGGTGTAGTCTAGAGGTCTAATTGCCGGGTGATACCTCTAGCGCGGATAAGTTATGAGATCTTTTTACCAACTCGGACAGGCGGACAGACGACATGGCTAAATCGACTCGGTTGGTGATGCTGATCAAGAATATTACGACTATAGCTTTTAAAAAGTTTTTTTATGATTTTCGTGCAACGGGCTTTTGGCAATACATTAGTAGTACCAATTTCGGCCGGTATTCCAGGCCTGATGCTCTGGGGAGTTTTCTGGATTAGGATCGGGGTCATTAATTGTGAACCCTTGGCGGACACAACGGATATATTTGGAGGCCGGAGCCCGAATCTATTCTCGCCCCCGATAATAATATCATTGGAGTTGATATATTATTTGGGGTCGGGGGCTGTGCCGAGGGATTCGCCTCACATGTCCGGCACCTGGGAACGCATGGTGCGTTCAACTAAGTCAATCCTGACAGAAATTTTGTCAAATGGTAGTCTGAAGGAAGAAGTCATACGCGCGGCACTGGCTGATGCCGAATGTACGTTAAACTCAAGGCCCCTGACATACATCCCGTTGGAATCGGAGAGCTCCGAAGCCTTGTTGGATTCGAGAGTATCTACCCTTTCTTACAAGACGAACGAAATGGTTCCAGCCAAACCCAAAACCAATCGCAGTGAACGACGTGGTTCTCGTCGTGGACAACCATAGTGTGTAGGCGTCATTGTGAAATTGAAGAGCGGCAAACCACAAGTGCAAGCGGAGAAAAAATTTAATTTATCTTTGTTTTGTAATCAAATGTTTAAATAAAGATTTCAGCGAATTTTATACCACAAACCAGAGGCTCGAAGTGAGTGGAAACGCTCTGGGATCAAGGAGTGTCCCAACACTAAGTATGCTTCGACAACTGTTGACCAGATCAGAAAGAAATTAAAATTAAACAAGAAATTACGATAAATAATTCAAATTTTTTGCATTGCCTCATTAAAAATGGAGAGTGAGTCAAATAAGTCTACATAAGAGGATTTGGAAGTTGAATCCATGTTCTGTGCCATCGTCACTTTTATCTCACCTCGTTAAGATGTGTTTTTTGTTTGATATCGAAAGTTTTCAAAATGATATATGTATGTAGGTATCCCATTGTTAGTTTTTGTTCATGCTGAACAAAGGGAGGTCAGCAATAAATCCAAGTGGACATCACTATGTACAAAATGTACCTTTTACCCGGTTCCGAGGCGGGCACGAAGCCGCCATATTTTGTACTCTCTTACTCGAAAATAAAACCCCGAAGCGAGAAAACATACTCGAGCTGATCATCCATTTAAACCATCAACTTTATTTACTGGGAATTTGGGACACCAGCTTACCAGGCCCCGACATCGTCATTTTTGGTCCTCCGCCCGAGATATTCCAGCGCCTTGCCAAGATAAGTACGGTGCCGAAATTCCCACCATATGTGTATATACATACATACATATATATATATATTGCTGCACTTAATACACTCTATCTATTGCCCCACTTTCAGCTTGTGGTTGCCTGTGCAGTAATATATGTACGTATGCATGTATGTACATAGCTATATGCACTCCTATACGTATTCTAACTCAGCCAATATTCAATAAGGCTTACATCCATTTTTTTTTCCATACAAAAAAATCTATGCATATTGTCCGTATGTGTGTCCATCCATATTAATCATAAAATTATCCAGTGAACATAAATTCATACATCAAACCTGCTCTCCATACATAAAAAGCCATACAAAATCTTCCATCTACACCAATTTCCTCAGTGAACATACAACTTATATACATACAGAATTTGCATTCGCATATGTACATGGCCGATCTATGAACATAAATACATATTTACATACATACATACATCAATTACTTTTGGGTGTTCATAAATCGGCGGCATTTAAAGAGATCTTGCATCCCACATACATACATACATCCACTACATATCTAGGTGTCTCACTTCACAATAACAACAAAAACAAAAACCGGTCAGCTGGCCGATCATACGCGCATAGACATACATACAAATTGCTGGACCGGCAATTGAGAACCGACAGCTAAAATTGTCGCCGCATATAAAGACAAAAACATAAACAAAGTTAAACAAACAAAATTTAAAAATCAGCGTTTTAATATTTTTATTGTTTATTTTGCATAGATAGTAACCCGATTACCATAAGCGTTTTTCAGCCGTTCACACTTGCATTACTTTTTTGAAAAGTGTCGTGGGTGAGGTTTTGTTTTCCTTTATCATTTGGGTTTTGGTACGCATGATCCAGCGTCCAAGTTTTTTGTTTTCTTCCAAAATCGATAAACATAAGTTTTCGATTAATCCCTTTATCTTTCCAGCCCCACAGCATTTTCGACAAACATTTCTTATAGTTTTCCGAATGAATTATTCCACTTTTTTCGTTCTTTCCCAAATCGATAAAAACTTTTTCGATTATTTTTTAATTCTTTAACGCGTCATCCAGCGTCCCCGTATTGATTTAAAATCGATAGCCTTTTTTCGATTAATTTGTTCTACGCGTTATACAGCGTCCCCATATTTTCAAATCGAGTACATCCTTTCCGATTATTTTTGGAACGCTGTATCCAGCGTCCAAGTGTTGTTAATTTTCAAAAAAAAAAATCGATACCTATAATTTTTAAACGCTTTATCCAGCGTCCTCGTATTGATTTGAAATCGATAGCATTTTTTTCGATTAATTTGTTCTACGCGTTATCCAGCGTCTTCATATTTTTCAAATCGAGTACATCCTTTCCAAGTGTTGTTAATTTAAAAAAAAAAAGTCGGTAATTATAATTTTTAAACGCTTTATCCAGCGTCCCCGTATTGTTTTGAAATCTATAGCATCCTTTTTTCGATCAATTTGGTCTACGCGTTATCCAGCGTCCACATACTTTCCCAAATCGATAACATCCTTTTCGATTATTATTTGTTTATTTACGCTTATCCATTTCTTCCAAATCGATAAAATATTTGTTCGATTAAAGTGGTGTACACTTTATCCACCGTTCCATACCACGCCAAAGTCTATAGATTACCTCACGCACTTGCATTTTCCGGCTCCTACGAGAGCTTAATATGCCAATTGGCGACGGTAAGGAACCAAAATCCCTTTGACCGTTTCAAAGGCGGAAGCGTCTCACAGAGTCAGGGCAAAGAGCGAATCCTCTGTGCCTTCCCAAAGCGAAAATCCCACTCGAAGCAAAGGCCCATTGACAACCACAACTCCACTTAAATCTACGAGCACGTCGCTCCAAGTTTCACGGTCGGTACCTTCCAGCAAATCCGGAAAATCAGTCGTATCTCCCCACTTCACTAGAGCAACTGAAAGAATGGCTCAAGCTGAGGAAGACAAGACCTTGATGAAATTCATGACCATAACCGATAGGGTGGGTCAGTTCGAAGCCAGAGTCAACACCCCTTCTAACACAAGTCCGTCCATTCACACGAGTAGGGTTCGACTCGAGCAGATCAGGGCCCTCTGGGACAAGGTGGAAAAGGAATACGAGACGTGCTCCGAAGTTCTTTCCAGTCTAAACTGCACAGACACATTAACAGTCATGCAATCCAAGTATGACTACTGTTATACCGTTTACGAGCGGTGCGCAGCAAGCTTTAATGAGATTATTGATGATTCACGCCCGCAACACTCTGCTCAGTCCTTCAATCTGGCGCCGTCTCAGGGCGGATGTCGCTTACCCCCAGTCGAGTGCGAAGTGTTCAATGGTGACTATGTTCAATGGCCCACATTTCGTGACCTTTTTCCGCCATCTATATACGCAATCCTCGTCTTTCAGCAGTTGAGAAATTATTCCATCTCAACGCTAAAACTAGCGGCGAGGCGAAATCCATTGTTGCCTTATCTCCGTTAACCAATGATGGGTTTGAATCAGCGTGGAGGAACTTGCAGAATCGGTTCGAGAATAAGAGGCTGCTGGTCAACAGTCAATTGAAGATTTTGTTTAATTTACCTTCTGTTGCCCAGGAATGCGGCCAAGCCTTGAAGCATTTAGAGAGCACCATCCAAGGTTGTTTAACGGCTTTGCAAATAGCAGAAATCGAGACCACTAATTGGGATTGCCTGCTCGTTTTTCTGTGCTCTTCCAAGTTGCCAAAGCTAACGTTGTCTCTATGGGAACAGTCCCTTCTCAGTAAGTCTGATATTCCACTCTATGCTGAATTCAAGGCCTTCTTACAGGATCGTCATCGAACGCTCGAGGCGATTGAAGAATTTAAGCCAAGTGCGAGCGCTCAATCCAGGGCACTGAGGGCTGATAATAGCTCGCGGTCAATCCAGACCTTTGAAAACAGAGTTACGGTAAATCCCCAATCCTGTAAACTCTGTGCACAAGAGAATCATCCTATCCGAATCTGTCCGATCTGACTATTCAGATTCTAAAATGGCGTTTTTTTAAGTATGTGTTTAATGCTGACATCACCAAGATGTACAGGCAAATTCGGGTCAATCCTGGTCACACGCGCTTCCAGAGAATCTTATTCCTCAACAAAAACTGAGAGCTCTGCGACTATGAACTCGACACAGTCACCTTCGGCGTAAACTGTGCGCCCTTCCTAGCCATCAGAGTGCTACAGCAGTTGGCTCAGGACATCCAAGGCCAATACCCTTTGGCAAGTGACATCATCTCGAATTTTATGTACGTCGACGATGTGCTCGCAGGGCTCACACTCAGCAGTCGGCAGTTTTAGCCATTAAAGAGCTTCGGCTGGCTCTCGAGAGTGCCGGTTTTCCACTGCGCAAGTGGACCTCTAACGAAATGAGACTCCTACAAGCGATTCCAAAGGAACACTTGGTTGAGTGCAGACTTCCTTGAGCTGGAAGATGCCAGCACCGCGAAAACTCTTGGGATCCGTTGGCAGGCTAAATCCGATAGTTTCTTCTTTATTCCGATGGGGATTCCCTGCAAACTGCCTACACCAAACGAGAGGTTTTATCTCAGATAGCAAAGCTTTTCGACCCGGCAGGATGGTTATCGCCTTTCGTAATCCGAGCCAAGATTTTCATGCAGGAAATTTGGCTACGGGAGCTGGGCTGGGATCAGCCACTCCCCACCGACCTCGTAACCAAGTGGCAAGAGTTCTTAAAGGGTATCCAGCCCTGAGGGAAATTCGTATCCCGAGATGGGTGCGTTTCCACCCAGCAGCCAAATTGCAGTACCATGCGTTTTGCGATGCGTCACAGGACGCATATGGGGCTGCCATTTTCGTCCGAGTCGAAACGGCTGACGGCTGTTGTACCCATTTGCTGACATCCAAAACCAGAGTCGCTCCAGTCAGGTCCATCTCCATACCCGCCTGGAATTGTGCGGAGCAGTGCTGCTCACTGAGCTAGCAGCATCAGTAATTTCCGAATTGCCTCCTAATGTTTATGAGATTTTTACTGGACCGACTCTACGATTGTTCTTGCATGGCTAGGTAAGCCAGCGTGCACCTGGACGACATTCGTGGCCAACAGGGTCGCAAAGATCGAACGACGCACCAACGAAAGCAAATGGGGACATGTACGATCTGAAGACAATCCAGCTGATCTGGCAAGCCGGGGCGTCTCACCCCAAGAGCTTAAGGACAGCACATTTTGGTGGCACGGGCCGGCTTGGTTGCCACTCAAGCAGAAGCAGTGGCCGAGCGAATCATTGGTTCATCCGGAAACCGAGCTTGAGCGACGGCCCATCAAATGTCACAGTGTCACAGTGCCGCCTGCAGCTGATATCCTGGAGCGGTTTTCAACCTTCGACAGGGCTCTGCGGGTTCTAGCTTACGTAATCCGTTTTGCGAAAATGTGCCAAAAGAAACATATAGCCCCATCGACAGCACTCACTGCGACGGAATTGTCCGACGTGCAAGAGCGGTTAATCGTGTTCACTCAAAAGAATGAGTTTCCCGTCGAATATAAGGCCTTAAGCAAAAGCAGCAAATTCCAGCCTCAAGCACAATTTCTAACCTGAACCCCTTTATCGACAGAAAGGGGTCTTGAGGGCAAGCGGCCGTTTACAAGCATCTGACATGCTCAGTTATGATGAGAAACATCCTATCATCATCCCAGCACGGTGTAGGTTCGCGAAACTACAAGTCCTGTTTACCCATCGTATATCCTTGCATGGGGAATCAGTTAATGATGCGACTGATTCGTTCCATATTCTGGATTCCTAAGCTTCAAAGTTTGGTGAAACAAACAATTCACTCGTGCCGAGTTTGCGTCATCCACAAGAAGAACCTGCAGAAGCAGTTGATGGGGGATTTGCCCCGTGCGAGATCCACTTTCTCCAGGCCATTCACTCATACGGGCATGGATTTTGCGGGACCATTTGACATCAAGAGTTATGTCGGTCGAGCCTGCAAAATCACAAAGGGTACGTCTGCGTTTTTGTCTGTTTTAGTACCAGGGCCATCCATCTCGAAGCGACATCCGACTTGACGACAGAGAAATTTTTTGCCGCTTTCTCCCGTTTTTCCGCTCGCCGTGGGTGTCCACAACACGTCTACTCTGACAACGGGAAAACGTTTGTCGGAGCCTCCACATCCTTATCCAGAGACTTCATGGAATCAACAAGAACATTGATTCTCTCCAAACATAGTCTTCAGAACTTGGCCTGGCATTTCAACCCTCCTGGGGCACATCATATGGGAGGGCTCTGGGAGGCGGGTGTGAAAAAGCTTCCAAGTCTCATTTCTACAAGCACACAGCCGCAGGGAAGTACACCTTCGAAGAACTGGCTACCCTCCTTGCGAAAATTGAGGCCTGTTTAAACTCCAGGCCTATTTCGCCAATGTCTGAAGATCCCACTGACCTTGTGGCTCTTAGCCCCGGGCATTTTCTAATCGGTGGGCCACTTCTCGCGGTATCTGAGCCTGTGATCGAAGAAAATCCTATTTTGTCTGTCCGGGCGTAGACGGCAAGGTTAGAGTAGCAGACGTTCTCACAACACGGGGCGTCATCCGACGACCAGTGGCGAAGATGATTCCCCTCCCAATGGACTGCCCCAGTGACCATAGTGACTCCTCAATACGTTAGCCCTTCCAACTGACATTTACTAGTCCTAAGTTTGTGTCGTCCAACGTCGTTTTCCGTCCACGTGACTTGATCATCCGCATCCATAACCCTTAATTTTCATATTTATCCATTTTTTTTTTTTGTAATATAGATCCGCATACACAATGGCTCCGACGACCCACCAAAATGCTCGTCGCTCATCGGGAAGCCATGTGTACAGATGTCGAGTCTGCAGGGGAGTCCACGCACTAAGGAGTTGCCAGCGGTTTCTTCAACTGCCAGCTGTGAAGCGGCTCCGCGCAGTACTGATCAACAAGTACTGCGCAAACTGTCTGGCCCACGAGCATTCCGGTCGGTCATGTCGCAGTAAAGCGAGGTGTCACATCTGCAAGGAGCTCCACCACACGCTTCTGCACATCCACACTGGGCAGCCGCGTTCTTCGCGACCCCGACAAAGCGCCAGCCACCCTCGGCTCCTCAGCGTCAGCCACAGCAGCGCCAGCAGGCGCCTTCATCCGGATCTCGACGCTCCGCCACGCCAATGGAGGTGTCGCCATCCCGCAGCACGTCTACGGGCCCGTCGTGCACGGCCACCCTGGTCCGCACGAGTGTTAGCATCCTCCCGACCGCGTCTGTGCTAATCGGATCCGACCAAAAGCATTTCGATGTCCGAGCCTTGGCGGATTCGTGCTGTCCTGTGAGTCGCATCCACATATCCTTGGTGAAGGCCCTTAATTTGGCCATCACGGGCATTGGCGACCAACGGGTGTGCACCACCGAGATTCGCTCCAAGGCGTCCAAGATGAGCAAACAGCTGCTGATGCTGGTGGACGAGCAGATGCAGACCCGAACGCCGTTGCAGTCACTGGATCCTAAGGTGCAAGATATGTTCCAGAATGTCACCTTGGAGGATGACCGGTGGTTCCACCCATCTCTAGTGTCGGTTGTGCTTGGGGCGGATGTATATGCTGACCTGGTGCTGCCGGGTATCCTCCCGGGTCGGGACGGCTTACCGATGGCACAGAACACGACGCTGGGATGGATCCTTTCCGGACGCTGCCCCCTCTCGTAGATTGCAAGTATTCCTCTTGCGAGGGGGGGGAGAATGTTCATGCTGAACAAAGGGAGGTCAGCAATAAATCCAAGTGGACATCACTATGTACAAAATGTACCTTTTACCCGGTTCCGAGGCGGGCACGAAGCCGCCATATTTTGTACTCTCTTACTCGAAAATAAAACCCCGAAGCGAGAAGACATACTCGAGCTGATCATCCATTTAAACCCTCAACTTTATTTACTGGGAATTTGGGACACCAGCTTACCAGGCCCCGACATCGTCAGTTTTAATCTCAATTTCATGTCCAGACTCCGTTCATACATAACAAAGCTATTATTAAATAACTACAACACACAGTTATGACCCCTGATTTTAGCTGAACGCCGGTAATCGTCACATAACGCGGTACCTCGTTGTGAGGAATCCCTCACAAGCCCTATCGGGGCATGTACATATTTGTAGATATTTAAGAGTAGCACGTAAGTTAGGCTAAGCGGCTACCGAAAGACCCACGGAGGGCATTGTAAATATTAGTTAGGAGATTAGGTTAAGGCCCGCCTAGGGCTCATAGAGAGGTAAGTGGCCCGCTGCCGATACGCCAGAGCCGGCAGAACCAACTAGAAGCAGCAGAGAAGGAAACGACGATCGGCAAACACGCCAGCAAGGCGCCGACGCCGACAAAGCCTGACGAGTGGCAGGAGGACACGCGCCAGAGAAGGACGGCAATACTTCGCACAGAAGCAGGGAGAACAACCGCTGCCGTGATCGGCGGCAGAGCAGAGCTTCGAGCAGACCCCTCTGCCCGCCGATCGAGGTGTCTTTTACAAACTTCGAAAGGGAGCAGACGTGCGCGGACAAATAACCTCTGGACTACGCGGATAACAAGATCCGGACACGTGGCCGTGGACACGGCGATACAAATCCTGGGCACGCAGGAGACATGGAGGCCCACGCCGAGGAGTAGTACGGGTGAGCCGGCCAAGGGCCACTCCCAACAGTGGGAGGCCAGCGGTGCGTAGGAATTAGGGAATAGATTAGGGATAACTATAACTAGGATTTGGACTTGTATAAAATAAAACCAGGAATAAGTGAAGATAATACCCGGCAATGTTCTTTTCGCAGCCCCGGCTATCAGAACCAAGGCGGGAGTGTCCTCCGGTTGACGGGGCCACATCCAGCTCTCGTTCTGTGGCCTTTCACTCCTCTCCGGGGCTGGACAACCGACTCCCGGCTGACGGGATCGGCTGCCCTTACCCCGCCCCTCTCTGTCCAGGGCTGGTGGACCGATTCCCGGTTGACGGGATCGGCCGCCCTCCGGCACCCGGTTGACGGGGCCGACTCCTCCCACCCTGGTTGAGCCTGTCCAGGTCTGTTGACCGGCCCGGATGACGGGCCGGCGGCATGGCCATGGGCAGGCACCCCTTCCCTGGCCAGAGATCCGGCTCCCGGTTGACAGGATCGCATTCTGCCCGGCCGCAAGCGGAGCGCCCGCGGTTACCCGCCGGAGTGGGGCATCGGTACCGGACGACGGGCCGATCCTCCGACGGCAAGTGGCCAGGCGTAGTCCTGCACGGACCCCGCCCTACCTCAACTCGCCCTAATAAAGCCCGCTTCCCGCCGGCACGTCCTTTTCCTGCCTGTCTCCGCAAATATAAATATTTCTGTAGAGGACCTTGGACTGACTGAAGTTTATATCCTGGCCCGTGATTAGCATCCTTACAGATGGCGCCCGAGCAGGGACTAGGCAGGATAATGCAAGGATAATTCCACCCATCGTGGCGTAAAGAACCATCAGAAAAAATTCAGGTCGAAATCTTGAGGTTAGGGACGAAAAGCTTGGGGAGCACGCCTGACAACGGGCCAGATTTTACAACGGGGCGAAGCAGAAAGAAAAGAGAAGAAAAAAACAGGCAGCGATAAGGCCGCATAGCAACCACGAGAAATTGTCGTCGCACACGACACGAAATAAAGGCAAGCAAGTACAGTCACACGCAGCGTCAAAAGGGCACACACAAGCACACGTAAGCACACAGCGAAGCAGACGAAGAAATAACAAGAGAGAGAGAGAGCCGCAGAATACAAGCCACGTCGACGCCGCAGCCGGCATCTACGCCATCAGATATCTAGTTTCCCTATCCCTTTCGCACAACTGGTCCTTCTTACCCAGTAGGACGCCCGAGGCTGGCAGAGCCGGGAGTATTTAAGTCGACGCCGACACATAATCAAGAAGAGTCGATCAGCAGAATTACCAGAGAAAACAGTCGATCAGCAGAGTTACCAGAGAAAACAGTCGATCAGCAGAGTTACCAGGGACAACAGTCGATCAGCACGGTTACCAGAGTCAACATCACCAGTCATCAGCAGAGCTATCAGCAAGGACACCATAGTCACAAGGACTACCAACCAGCAAGGATATTCACCCGGACTTCGAGTACGCACACGTGTCCTTACGCTACAACCAAGGATCCTCCCAGGATCAAAGCATCGCCGCTCCTGCACCCTAGCCAGGACACCCAAGGATCCTCACAGGATCGAAGCATCGCCGCTCCTGCACCCTAGCCAGGACAACCAAGGATCCTCACAGGATCAAAGCATCGCCGCTCCTGCACCCTAGCCAGGACACCCAAGGATCCTCACAGGATCGAAGCATCGCCTCTCCTGCACCCTAGCCAGGACAACCCAGGATCTTTGCCCACCCTCAAACCAGGATCATCGCAAGGATACACATCCGCTCAAGGACACGCAGCCATAGCACCGCAAGGACACGCAGCCTTAGCACCGCAAGGACACGCAGCCATAGCACCACAAGGACACCAGCCAAGGTCCTTCCGACGAGAACATGGGAGTCACCTGGATTTCCTACCGAAAGAAGCATGAACTCGAGGATATCCTTCTCGAGCTTGGCTTGGAACAAAGCGGTACGGTCGAGGAGCAGCGGGCCCGACTGTACGCGTTTGCCCGACAACCGGAACATTCCGAGGATACCCTGATCCTACTCGGGGAGATGGAGCGCAAGTATGGAAACACTCCTTCAGTAGACACTAAGCCACCATCGCCGCTACCGCCCTGCCACGAGAAGGCACCTAGCACCAGCCACACTCTTACAATACCACGCAGCACTTCCCCGTCCCCAGGGACGCGAGGAAAGTCGGAAGGCACTGCACGCACCAACGCGTCGCAGTTCGATGCAAGCATTTGCTCTATCCTGGTCGACAAGGTGACCAAGTGGGGATTGTCCTTCGACGGCACCTCAGACCCGCTCAGCTTCGTGGAACACATGGAAGAACGGGCGGATACCTACCGGGTTGACCGGAAGTATCTGTCCCATGCTATCATCATTCTCCTGACCGGCCGCGCTGAGAGCTGGTTCCGAACCAGTGGTCTACAGGGACGGAGCTGGACAGAAGTCCGCCGGGAATTCTTGGATTTCTTCCTACCGCCGCGGTACTATCAACGCCTCGACGACGAGATCCGCGCCCACTTTCAGAAAGTGAATGAGCCGTTCAAGGAATACCTAGTCGATCTTCGTCTTCAAATGCGCCGCGCCGGATTCTCACCAGAGCAGGAATTGGAGCGGATCTACGAGAACATGCTGCCCGAGTACCAGATGTTCACCCGCCGCCAGGATTTTCGAACGTTGACCGAGCTCACACTTGGTGGTCAACTTTGAAGTTGCCCGCAGCCGCGGAGGTCGAGCCTTCCAAGGATACGCACCAGGCAGGCCAGCCACCGAAAATTTATCCAGTAGCCGAGCCGCACGACCCAGGGCGAACCCTGCCTACACACAACAGGTGCCACGCCCTCGGGATACGATCAACGACGCCGTCAACCGAAACGCCAGGGGAAACCATAACCGAGGGTCCACGCCCGCGGGAGTAATCGACGCCAGTACCGCCTGCCGAAACTGCGGCCAGGCCGGGCACTACTCCACGGAATGCCGGAACCCCAGAATCATATTCTGCTGGGACTGCGGCCGACAGGGCATACGTACCATTGAATGCTGCAGGAACCAGACGACGGGGAAACGGGCAAGGGCCTCGAGCATCAGGGAGCCACTCGAGGAACCCACCGAACTCCCGCACCCAGTAACCAACACCATCCAGCAGGATCTAAACCGTATCCGCGCACGGGTCACGGTCGAGGGCGCCCTCTCACCGCTACCTTGGATACGGGGCCTCGCATAGCTTCATAAGCGAGCGCCTAGCACGAGAACTCGACGATGGTAGGAACCACTGCGCCGTGCGGATACAAGTGAAGTTAGCAGACGGAACCGGCAGGGAGCTCACACAGGCCCTGCGAGCAACGATCCAGTTGGGAGAAGCCCGAGTCAGCATCTCCGCTCTCGTCATGGCGGATGTGCTGGACGACCTCCTGCTCGGTATGGATTTCCTATGTTACAGCGGAGCCACACTACAGTGTGGGGGCCTGGCCCTCAAGCTTCAACCACCTACTTCGGCCAGATCCGGGAGGAACAGCTCCCCAGCCCCAACCAAAGAGGAACACGGAACACACACCACGTCAACAACCCCGCAGCAGATCCCAGACGCCGCCTCACAGGCGCACCCAGCACAACGAGAAGCCGCCACACTGGCGCACAACGAGCCACGCTCACACCTGGCATCTAAGCCTCACACGGAGACACATCGAGAAGCCGCCACACTGGCGCACAACGAGCCACGCTCACACCAGGCATCTAGGCCTCACACGGAGACACATCGAGAAGCCGCCACACTGGCGCACCACGAGCCACGCTCACACCTGGCATCTAGGCCACACACGGAGACACATCGAGAAGCCGCCACACTGGCGCATAACGAGCCACGCTCACACCAGGCATCTAGGCCACACACGGAGGCAGAACCAGAAGCCGCCCCACGGGCAGACCACACACGAAAACTTCGCAGGACTGCACATAAGCGTCCCCATCGCGGGAGCACCCTACACCACGCCGACGACGCAGGCCCAGACACAGCCCCGAGCTGGACCGAAGCACTGCCCCCTCCCGACACATCAGCTGCCCAACGGAACCCTTTTCGCCAAGGGACAAAGAGAGTTCGGTTCAAGGATCCAGAACCATCGGCAACCACAAGCGCCCCATCCTGCGGGGTCGCAAACGCCGAATACGACGCCGAAGAGGAGCAACCCCTAGTAATCAAGGAGAGAACTACCCTGAGCCCTGGATAGGAAAGTTTCTCGAACGGGAGCTGTCCGGTTCGATACGCTCGCCGATGTCTCCAACATCGCCGAACACAACATCGTGATGCGCAACGATCGCCCCATCAAGCAGCGGTATCATCCCAGAAACCCGCTATGAGAGCCGTCATCGACCGACAGATCGACGAGCTGCTCCGCGACGGACGCATAGAGCCATCCAAGAGCCCCATAGTGCGCCGATAGTCATCGCGGCAAAGAAAAATGGAGACGCCAGGATGTGCATCGACTACCGGCAGTTGAATGAGAATTCAATTCCCGACGCTTACCCGTTGCCTCGGATCCATCACATCTTGGAGCGGCTACGAAATGCCCGCTATATATCTACGTTGGACCTGAAGAATGGGTACTGGCAGATCCCAGTAGCCCCAGCCAGCCGCGAATGCACGGCATTCACAGTCCGGGTCGCGGACTATTTCACTGGAAGGTGATGCCCTTCGGTCTACATTCGGCCCCGGCCACATTTCAACGGGCGCTGGATACCGTCATCGGCCCTGACATGGAGCCGCATGCCTTCGCTTACTTAGACGACATCATCGTCGTCGGGTCCACGATCCAAGAACATGTGCGTAACCTACGAGAGGAGACGCCCCCGCCCTCGTATGAGGATCTCTTTGGGCATGGCCCATATCCGACACAGAATATAGCAGACGCCGCCCACACCATAGGCGCACCACCGACCGCAGCAGCAACACTCGGGGCCACTATCGCCGCCAGCCCCATTTCAGCGCGAGCCACCGGGACCACTGCTCCCGGACCACCAACGCATGGCACCGCAGCGACCAGCGCCGGCGCGCAACGCACGGGCCCGGACTTGGCCACAGTCGCCACAGTCACCACACCCGGAGCCGACCCATTGACCACCGGAACCGCCGGGACCATGGACTCCGCGCCGCCTGCCTACGACACAATCATGGCGGACGCCCGCGACTACGCCAACGCACCCATACAAGACACACCAGTCAGTCCCAGCACTGCAGCGGCCACTAACCAGGCCAGCTCACCCGCACGGCCACCCAGGGACAGCAGCACCCTGCGTCAGCTGCTACAGCAGTTGACTGCATCGCCCGAGGGACCGTCCACTTCAGCCGCCTCCCAACGGCGCTCACAAGCCCGAGCGGCCGTAGAGACTCTCTTGGCCATGGTTCCCTCAGCGGAGTCCCCACCCCGAGCCGTCGTCACCATCTGCAACCGGGCCAACAGGGCCACGGGATCCGCAAACTGTGCCGCCGCCACCAGGTCAACAGACGTCGCAGCACGAGCACCCACTCCGCCAGACAATACCGTGGTCTTAGTAGGTCTGACCACGGCCACACTACCCCGACCAACGCAGCGGGTACGACCCCTACCCGCCACCGACACATGGCGTTGGCGCTTCCTCAGCGCCAATGCAGAGAGCACGCCCACCGGACCAACCGAGGGCCCACCGGGCATCCTACGGAACGCACCACGACGCCGCCCTGCCCCATGGCCGGAAGAGGAGGCGACCACAGACGAGGAGCCGATGCCGGACGCGGGACCGATCCCGGACCCAGAGGTCCTAATGCGCGCTCCTGAGGGATGGACCACCGCAGACGGGTGGGTCCCAATCGAGTTGCACGACCGCATCCAGGGGCGCCTTCGCCAGCAAGGGAACCGGAGTCTACGCTTCTTGGACGAAGCCCGTGGAGTCCGGTACCGGGTGCAAGTAGCCCGTGGCGGTCACCGCGACATCGTCCTCCCCCACCCCCGAAGAAGGGATGGGATGTGAGGAATCCCTCACAAGCCCTATCGGGGCATGTACATATTTGTAGATATTTAGGAGTAGCACGTAAGTTAGGCTAAGCGGCTACCGAAAGACCCACGGAGGGCATTGTAAATATTAGTTAGGAGATTAGGTTAAGGCCCGCCTAGGGCTCATAGAGAGGTACGTGGCCCGCTGCCGATCAGCGGCCACAACAACGCAGCACGCTCGCAACATCGAAACCCCGCTCGCAACATCACCACAGCAACACGACGCCCGCAACACCAAGCCCGCAACATTCCAACCATACCGGCAGAGCCAACCATAGCGGCAGAGCCAACCCAACCGGCAGAGCCAACGATAGCGGCAGAGCCAACCATAGTGGCAGAGCCGACCAACACACAGACATAGCCAACCACACCGGCAGAACCAGCGATACGCCAGAGCCGGCAGAACCAACTAGAAGCAGCAGAGAAGGAAACGACGATCGGCAAACACGCCAGCAAGGCGCCGACGCCGACAAAGCCTGACGAGTGGCAGGAGGACACGCGCCAGAGAAGGACGGCAATACTTCGCACAGAAGCAGGGAGAACAACCGCTGCCGTGATCGGCGGCAGAGCAGAGCTTCGAGCAGACCCCTCTGCCCGCCGATCGAGGTGTCTTTTACAAACTTCGAAAGGGAGCAGACGTGCGCGGACAAATAACCTCTGGACTACGCGGATAACAAGATCCGGACACGTGGCCGTGGACACGGCGATACAAATCCTGGGCACGCAGGAGACATGGAGGCCCGCCGAGGAGTAGTACGGGTGAGCCGGCCAAGGGCCACTCCCAACAGTGGGAGGCCAGCGGTGCGTAGGAATTAGGGAATAGATTAGGGATAACTATAACTAGGATTTGGACTTGTATAAAATAAAACCAGGAATAAGTGAAGATAATACCCGGCAATGTTCTTTTCGCAGCCCCGGCTATCAGAACCAAGGCGGGAGTGTCCTCCGGTTGACGGGGCCACATCCAGCTCTCGTTCTGTGGCCTTTCACTCCTCTCCGGGGCTGGACAACCGACTCCCCGGCTGACGGGATCGGCTGCCCTACCCGCCCTCTCTGTCCAGGGCTGGTGGACCGATTCCCGGTTGACGGGATCGGCCGCCCTCCTCGTGTCCCAGGCGCCGCCACCCGGTTGACGGGGCCGACTCCTCCCACCCTGGTTGGGCCTGTCCAGGTCTGTTGACCGGCCCGGATGACGGGCCGGCGGCATGGCCATGGGCAGGCACCCCTCCCCTGGCCAGAGATCCGGCTCCCGGTTGACGGGATCGCATTCTCCCCGGCCGCAAGCGGAGCGCCCGCGGTTGCCCGCCGGAGTGGGGCATCGGTACCGGACGACGGGCCGATCCTCCGACGGCAGGTGGCCCGGGCGTAGTCCTGCACGGACCCCGCCCTACCTCAACTCTCGCCCCTAATAAAGCCCGCTTCCCGCCGGCACGTCCTTTTCCTGCCTGTCTCCGCAAATATAAATATTTCTGTAGAGGACCTTGGACTGACTGAAGTTTATATCCTGGCCCGTGATTAGCATCCTTACATCGTTAAGAGATGTTTTTGTTTGATATCATGGAGTTTATTTTTAAAACTCAAATGGGAAAAATTAACAAAAAAAAGCATGTAAGAAGTTATTTGTTAACTATATGGGGTCATTGCTACTAGTTTTGACAAGTAATATTTCGAGAAAGCGAATTTTCGGAGATATGTGTTGAATACCAAAATGTGAGCAGCAATCTCAAGTGCTATACCGCCTCGTGTGACTAACAAATCGTAAGAGTCGTTTTCAAACAATGTAAGAAAACGTTAAAAAAAATTTTTTAATTATAAATTTTTATTATTTTATTTAAAATAATTATGATGAAGTGATTATAATTTCAAAATACCATTCCAACGACATATAACACGTTTCTGTAACTTTAGTCGTTTAGAAGTTATGGGCGCGAGAAATCGATTTTGGAAATGCCAAAAATATGAAAATCTTGTTTCAAACTAAAATATTTTAAGTTTTGTTAAATGGTTTTAAAGTTTATTGCAATTGTGCACCAGCGTGACCGTTTATGGTATTTTTTTTTCAATGTAAAAAACGCTCTCGCTGTCCATAAACGCATTGTTTTGTTAAAAATTTAACTTTATTTAGTGCGGAATCTATAAGCTAACAAACACACAAACAAGAAATGTTTCCCATTTGAAAAACACCTTAAAAATCGTTTTCATTAAATATCTTTTAAATGGAGTATCTGATCGGGAATTATGGTATACCGGCCCCAACAGCCGTAATTACAAAAAAAATGTTCTTTTCTACATTCACCCCCATTTCTCCCGAACCAAATGATTTTTCAAAAGTCCAACTGTGCACAACCTTTTCCTAAAACAATACCATTTGATAGGTATATCGCTAGGTGAATTTCAATTCTACATGAATATATGGTAGTCCCTTGCGCACACTCTCTGTGCCCATTGTCACTACGTGGATAGTGATAAAAATCAGAATTAAAAACAAAATCAAAGTGTAACCAAAAATTTGTTTTTTTTTAAATAAATGTTCTCCAGAGGTGGTATTACTATTTTTTTAAACTATATATTGTACAAGTATCCAAGACAAACTAAAACTGTTTACAGAAACGTTAAACTATAAAAATCAAGGGATTTTGGTGGCACCGCGAAAATATTCAAGTTATTTATCCCTTGTACTTACCTTATCTTTTTCAAGTGAAACTCCGGTAATAAAATGTTTCATGCATAGATACGCAGTTTCTTGAAGTTCTGACTTATCATTTTCCATAACTTTAAAAAGTATATTTATGATTTTTTCTTTATATCCGATATCGCTAATGTAGTGGCAAGCTGCAAGGGCTCGCAATGCACTGGTCCTGAGTGGTATAAGATTCGTTACGTTCTTGTAGCAGTCCAACTTTGCCAATGTCGAATCTTCTGCTTCACTTAACGTAAGTAGCTCGTGAAAAAATAGTTTGTGGTACGTATTTGTCAAATCTGAAAAGCCAAAAAGGATTAAGATGTTTATATTTGCATTTCCACATATATTCTCATAATTAATTTTGTATAAATATAAAACGGCAGTCCATTTACCTCTGCAGACTGTACAAGAGTTATTGCTTGAGCTAAACATTCACACGAAAAAACAAGTGGGAAAGCTACAGTCGAGTGTGACCGACTGTAAGATACCCGGTACCCAAAGCATTGTGGGTGAAATTAAACAGCACATAAACATCTGAAAAAAGGAAATGTTGACAAATAGAGACAAATATTGCTAGAAACATGTTGTGCAGAACTTAAAAGAGACAAATGTTGCCAGGAACATGTTGGGCAACTCTCAAAAGCGACAAATGTTGCTAGGAACATGCTGAGCAACACCTAACAAAGACAAATGCTGCTAGGAACATGTTGAGCAACACGCTTGTGCGCTTTCTATCTCTCTCTCTCTCTCTCTCTCTCTCTTTCTCTCTCAGAAACTTTATTGTTTAATAACTTCTATGTTTATCATCCGATTTTACTCAAATTTTCAGAACACGTCTACAATTGCCTACTTATTAAGCCTATCTATTTATTTAAATGACGCATATGGTTTTATACCGTTTTTTATGTTTTTCGGGGGCGGAAGTGGGCGTGGCCAAATTTTAAAACAAACTTAATCTGCGTGCAACTGATTCCAATGTGGTCACCAAATTTGGTAACTCTAGCTCTTAGAGTCTCTGAGATCTGTTGTTTCACACGGACGGACGGACGGACAGACGGACAGACGGACATGGCTAGATCGACTCGGCTAGTGACGCTGATCAAGAATATATATACTTTATAGGGTCGGAGATTTATCCTTCTGCCTGTTACATACGTTATCGGTTGGCACTAACTTATAATACCCTGGAACCCTATGGGTACCGGGTATAAAAAATCAACATTGACACCTGAACACCTCCATTTTTTATGCGCAAATATGATCTGGTTTAAGACATAGCACGTCTGAGTGCTAATTTTACATACAGCCGGACTTCAATATCGGATTCTTTAGATTCACACTGCAGTGAAAACATCGCTATATGTGAACAGTCTTGCGAGATTCTAGAGGACACGGACACGTTGGTTATGCATTCTATTATTTAGTATTTATCTTTGCTTATACATAAAAGTATAGACCCCCTGGTCATAAAGTTGGCTCTATCAATTTTTTTTAATTGTTCCTTTTCGGTTAATTTTCCACAATTCTGGGATCGAGTCCCGGTTATCTATTTTTCAATCGTAACTTAATTTATCATTTATTTTTAAATTGCGTAATTATTTAATAAATTGGAATATCTCAGAGTAGATACAAATCTGTTCAAAGACAACGTAATAACTATTTTTATACCCTTGCAGGATATTTTAATTATGTCCAGAAGTTTGCAACGCAGTGAACGAAGCATCTCCGACGCCATGAAGTGTACATATTCGTGATCAGCTTCACCAGCCGAGTCGACTTAGCTATGTCCGTCTGTCCTTGCAGAGGGTATTATAATTTTGCCATGATATTTGCAACGCAGTGAAGGAGGCATCTCAGACCCCATAAAGTATATATATTCTTGATCAGCATCACCAGCCGAGTCGATCTAGCCATGTCCGTCTGTCTGTCTGTCCGTCTGTCTGTCCGTCTGTCTGTCTGTCCGTCTGTCTGTCCGTCTGTCTGTTTGTCGGTTTCTACGCGAACTAGTCTCTCAGTTTTGAGCTATCGGGCTGAAATTTTCAGCATAGTCTTATTTCTTTAGCACGCAGTATATATGTCGGAACGGCCGAAATCGGACCACTATATCCTATAGCTGCCATAGGAATGATGGCGAAATTAATGTACAACAATTTTTAATTTCTCTGTTTTTTAACGAATTTTTAATAAATAAATAAATTTTTAATAAATAATAAAAAATAAATTTCGAGATATAGTCGTTTTTTATAGTTCTAGAATTACGGTTTTAATTTCATTAAGATCGGACAACTATATCATATAGCTGCCATAGAAGGGATCCGTCGATTTATATGAAAATGTAAAATTCTACATGTAAAATGTAAAATTTACAAAATTTACATAATTTTACATTTTTTTTTACATTACCAAATTGGATCGATTTTCAATGATCCAATTGCTGACTGCAAGGGTATATAAACTTCGGTTTACCGAAGTTAGCTTTCTTTCTCGTTTTTTGAGCTATTTAAATACAACTTTGCAGTTAATCTTCTTCCTATTGCGGTTATATATCTGTCGGAACAGCTTTAATCGGACTACTGTATCTTATAGCTGCCATAGAAATGATCGAAAAAATAATTGAAAAAAAATTCTAATTACCCTGTTTTCCAACGTATATTTATGAAATCAAGACGACAAATTGGTGCTCCCGTTTTCACTTTCACAAAATTTTGTTGAAATAAAAATCGGGCAAGTTTGTCTTTGCGAAATTAAAGTAAATGCTTTTTTCTCCATCGAATCGAAAGGAAGAAAAGGTAAGAAAAAAATAGTTTACTCGATGGTCTATTGATGTTCATTTCCGACAATCAGTAATTCAATCTAGTTCGTATTTAGGTTTAAAATATTTATTTTCTAACCCCACCTTGAATTCGGGAAAAAAAAATTGCCGTCAGCAACAACAACTTTAGTATTAATTGCCAGTGCTGCTTTGGAACGAAACGATCTAGTCAAAAGTTAATATATTCATAAATAAATAGTATTTTTTAACAAAAAGTAATATCCTTCGATTAAAGACTAGTTTTTAATGCCAACAAGAAAATATCCAAATTTCATCAATATCCACCGAGTGGGCACCGAATGAAAAGCAGTTTTCAGAAAAACGCGTTTAAAATTTTTATACCCGGTACCAATTGGGTACAAGGATATTATAACTTAGTGCCAACCGCGAATGTATGTAACAGGCAAAAGGAGAAATCTCCGACCTTATAAAGTATATATATTCTTGATCAGCGACACTAGCCGAGTTCGATTTAGCCATGTCCGTCTGTCCTTCTGTCTGCCCGTGTGAAACAACAGATCTCAGAGTCTATAAGAGCTACAGTAACCAAATTTGGTGACAACATTGAAATCTGTTGCCCGCAGATCAAGTTTGTTTTTAAATTTGGTCACGTCCAATTCTGCCCCCGAAAATCATAAAAAACGTTTCATTAGCTAGAGGCCTGATTCTTGGGTTAAAGTAAATAGATAGACTTAATTAGTAGACAGTCGCGGACGTGTTCTACGAATTTGAGTAAATTCGGATAATAAACATACAAGCAGGCTCCGGTTTTCACTTTTACTTTTCGTTTTCGTTTTAGACCAAAAACGTACGTTTTCGTTTTTAGGTGCTCCGGTTTTCACCAACTTTTGGACATCGTTTTGTTATCGAAATATTTAACTGTTTTTATTGCTTAAACAGTTGACTTGAATGTTTTGAGAAGTAAACGGAATGTTTAAATGCCTTTACTTTTTTAATGGCTTGTTTTTAACCCAAATAAATGCAGAAATTGTTTATTTATCGGTCCAAGAGGGCTGCCACTCTTTAAACAGGGACTTTTATCCATTCTTGGGCGTTGAGGATGCACTACGGTCAGTATACTCAAGTGGCCATTTAAAACCAAGCCCGGGCTTGTTAGGGTTAGGTTTTAAATAGGCGCGAAAGAAAAGTATAGATAAAAGAATGCGAGGAAATATAAACTACTATCAGGCAGCTCGATTGTTATCTTATATGTGTACAAGGTGGGTTAGGATTAATGTTTTTAGTTTAGGAAGGCTATCTACAGATGAGGTAATTTTATACAAATCATTATAGTTTGCACATAATACTCTAAGGGGTTCATGCATTTCATACGATGTTCTGCAGTGGTGCAAAACCAAAGGCAGGCAACCCATGGTTTGCATCCCAGTTTAAGCCACGAAGAGCGAAATGTAAAAAGTTCTTTTGAACTGACTCAATGCGTTTGCTGTGAACGTCCCACTGGGGACTCCCAAACGCAAGATCCATATTCTAAAATAGGACGAACTAACGAAGTGTATAAATTCTTCGTGACGTAGGGGTCATCGAATTCCTTCGACCACCGTTTTATAAATCAAAGCACACCCCTGGCTTTATTCACAATGCACGAAATATGATCAATAAACTCCAGTTTAGAATCTAGGCGGATACCCAAATCGTCAACTAGCGTGATCCTTTCCAAAGAGCAGCAGTTCAGCGTATAAGTCGCAAGCATGGGAGAGACACGTGAGAATGTCATCAGCTTGCATTTTGAGCCATTCAGGTTTAATAAGTTTACATTGCACCATGTCTGAAAGTTATTAAGATCTGTTTGTAAATCCGACTGGCAAGCGCGGTCCTTGTATTGCACACAAAGCTTAACGTCGTCAGCGTTCATGAGTACTCTGGAGTTAGTCAAGACTTTGGGCAGGTCGTTAATAAATAAAGTAAAAGTAAGGGACCCAAGTGGCTCCTTGCGGGACACCAGAGGTCACCCGGAGAACATTCGACAAGTTGTTTTAAATAGAACCTTTGCGTCCTACCATTTAGATAACTTGAGATCCACCTAAGAAGATCGACAGGAAAACCCATTAAGTCGAGTTTCCTAACAAGAAGGGAGTGATTAACGGAGTCAAATGCTTTACTGAAATCAGTATAGATCACATCTGTCTGCAAATTTTGTGGAAAGCCCCTTATAATGAAAGAAGTGAGCTCCAGAAGGTTAGTAGTCGTTGATCTTCGTTTAATAAATCCATGTTGGCATGGAGAAATTATAGATCTACACAGGTGCTGCAAATGGGGAGTAATTACGTTTTCGAAAAGTTTTGGGATGGCTGACAACTTAGAGATTCCTCTATAGTTTTAGCATCCACTTTGCTACCTTTTTTGTGGAGAGGAATCACGAATGATTCCTTCCAAACAAGGGAAATTGGGAAGTTTCTAAGGATAAGGTAAACAATTTTAGAAGGGGACTGCACAGGGACTCGGCACAATACCTAAGCACACAGCCTGGTATTCCGTCGGGACCTGGCGAATAAACCGGCTAGATACGTTGAAGATCCAAAAGAAGGGAGCTTTCGTTTAAGCTAGGACTGAAGATTAGGTTTGATTTGGGCATGCTATAGGAATAGGTTTGGTTTGAATCGGATGACGGAGAATAAGTAGTTTGAAAAAACTGAGCAAAAAGATCGGCAATTGCCTGATCATTGTTTGCTGTCATATTTTTAAATGTACATGGTTGACTTGAGACAACGAAATGTCAAACAAGCCATCAATAAAATCGTGACGTGCAGTAGTTAAAAGTATTTTAGAGGATTCAGTTGTGGACCAAATAGATCCAGGAATGTTAAAATCACCTAGAACAATTAAATGGTCCCTATCCGAAAGTCTATTGGAGACCGACTGGATAGCGGAAAGGTGGTTCCAATAAATAGGAAGTTCCGACAAGGGAGGAATGTAGGAACATGTAATAAAAGTAAAACTACCATTAAATGATAGCTTCACACAAAGGAATTCAACATCGTTGCATTCTTCGAAAGCTAATACTTCAGACGTGAGGTTTGAGTCAACCGCAATGAGGACTCCGCCCCCTCGCCTGGAAGGCCGATCAAGCCTGTACGTTGTGTACACAGCTGGAAAAACTTCGGAGCTTAGGATCTCCGGCTTCAACCAGGTTTCTGTGAACACAATCACCTGGGATGCCAAGGAAACACAATCAGAATACAATTTAGGAAGCTTACTACGTAACCCCCTTGCATTCTGATAGGTAAGAAGTAGGGAATTGGTTAGTTTTTTGGAGCTGGCACAGTGGTTTTGTCCGGCCTGGGTAGACTAATTCCAACAGGCCGTCCTTTCTTTATCTTGACTTCGTACTCCTTAACAACAACATGCTGCGTCCAGAAATCGGCAGAGCATATTGTGCTAAAGAGTTCGTCAGGGACAACACTGGAGCTGCGGTCCCTGTCACGGCACATTCGGACACCGAATCTTTCCTTACACCCGACCTCAATATCATAGGAGTTTGATATATTGGGGTCGGGGGCTGTGCCGAGGGAGTGAGCTGTTGAAAACCTGCGCCGAGTTGCAGGGCAGCGGCCAAATGCGTTGTGCAAACCGCTTTGGGGACTCGTTTAACAGCTTTAGGCCATTAAACATGGAGTCCAGCGCCATGAGCACCTCATTAGTTTTGCGAAAACTAACAAGTAGCTCTTTGAAACCATTTTTGGTTTGCCGCATAAATGCCATAATTTCCCTTTCAACATCGCGACAAGCCTCACAGCAGTAGCGCAATCCAATGTTTTTGGTAAAATTATCAGCCAGCCGGCCTGTGCGTTCAATGCACTTGGCGTGCACGACATTGTCACACAGCCAGCAGCCAATAGTAGGGTCCTCATCAGAAATTACTTTCTTGCAGGTTTTTATTACACAGACAAAATTAGAAGACATTATAGCGACTTACCACTGTACCAGTCAGAAGTTAAGAGAAAATAAGAGTAGTTACGTGCACTAAAAGAGAGCAAGAGAGCGAGAGTTAGGGAGCTTAAGCCGTCGAGCTGTAATTTCGGCGTAACGGATAAAGCACAAAGAGGAATGCAAAAATGCAGATAAGCAAATCGCTGCACAAAACTAAAATTGCAATTAATATAGTTATTAATACACAAAAACAGTTGCATGCACACGCGAAGTGAAACGGTGAATAATTATTGACACAGGATAGAAGTTTTAAATAAACTTCGGTGGTTTATAGCAGCGTTGGGCACGAGATCTAACGGTTTGAGTAGCAGGTAGGCCAGACCAAAAAAAACAACAACAACCACCACCGTCGCGGAGCGCCGCAGCCACGCGCCTTAAAGAATGTGCGAGCAAAGAGAATACACTGACAAAATATTTCGCCTCAAGTTGGGAGTTTTCGATTTCTTCAGCCATTTTACGTGTATTTATGTCCGCCTTACAGAAACGACTGCAAAAGAAATCCAAACTTTTTTCTATGTGCAGAAGTCAACGCCAGCGCAATTCCCTTTAAAGTTGTTTTTGTTTTGGGTACGATGTGCGAGACCCAGCCAATGTATTTTTTGTTGCAAAACTCGGGACCGCGATGAGCTTGCTACCTGCGCACAAGCTCTGTAGCATTGTTTTTGGTTTTCTTCACGGATCGCTGAACGCCAGCCGCGACCCGTCTGCGACGATTTGCTGGCGCCTCCCGAAAAATATAACGGTTTGAGCAGGGTGAGCAAATTGAGCCAGGGCGTGCCCAACGCTGGTTTATAGCAAAGATTTTACACAAATACGAGGCGCAAAACAAAACACGACCGTTCACTTTGAAAGAGAAAACGAAAGTGAATACCTATTTTAAATGGCACAAGTACCATTTAAACAATGAAATTAAACTGGTTTATTTATTAAATCCTTGTTTTCCTGTTTGAACATAATTTATGCGCACTTTTTAAATTTACAAGCATTTCGACCAGATTGTTTGGTTCCACAAACAGTACGGCAGCACTGGCAACCAAAACGAAAGTTGTTGTTGCCGACGGCAAATATTTTATTTGCAAATTCGAGGTGGGGTCAGAAAATTATTTTTTAAAAAGTAATTACGAACCAGATTGATCCACTGATGGTGTTAAACAAACATCAATAGACCAACGAGTCAACCAATTTTTTCCTTTTGCAATTAAAAAACCGATTTGATGTAGAAAAACGCATATACTTTTCATTTCAACAAGACAAAGTTGCCCTTGTTTGAAAACGAAAAAGTCTTGTGAAAGTGAAAACGGGAGCACCGATTTCTCTTTTTCGAAAACGAAAACGAGAGAATCTTGTGAAAGTGAAAACCTGTGTATACTTTTTCATCTTGAGAGAGAGAGAGAGATTTTGAGAGCTCACTTGCGTGTTGCTCAACATGTTCCTAGCAACATTGGGCTTTGTTGGGTGTTGCTCAGCATGTTCTTAGCAACATTTGTTTTTTTTGAGTGTTTCTCAATATGTTTCTAGCAACATTTGTCAACATTCCATATTCATGTTCACCACAATGCTTTGGGTACCGGATATCTCACAGTCGGTCACACTCGACTGTAGCTTTCCCACTTGTTCAAATGTATATCTAGAGGGTCGACGTTACTTCAGAAATTACTGAATATCTCGAAAACTATTTATCGGATTGACTTAAAAGTTTAAGAATATGAAAGAAAAATAAAATTCAATTTTTAAAAAATTCAAAGTGCATCTACCCCCTTAAATGACACTTTTACCACCCAAAAATAGGTATAAAAGTCATTGAAACCATTGGAATTGACACTAACTAAAGAGCTGCTGCCCTTTTGGACCGATAAATAAACAATTTCTGCCTTTACATGTCTTTAAGGCAAACAATTAAAAACATTTAAGTGCTCAGTTTAGTTTTTAAAACATTCAAGCAGACCAAGCAATATAAACAAGAGGGAAAGCTACAGTCGAGTGTGACCGACTGTGAGATTCCCGGTACCCAAAGCATTGTGGGTGAAATTAAACAGCACATGAACATGGAAAAGGGAAAATGTTGACAAATAAAGACAAATATTGCTAGAAACATGTTGGGCAACGCTCAAAAGCGACAAATGTTGCTAGGAACATGCTGAGCAACACCTAACAAAGACAAATGCTGCTAGGAACATGTTGAGCAACACGCTTGTGCGCTTTCTCTCTCTCTCTCTCTCTCTCTCTCTATCTTTCTCTCTCAAAACTTTATTGTTTAATAACTTCTATGTTTATCATCCGATTTTACTCAAATTTTCAGAACACGTCCACCATTGCCTACTTATTAAGTCTATCTATTTACTTTACGCCGAAAATCACGCATATGGTTATATACCGTTTTTTATGATTTTCCGGGGCGGAAGTGGGCGTGTCCAAATTTTAAAACAAACTTGATCTGCTTGCAACAGATTTCAATGTTGTCACCAAATTTGGTAACTCTAGCTCTTATAGTCTCTGAGATCTGTTGTTTCACACAGACGGACGGACGGACGGACGGACGGACGGACAGACGGACGGACGGACAGACGGACAGACGGACATGGCTAAATCGACTCGGCTGGTGATGCTGATCAAGAAAATATATACTTTATGGGGTCGGAAATGCCTGTTACATACATTCACGGTTGGCACTAACTTATAATATCATTCATCGTTTTCTCTTTCAAAGTGAACGGTCGTGTTTTTGTTTTGCGCCTCGTATTTGTGTAAAATCTTTGCTATAAACCACCGGGGTTTATTTAAAACTTCTATCCTGTGTCAATAATAATTCACCGTTTCACTTCGCGTGTGCATGCAACTGTTTTTGTGTATTAATAACTATATTAATTGCAAATTTTAGTTTTCTGCAGCGATCGTTATCTGCATTTTTTTGCATTCCTCTTTGTGCTTTATCCGTTACGCCGAAATTACAGCTCGACGGCTTAAGCTCCCTAACTCTCGCTCTCTTGCTCTCTTAGTGCACGTAACTACTCTTATTTTCTCTTAACTTCTGACTGGTACAGTGGTAAGTCGCTATAATGTCTTCTAATGTTGTCTGTGTAATTAAAAACCTGCAAGAAAGTAATTTCTGATGAGGACCCTACTATTGGCTGCTGGCTGTGTGACAATGTCGTGCACGCCAAGTGCATTGAACGCCCAGGCCGGCTGGCTGATAATTTTACCAAAAACATTGGATTGCGCTACTGCTGTGAGGCTTGTCGCGATGTTGAAAGGGAAATTATGGCATTTATGCGGCAAACCAAAAATGGTTTCAAAGAGCTACTTGTTAGTTTTCGCAAAACTAATGAGGTGCTCATGGCGCTGGACTCCATGTTTAATGGCCTAAAGCTATTAAATGAGTCCCCTAAGCGCAAAAAAACCACGGTTGGCACACCGCATTTGGGCGGTTCCCAACAACTCGCTACGAGTTCTCAACAGCTGACTCCCTCGGCACAGCCCCCGACTCCAATATATCTTACTCCAATGATATTAAGATCGGGGGCGAGAAAAGATTAGGCCTCCGAATGTGCCGCGGGAGGAGCAGCGCCTCCAATTATATCCGTCGTGTCCGCTGAGGGGTCACAATCAATGACCTCACAGAACCCCACCCAGAAAACTCCCCAGGGTATCAGGCCTGGAATACCGGCCGATATGGGTACTACAAATGTAGTACCGAAAGCCCTAATAGCTATTCCACCTACGAAACAGATATTTGTTTCGCGGCTTTCCCTTATCAAACATCTGAGGATGTTAGTACCTATATCCTAGGTCGCACTAAAGCCGATGAATCCAAAATTCAGGTGGAAAAATTCAAATTTTCTTATGCTAGGGATATTTCATCTTTCAAAATAAATGTCCCTGACGAACTTTTTAACACAATATGCTCTGCTGCCTTCTGGCCTAAGTATGTTGTTGTTAAAGAGTACGAAGCTAAGAAAAAGAAAAAACGGCCTGTAGGGGTTAGTTTACCCAGGTCTACGTCGTCCGCTTCAAAAAACTAACCAATTCTCTTCTTCTTTCCTATCAGAATGCAAGAGGCTTACGTAGTAAGCTTCCCAAATTGTATTCTGATAGTCTTTCATTTGCATCCCAGGTGATTGTGCTCACAGAAACCTGGTTAAAGCCGGAGATTCTAAGCTCCGAAGTTTTTCCAGCTGTGTACACAACGTACAGGCTAGATCGGCCTTCCAGGCGAGGGGGCGGTGTCCTCATTGCGGTTGACTCCAACCTCACGTCTGACCTATTAACTTTCGAGGAATGCAGCGATGTTGAATTCCTCTGTGTGAAACTATCATTTAATGGTTGTTTTACTTTTATTACATGTTCCTACATTCCTCCCTTGTCGGAACTTCCTACTTATTGGAACCACCTTTCCGCTATTCAGGCGGTCTCCAATAGACTTTCGGATAGGGACCACTTAGTAGTTCTAGGGGATTTTAACATTCCTATCCGTCAATCTCCAATAAGCCGCCCTGGTTTAGTAAAGAGTTGACTCGCCTCAAAAATGTCAAGTCCAATCTCTATTCTAAATTTAAACGCAACGGTTCTCAAGCTGTTCATTCTCGCTATTTAGCGGCTCGGTCAAAGTTTACCGTGCTTAACGCGCAGTGTTACAAAAACTATTTGACTCGTTGCAGGGTTCAGTTTGCGCAGGACCCAAAACAGTTTTATAATTTTGTCAACACTAAACGTAAGCCTATTACACATCCTTCCTCGCTTTCATTTGAAAATACGACAGCAAACAATGATCAGGCAATCGCCGATCTTTTTGCTCAGTTTTTCAAACTACTTATTCTCCGTCATCCGATTCAAACCAAACCTATTCTTATAGCATGCCCAAATCAAACCTAATCTTCAGTCCTAGCTTAAACGAAAGCTCCTTCTTTTGGATCTTCAACGTGTCAAGCCGGTTTATTCGCCAGGTCCCGACGGAATACCAGGCTGTGTGCTTAGGTATTGTGCCGAGTCCCTGTGCAGTCCCCTTCTAAAATTGTTTACCTTATCCTTAGAAACTTCCCAATTTCCCCTTATTTTGGAAGGAATCATTCGTGATTCCTCTCCACAAAAAAGGTAGCAAAGTGGATGCTAACAACTATAGAGGAATCTCTAAGTTGTCAGCCATCCCAAAACTTTTCGAAAACGTAATTACTCCCCATTTGCAGCACCTGTGTAGATCTATAATCTCTCCATGCCAACATGGATTTATTAAACGAAGATCAACGACTACTAACCTTCTGGAGCTCACTTCTTTCATTATAAGGGGCTTTCCACAAAACTTGCAGACAGATGTGATCTATACTGATTTCAGTAAAGCATTTGACTCCGTTAATCATTCCCTTCTTGTTAGGAAACTCGACTTAATGGGTTTTCCTGTCGATCTTCTTAGGTGGATCTCAAGTTATCTGAATGGTAGGACGCAAAAGGTTCTATTTAAAAACAACTTGTCGAATGTTCTCCGGGTGACCTCTGGTGTCCCGCAAGGGAGCCACTTGGGTCCCTTACTTTTTTACTTTATTTATTAACGACCTGCCCAAAGTCTTGACTAACTCCAGAGTACTCATGAACGCTGACGACGTTAAACTTTGTGTGCAATACAAGGACCGCACTTGCACTTGCCAGTCGGATTTACAAACAGATCTTAATAACTTTCAAACATGGTGCAATGTAAACTTATTAAACCTGAATGGCTCAAAATGCAAGCTGATGACATTCTCACGTGTCTCTCCCATGCTTGCGACTTATACGCTGAACTGCTGCTCTTTGGAAAGGATCACGCTAGTTGACGATTTGGGTATCCGCCTAGATTCTAAACTGGAGTTTATTGATCATATTTCGTGCATTGTGAATAAAGCCAGGGGTGTGCTGGGATTTTTAAACGGTGGTCGAAGGAATTCGATGACCCCTACGTCACGAAGAATTTATACACTTCGTTAGTTCGTCCTATTTTAGAATATGGATCTTGCGTTTGGAGTCCCCAGTGGGACGTCCACAGCAAACGCATTGAGTCAGTTCAAAGAACTTTTACTTTTCGCTCTTCGTGGCTTAAACTGGGATGCAAACTTTAGGTTGCCCTCTTATTCTAGTAGACTTCTCCTGATTAACCTACCTTCCTTAGCAAACCGTAGAACGATGTTAGGCATTGTCTTTATGTATAATCTGATCCGTGGTGACGTGGAAAGCAGCGATCTATTGGGTCAGTTGAATTTCCACGTACCATGTAGATCCACAAGATCCTACCTGCCTTTGGTTTTGCACCACTGCAGAACATCGTATGAAATGCATGAACCCTTTAGAGTATTATGTGCAAATTATAATAATTTGTATAAAATTACCTCATCTGTAGATAGCCTTCCTAAACTAAAAACATTAATCTTAACCCACCTAGTACACATGCAAGATAACAATCGAGCTGCCTGATAGTAGTTTATATTTCCTCGCATTCTTTTATCTATACTTTTCTTTCGCGCCTATTTAACACCTAACCCTAACAAGCCCGGGCTTGGTTTTAAATGGCCACTTGAGTGTACTGACCGTAGTGCATCTTCAACGCCCAAGAAAAAAAAAAATAATACCCTTGTACCCTATGGGTACCGGGTATAAAAATTCAATATTTCGATAACAAGACGATGACAAAAGGTTATAAAAGCCGGAGCACCTAAAATCGAAAACGAAAGTGAAAACCGGAACCTGCCTGTAAGACTTTCAAATTGTTTCTAATCGCAGCTATGTACATATCTGATATAGCCGTCCGATCTGGCCCGTTAGGATTTTTTTTCTATACACACTTTTTATATACACACTACCTGCAATAGAAAGAAGATTATCTGTAGACTAGTTTGCGTAGAAACAGACAGACATGGGTAGATCGACTAGGCTGTCACTGCAGATCAATAACACTAGTTTTACAAATTTGTATTTTTTTTATACAATCGTTAGGACCCACTTTTTCCAGCTTAAAGAAGCTGGGCTGCGAAATTTTTTTTTATACTGACAGGTGATTATTTTAGCCAATCGATTGACTATGTTTGACCACCATTTAAAAATTCACAATTTTTGAATTCTTATATTTCTTAAGGGAGAACTCTACTGAATAAAATAAAATTGTAAAAAATTTTTTTCGTATTTTCAAAGTTTAGATATTCAAAAATATGTCATCAAAAGGATTTTATCGAAATTCCTTTTATTTCATGAGTTATAGCCGTTCCGGTCCGACCGCTACAAAATGATATCTCGAGTTCTAATAAACTTATTTACTTCAAATTTGGACAGGATGTTCTCTATACATCGCTTCATCTCGTAAAGCCTGCCCAAAACTATAACTTCTCATTTAGTATTTTTAAAAATTCGGAATTGTTAAAAAAATATGAAAAAAAGTCAACTTTTAGTTTTTGAAAACTTTCGAATTATTAAAATGTATTATTAAAATTAAATTCTTAAGCTAGATGTGGTAAAAAATAAGTAATTGGTGGTCAAACATGGTTAAATAGTGAACAAAAGTGGTCAGCTTTTAAATTTTTAAAAAAGTAAATTTTTTTAAAAGTTTGAACAGTTTTGTATTTTTGAACCTAAAAAAAAATTTGCTAAAAAAAAATTTGGTCAAACATGGTTAAACGATGGGCTAAAATTGTCAACTTTCAAATTTCAAAAACTAAAATTTTCTCAATACATTTTGGGAAAATTTCTGAATTTGAAATTTTAGGTGTTGATAAATAGTGGGCAAACGATTCTAAAATATTTGAAAATTTTCAAAGCCCATTATATTTGAAACCAGACGTGGTAAAAAAGAGTAATTGGTGGTCAAACGTGGTCAAATACTGGGCAAAAATGGTCATATTTCAAAAACTACAATTTTCTTTAAAAATTTTCTGAATTTGATTTTTTTTTTACTCCAAAGGGGTGTCAATCGTGAGCAAACAATTATAAAGCGTTTAAAAAAAAAATATTTGAAAACAGTAAACTTTTTCAATTTCAAAAAAATTTCAAAAATTTTCGAATTCGAATATTTTTGAAACTAGACTTGGTAAAACCAAGGAAATTGCTGGTCAAACATGGTCAAACGATGGGTTAAAATGGTTGCCTTTCAGATTAAAAAAAAAAAATTACGCAACCCAGCTTTGTTAAGCTTTTTCCTCCTAATCTCTGCACAAGCTGAATTTATTAAAAAACAAGAAAGGAAGCTGACTTCGTTAAGCTGAAGTTTATATACCCTTGCAGCCTGAAATTGGATCATTGAAAATCAATCCATTTTGGTAATGTTAAAAAAATATCAAATTTTGTAAAATTTACATTTTACATGTAATATTTTCTCTAAAGAACGGATTTTTTAGGGTATATATTCTGGGAAAATCTACATGTAGGATGAACCTTTTTAAATCAGGTTTTTTGGACAATTAAAGCGGTTAACGCCTTGAAAGACATGAAAGGTTTAATTTTTGATGTTCTGACAATGCAGTTATTCAATGTTTCTGAATATTTCTTCTTCCGTTCTCTTTTTTTCAGTAAGCACTTATTATTTTAAAGTATTTTAAACATAATTTAAAAAGCGTTTTGAGGGTTTTCGCCATTACCCGAAGACTTTTCCCTTTTTTGAAGATATAAAGCAAATTGGTTTTATCTTAAGTTTTTTTTTTCACTTGTATATTGTTAAAGTGTAAAAAGCAATTATAACAATACATTTTTGATCCTAATTAACGAGGTGAGATTAAAGTGACGATGACACATTCAACTCAAAAAATTGCTGATACCGAATTTTGTGACGATTAAAAGTTATTTAAACAAAAATATTTAAAAATGTTTGAATTGATTTCAAAATCGGCACGCTGCCTGTTTTGCCTGTTTACATTTTTCAGCTAAGTGAAGATTTTGAAACTAATTTAAAATTTATACACATGCAATATTTTTGGCAATTTTGTTTCTAGCTAGTTTTTATTTACTTTTTAAAAATAAAACAAAAACGTTATAAATTATTTTGAGTAAACACATCTAAAGATGAACACATCCTTTATAGGTTGAGGTTAAATTCAGTAAAAATTCTATAAGTTATGGCAAATTTAATGAAATAATCATATTGCAGTTATGCTACAAAATTGTTTTCCGGGTAGCGATTTCCTCCTTCACCCCTTCCCCTACACGTTGCTTACGAAATATATGCAATTGATATGACCACGACCACTTCCGCCACCGAAAATCATTATTTTCGGCTTAATGTAAATAGGTAAAACAAATAAATTGCGATTTTCAGAAAATTTCAGTAAAATCGGATGATATATATGGGAGATATTAACAATATGGTTAGAATTTTAACACACTCCCTTATGACGCTGCTACTGCAAGCTGCGTAGCCTGTAGGCGTCTTGGTCGTGGGTTCGGGCCCTGACCGCCAAAAACTTGTTTTCTTTCTTTTTATACCCTTGCAGAGGGTATTATAATTTTGCCTTCTCTTCTTCTCTCTTCTTCTCTTTTTCTTCTTCTTTCTTCTCTTTTTTTCAACGAATATCTATAAATTTCGAGATATAGTCGTTTTTTATAGTTCTAGAATTACGGTTTTAATTTCATTAAGATCGGACAACTATATCATATAGCTTCCATAGAAACGATCGGTCGATTTAAATGAAAATGTGAAATTCTACATGAAAAATGTAAAATTCTACATGTAAAATGTAAAATTCTACTTGTAAAATGTAAGATTCTATATGTAAGATGTAAAATGTTTACAAACTAAGATATTTTTTCAAATGTAACCAAAATGAATAGATTTTCAATTATTCAATTGCAGACTGCAAGGGTATACAAAATTCGGTTTACCGAAAATAGCTTTCTTTCTTGTTAGTTTTGATTTTATTACCAATGAAATTTCCAACAAAATGAGGTATTGACCATGAAAATTAAACAAAGATAAGCAACGGGGCAGACTATTTATGCTACCGCTACAGTGCTATCCAAGGCGTCCAATCAAATTTCATTGAACCCGAAATGATAACTACTCTATTTACAAAGCCTAATGGTTGAAATTCGAACCTTAAATTCAAATTTACAAAAAAAAATGTTTCGTGTGCAAAACTGTAACATTTGACCTTCTTTACATTTTTTTTTTTTTGCCATATTTCTTCAGGCCAATAAAACTGTTTCAAATTTTCAGAAAACATAGTCAAATGAGTGACCAACACAATAATACTAAGATCTTCAGCTTACATTATATAGAACTCAAGATACAGACCGTTGGAGTAAGAAATCAAAATGGTGTTACAGTTTTGCTCCCCAGTTTATATGTATTATTTCAAATTGCATGTAATATATATATATATATATACTTTGTACGGTCGAATATGTCTCATTCACTACGCTGCCACCTTTTGAACTAAACAAGGTTTGCAAAAGTATAAAATAACTCATAAAATGCCTAAATAGACTTAGCAGTTTTATTAGACCCATAAAGGAATTACTTTCCACCAATATCAAGAGCAAACATTTCAGCTGACAAATGTTTTTAGAAATACTTAAAAACATATATCATAACTTACCTATTGTAAATAATCGTGGATCCAGGGTTGTACAAAACGTGTTGCCCTCCATTAAACCGATTTGTGCATTGGCTGGCTGGTGCCTAAGTAAATGTTTTTTCGGAGGTATAATGTCAGCGAGAACATCTTTATGGGGCTCCATAACTTCAGAAACTGTTTTTGATTGAATAGTTCCAATGTGCTTTAATAATGTCATTGATTCATCCCTTACAATTCCGTTAGGGCTTGTTATATGTCGTACAAGTTCATGAATCACTTCATATGTAGCCTTAGCTTGTAAGTCCTTAAGATCATCGCTTTTGTAACTTTCACTTATGGGGCTTAAGCAAATTTCCAACATAGTCTTCATATAGCTTTTAGTTATTTCTATGGCACCATTGGAAACATCACCTTCTAGATCCATTAACACAAACATAAATGCTTTTAAAAAATTAAAGAGGTTTTGAAATAGAGCACGAAGAGACATATGCTTGCACAAAAACTGAATTGCTTGGCATCCGCCGACTTTTGAATACCAAGGGCGATCATAACATAAAGATATCATTTTTTCAGCCAAATACTGGATTATCGGCAATCTACACGCTCTTTCTTTATTCCCCATTATATTTGTTGCAGTGTCAAGAATAATACCCATGCAAGCAATACCAGGTTTGCATAATTCCTTTTCTTCATGACCCATGCATGAGGCCAGGGCATCAATTAGTACCATTGGGTCTATTCCAGTCGAAGCTTGATGTCGTTTCTGGGGAAATGGTCCAGCCTGTTGTGCAATAGCTACCATCGTATAATGTCTCACAACAGCAGCCATAACCGGACATACAGAATCTCGCAGGTCTTTCGTAGCTGAAGCTACCAACATTCCTACTAAGGCTGTCTGATGGGTTCCTCGTACACATGCGTCATCTATTTGATGTTGAAATATAGACCAACTCATAATGTTATTTTCAACAAAATCTACATGAGTAAACAGTTTAAGTAGTGTATGCTTCTCATCATCCAAACAAATAAAAGCAGCTAAAAAACATCGAATTACTTCCCAACTTTGACGTCTGTAAAATTGGTCAGTTGTGTTTGAGCCCAATGCTCTGAAAGCAGCTTCAATAGCCTCGTCAACAGGAAAATCTACTGCAGATTCGTATTCTTGAAAATATGTAATAATAGAAATTGTTGGCTTCTCATTTTTATTATAACATAAAGTTTGTGGTTCCACCATCATTTTTCTATTTCCGCCTCCAAATTTTCCAAGAACGCGAAAAGCTACCAAAGCGGCGTTATCTTGGTTTCTTAACGTTTTCCAAAGAGCTTGCATTAAAGCTGCTCTCACTGGTTGTATGTGATCATATAAAAAGTCTGGCTGTAAATTGTCAACGCAAAGTTCCAATGTTCGTAGACCCTAAAAAGAAAAAGTAAGGAGGTAAGAAGAAGGAAGCTCAATTTCTACAACTATTTCTATATCTACAGGTTGTGACGGTCCAGGGTCAGGGTGGCCAAGGACTCGTCCCAATAACACTGGTCGACAAGAAAAATGCCGGCGAATAAAAGCCATTGATTCTGATAGATCTGAACCGGTACATTACTAGTCCGAAACTGAAAAGTTCCCATCACCCACCAATTTTGAAAAAATCGCGGTCAAAGTATCATCACTGCTTGAATCGGCACTTTTCAATGCTAAATAACTCCCAAAGCTTACGTTGCCCAGAGCGGGTATTCAGCTTAAAAAGAGCTTTGGCCTTTCTACTTCAATATTAAACAATAATATCCAGTGGGAGACCTCTTGTTCTTTAGTAATAATGCATTTTACGAACTTAAATTTGTCACAAATTTTTGCTATGTTGTAGCCCTGATATTTCGAACATTTTTGTTAGAGACTGCTTTGGGTTCGCAACATTGATGTTTCTTCAAACTTTCCAGGAATTAATTGTTATTAAGTTAAATACTTTAAGAATAAATTCATCTTTGTATATAAATATGATAATCAAACATGTCCAGAGAATGTGTTTTCGGCCCATAAAACGTTTGTTTTGTGAGCTTAAATTATAATCCCAAACCAATGTTTCTAACCAAAGTCAAGACTCTCACCAGATTTGTTAAGTTTCAGGGCTACAACATAGCAAACATTTGTGACAAATTAAAGTTTGTAAAATGCATTATAACTAAAGAACGAGAGGTCTCCCACTGGATATTATTGTTTAATATTGAAGTAGAAAGGCCAAAGCTCTTTTTAAGCTGAATACCCGCTCTTGGCAACGTAAGGTTTGGGAGTTATTAAGCCTTGAAAAGTGCCGATTCAAGCAGTGCATGATACTTTGACCGCGATTTTTCAAAATTGGTGGGTGATGGGAACTTTTCAGTTTCGGACTAGTAATGTACCGGTTCAGATCTATCAAAATCAATTGCTTTTATTCGCCGGCAAAAAAAAAGATCGATTTTTGTCGACCTGTGTAATCTATTTGGCTTCAGATGTGTGCTTCTAAAATATAAAGCACTAGAATTTTTTGTCGTAATAGAGTTTCTTATGTTTATTCAATTATTTATTTAGTTTGTGAAAATGATCAAGACGCCAGGTTTAGCTGCTCGGGAGCTCTGCGGTTCGTGGCCGGCTGAGGTACGTACGTCCCATATATAGAGGCCCGAAAATTCCTAGTAAAGTGAGGTTCTGTAGGATCGAAAGTCTGCTAGATATGAGACGGTTTAATAGGCTTGCGCTAGGTAAAAGAAAGTATTAGAGGTTTGAAAGGATTCGGTCAGTTAGCTATAACGTGAGTAGCGTTCCCCTAAGCCGGCCTAGTTGTCACTTGAAAGTCAGCGAGCGGCGACCCGAAAGCCAGCCTAGTTGGGACCCGAAAGCTTGGTAGGCTTACCTCATCCGATTGGCGGTCACTGAGTTACCTCACACTCCCAGCGGTCCCCGCTGGTTACTAATTGGGCTTTTCGCTCAGTGTCACCAACGCTTCTGTGCCCAGAATGACCCTCTTCTTGTGGGTCCGCGATGAATTGCGGGAGAAACTCAGGAGAGTCCAAATTTTATATCGATCGGAGCAAAAATAATAAAGTACTGGGTGGTTCAACGCAGGTCATTTTTTGTTTGATGGATGGGGAGGCGCTTAAATAAGCGCTCACCTGAAAAGTGTCATTTTGAAAGTCTGTGTACACCTTAAGCCAAAATCTACTGCACCAATCGTTTTGAAATTTTGCACAGCACTGCTTCAACTAATTCTCAAGGTACTCACGTCGGGATTTTTTTGTTTTTGTTTCATTATAATTTTTATTTAATATTAACAATAATAAATAAAATAAATAATAATAAACATTGTGTTTTTAACTTCAAATTTTCATAAAAACAAAAAAATAAAAAATAAAATAAAAAACCCCACGTGAGTACGTCGGGACCAATGTCCTAACTAATGCTTTTTCTTGATTTCATATCAGATGATTTTGTGCACAGTTAGAGTGTACACCGCAAACCAACTTTTTATCGAGAGGCTATGGGAGATTCTTTTTTTTTGACAACAAATTTTCACAACAATTTTCTAAGTACTGTGTTATCATATGATAGTTTTACACCGAATTTGGATAGTCCTTATTATTTTAGCACTGTATGATGTTTTTGTTGCTACTGCTCCCGTTCCATAGCTGGGAGTCATATGTATGTCCAGATAGGCTTAAGAGTGCGCATCTGAGCAGCCTTCGCTGCGTGGTCACTTTTCTGATTCTCCGTCGCTGGAGCTCCTCAATAGTCAAAAGCCTGGCTAAAGGCATTTTTGCGAAATTGTAGCGAATTAAATTAAATGTTTACAAGTTGACATTTCAACAGCTGATCGCCACCGAACATAGAGAGTTGCCAGACAGTTGGAGTCGGATGCTTGAGTTTCCGAGTAACTTTTAGTTTTTTTTCGCGCCGCACCAACGCTCGCTTAAACGCAGCCAACGAATAAAAATTTTTGGCGAATGCCGAAAATAGAGCGATTGGCTTCTCCTTTTCGGACACATTTATTTGCTGCTTCCTTTTCTAAAAATATTGTCGCATTTTAGAGCATAAGTGTTGATACTGCGACAGCTGTCGCGGATTACATAATATAGGTTGTAGCCAAGAAGTCTGAGTACCGGGTCTGCGTTGTTTTTGTCAAGATGAGCATGAGTTCAAATACCGCTCAACCCAAAGAATATTTTTTTTATCTTTATTTTAATTATTCAATAAATACAAAGGCGAAGCAGCTAACACTCTATCGATCGCAGCCAACGAATGAAAACTTTGGGGGCGTTCCGAAAATAGAGCAATTGGCTCTTTTTTTTATACTTTGCTCTTGTTTATTGAATATTCTCCTTTTCGAGACTAATAATATGAGTATCAAATCTTATATTTTTAACCTAACTAACAGTCATACGACTGGCACAGAGTTATGTGTCCCTGATAATTATTGCTGGTTGGATGGTCGTTACGATGCAGGCGGGTTCTGCTGGAAACCCGAGTCAAGCCTCTTGCAGATGATTTGGGTGCACAGTAAGTTTTTTATTGTAGGTCGCCTTTTGTTTGTCTATTTCATCTTTTACTGCAAGAATGCCGAGAACCCTGTGGATGTTTAGGTTGCGAATATACCATGGTGCCCCAGTGATAGTTCTCAGACGCAGTGGCGATCGGGCGTTTAAAATCCAGTGGAGGCTGCTGGCTTTTAGTTTTAGATGGAGTTTCTTGCATTCGATGTGTCTTCGCCAGGTTAGTCGTCTGTCGAGGTGGACGCCGAGAAACGTTACTTCGTTGACTTGGGAAATCTGCGTACTATTCAAGAATATTGGAGAGCATGTTTGCCTGTTGAGGGTAAAAGTTATGTGTTTACATTTTTGTTCGTTAATTTTAATACGCCAGTCAGATAGCCACTTCTCAACTACCATGAGGTGATTTTCTAACTGTGTTGTTGCTCGGGTTGGGCACCTCGAGCGGCTTAGGATCGCAGTGTCGTCAGCGAACGTGGATGTTGTTAGCCGCTCGTTCGTAGGGATATCCGCTGTATAAAGGACAAATAGAGTAGGCCCAAGTGCACTTTCTTGTGGAACTCCAGCTTCGATAGTGTAGTCGCCAGATGTTGTAGCGTTGCACCTTACTGCGAAAACTCTGTTGTAAAGATACGACTCAAGTAGCTTATGAGTATATGTAGGCAAGTGTATTTTGAGGCATGAGGCCATTTAGCCAGACTCGATCGAAGGCTTGAGATACATCGAGGAATATTGCACTGCAGTATTCCCGATGCTCGAAGGCTGTGCGTATCTCTGATGTTATTCGGTTGACTTGTTCGATGGTTCCATGGTTTTGACGGAACCCAAATTGATGAGCCGGGATAACATTGTGTGCTTCCAGATATGGTATTATGCGTGTTAGCAGGCATTTCTCGAACACGATAATAGACTTATTGGTCTGTAGGATGACGGGACTGTGTGGTCTTTTCCGGGCTTCGGTATCATTATGATGACAGATTTTTTCCATTTCCTTGGGCAGTAGCCAAGACATATAATCCCATTGAAGATTTAACAAATAACCTCTATAGCAGAGTTTGGAAGTTCAATTATCATTTTTGGAGTTATTAAGTCATCGCCCGGAGCCTTTTTTGGTTTCAGGTTCCCAATGACTTTTGCGATCTCATTTGGTTGAAACAATGTTGGTATAGACAAAGAATTAGTTTGAATTTGCGGTAGCACAAGTGGACTAGTGGCCGGGTTCTTCTGGAAGACGCTTCGGAGATGTAAAGCAAAAGTTTCGGCTCTATCTTCGTCGCTGCGGGCCCAGCAACCTGATGATTTTCTTATCGGGGTGACTGTTTCGATTGGAAAGCTTGGATTTGGGTGAGCCCTTCACAAAGAATGCTTTGTACTGGTTGGCGTAGTTATGCATTTTGAGTGTCTTGTTTTAGAGCTCGGTTTAGTAAGCGAGTGACTTCCCTAAGACGTTGTTTTGAAGATGACGATCTGTTGGTTTGCCAAGCACGTCGCATACGCCTCTTTTCCAGGACAAGCTGTTCAATTTGTTGATTAGTTTTGAATTTGTTGGGCTGTACGTCCTTCCCTTGTGGTGTTGAAATAGTGGCTGCTGCAGTGAGTACGTCTTCAAGAGCATCAGTAGAGCGGTAGATATCCGCTTCGATGTTGAGCTTTGGGATTAGTTCAATGTGGGAACTTACATATTTCTTATATTTAAGCCAGTTAGTTCTGTGCGACGTCAGCCTGTGGGGATGATTGATAATTTCTGGGCTTTGAAGAAGAGTAATAAGCACTGGCGAATGGTCTGATGAAAGATCCAAAAGCGCTTTGGCACTTATAATGTTGCGTGAAATATTTTTTGTCACTGCAAAGTCTATTAAGTCTGGCATCTTTCTGGGGTCTGCTGGCCAATATGTGGGGCTGCCAGGGGAAACATAGTCCAGTTTGTTGCTCAAGTTTATGATTGCATTATATAATTGCCTTCCTTTAGGGGTCACGAGACGCGATCCCCAGTGCGTATGCTTGGCATTATAGTCTCCTGCAGCTATGAAGCGGTCTCCAAGTGAGTTGTAAAAATCCATGAATTGACCTTCAGAAATTGTAAAGCGAGGCGGGCAGTAGACAGCGGCTGTGGAAAGGTTGCCGCTACCTGACTGCACTTTGATAGACGTCGCCTGCAAGTAATTAGTTGAATACCTTTGGTGAAAATGGTGCTTGATGCGTTCTCTGCTTAGGACGCCGGTTCCGCCGTGGGCTTTACCATCTGGATGATCTGTGCGGTAGAAGGCGTAACCAACCTTTTATTTGAAAGTTGTATTTGCTTGTGAGGTGCGTCTCTCCAAACAGCATAACGTCGATATGATGTTCAATCAGGAACTGTGTTATTTCAAGCTTATACCGTGAGACGCCATTGGTGTTCCACATGGTTATTCGTAGACTCGACATCAGTTATTTGGACTGCTGAGCTACAAGCAACTGTATCACCATGTTTTGGTTTTGAACAAGTGTTAGAATGGTCGTTTTCATGAAGGACATTAATTCCGTCAAACTTTGTTGCAGGGTAAGCATCATAGCTTCCATTGTGCTTTGTGGCTGTCCTGGGGTTTGTTGAACGTTTCCTAGATTCGACTGGAGTGGGTTTTCCATTCCTGTTCGAAGTGTGTCGGCGTAGGAGAAGCCCTTCTGCGCGTTCAGCGGACCAAATGAGGATCTTGCGGCCTTGGCAAAGAATGCGTCCAGCTTCGTTTCTGAATACAATAACAACGTTTCGTGTATTCTGATGGCGAGTTGCTGTCACTCGTCGCATGCGATTCTTCAGCTCCTTGTAGACCATACAGCCCCTGTAGTTAGCTGTATGGTTTCCACCGCAGTTCCCACATTTCTTCTTCTGGGGGTCTTCTCTGTTGGCAAGGCAGATTGCGGAATTGTGGAAGTCTCCGCAAACTACACAGACTGAATGTAGTGTGCAGTATGTCCTGGTATGTCCATACTCCTGGCAATTTGTGCACTGCACTGGGCCGTTTCTTTTATGTGGCTCTTCCACCGTAATTCTTCGGTGCAATAGGAATTGCAGGCTATAAATGGGGTGCACTTTGTTTTTCTTCAAGGCTCTGCTGTCAGGCTCCAGCTCGACCTTTAAGAGTGGTTGCGGCTTTTTATTTTTGTTTATAATGTGGCTAACGTTCTTTGCTGAAAACCCCTTTTCTTTAAGGGCATCTATAATTTCGTTGGGAGTTACGTCGGGCTCGATTCCTTTTAATACTACTTGCAAGCCCTTGCTGCTTTTTAATTGGTACGTGTAATAACTTTTCTTAGCTTCATCCAGGTATTTGGACACTGCTCGGAAATGTTCTTCAGATTTTGTTTGCAGTTTTGTTTCTTGTATATTCCTTTTAGTAAACGGAACAACATGAAAATTTCCATCCCCGACCAGCGCAACAATTTTGTTGACCAGGGCGTTCGAGCTTTTCTCCCTAATGTAAATTGGTGGGGGCTTCGGTGTCTTTTGGGTCTCTTGACCCAGTTCCGGTTGTTTATCCGCTAAAAGGGCAAATCTGTTGTTATTTGATCTCCCGGGTTGATCGTTGTTTCTTTGGACACGGTTTATTTTTGGCTTACTACCGACCGCGTTGTTCTGCGGGCTAAGCTTACGCTTGATTTGAATGTAGCGATCCATGCCGGTCTGTATGGCCGGGGTCGCTTGTTGAACGTTGCCGATATTGGCTTTGGAGCTTGCAGTTTTGGTAATTATTGTATTTGCAGTCGATGGCATCGCAGTCGTTACCGCGATACTGGCCGTTGCTGTAGTTGTTGCTTTTGCTTTTGTCGCCGTTACTGTAGTTGCTGCTGTTGCTTTTTCCGCCGTCACTGTTGTTGTTGCTGTTGCTTTTGCTGCAGTTGCAGAAATTGTATCAGTGCTTGTTGTTGGGGTTTTGCATTGAAAACTCCATGATGTAGGTGTAGGAGTGAGAAGAGCGGGTGAGCAAGACCGTGCTTTTTGGCTATCGACCGCCAAACAGTTGCTCTTTGTCGCCGTTTCGTTGTTGTCGCGCGTTGAGAAGTACAAGAAATAACCGTTACTTGGGCTCACGGAGCTTTTACGCTCTTTCTTTTGTTCGTCGCTCATTGAGCTATTTCGCGTGGCACTTATTTTTATAAAATAATTATGCACTTGTTTTTATCATATCACTAATTTTTGTGAGTCGAAAACTATTTATTTTTTTCTGTTTTAGCGTCTTTTCGCTTATCTTGGAATACTCCAGTACTTTAAACTTTATTATTCTTTTTTTTTTGTCTTTAAATCATCCACTTTCTATAATTTTCCCGGAGCTCGCGCGAAACACGTCCGCGCTCTACGGAAGTACGATCGAATGAATGGAATATATATACCTAATGGAGTCGGAGATGCGTCCTTCTGCCTGTTACATTCATTGTTGGTTGGCACTAAGTTATAAATAGTACTTTTGTACATTTTTGGTACCAGGTGGAATTCTTCGGTATCTCATATATAGCATCTAAATAAGTGTTGGACTTTATGCCAACAAAGGAAGTCTTTGAAAATATTGTTGCAGTTGTCTAACGGACCGGCATTAGAACTTACGGCAGAACACTGCGCTGTTGGTCAAGTTTTTTGAGTAAACTAAAGTCTTAATTTACAATAACATTCATTCTAACACTTACCTGACTAATTAAGGTGGGAGATCCGTTTAACGCAGAAACTAACGGATCCATTAGCATTGGCAAATAGGGCAATAAAGATGATAAACGAACCGGGACAGTAAGGCACAGTTCTACAAAGAGATCTCGCATATGCTGTTTATGAAATCCACTTTGCAAGCGATTTAGACCTTCCAAAAGATTTGGTAACAGAGGAAGAAACTCTTGGTAGAGTAGGTCATGGCTACCTCCACCAATTGACCTAAATAATGCCCGAAGAAGTAAGAAGTAGTTATAAGGCTCATCAGAAATCAAAGCTAATTCCATTGAACGAACAACTATTTTGTGAAGATGCGGCCGTAACATTTGTTCATTTTCAACGGGAAAGAGACTGACGCTTCCAAAGACTAGTTTAAATAGTCGTAGATACAAATTAGAACGCTCCAGGTTTGATCCCATTTCTTCCATTTTTTCCAATAGGTATTCAACCAACACTGTTGCAAAAAGAGGTGATGTTGTTGGATTAGCTAAAAAGGAATTGGCGATAACTTGTAGGGACTGATTTTTATAGATCCTCTCCACCAAGAAATGGATTGTTGTCGAAAATATTTCTTGGAAATTTTGGGAATGCATCATTAAAAACTGTAAAATAAAAAAATTAAACATTTATCAGTTTTTAGTATGTAAGATGGAGTTTAGAGACCAAAAGTTTATTTATTTCTAACATCAATATTTATGGCTATTTATGGCTAACAAGGGTGTTGAAAAAGTCCCTAAAATGTAAGAAACAACCTGACTATCTATATGACATGATAAATCTATCTACTTCGCAACGCACCAAAAATATAATTCCATCAAAACTAATCTGGCTAGCTCTGACAAGCACTTCTATACTAACACTATTCGGCTTTCGAATCAACTTCCGCATGAAACCAAATCAATAAATAATGCACATAGATTTACCACAAAAATTAGGGAACACTTTGCAAACACACAGTAAGAAAAATAGTAAAATAGTTATAATAATTACAATTAAATAATGTTAATATTAAGTAATTACATAAATTTGAGTAAATAAGTAATCAAAATTGTTTACAATCAGTTGTGACTAACGCGCTAAGATAATAGTAGAAATACTGTAGCTTTAGGAATTTATCGAAATAAATAATAAGGCCACAACAGTTTGGAAGTTATTTTATATGATAAATAAATAAAATCAATAAAATCTGATTTTTAACAAAGTTTCCACAAATGGCTTCTTAACCCTTTCACGCTTTCGGAGGGGAATGGCGTTGATGCTAAGGCGTCCGTCTGCTTGCCAGTCGGTAGAGGGTTCGAAACGCGGTCCGCGTAAATGGTAAAAGTTGTGTTTTCTAATGTTAATTTTTCAGATAGACTCTTAATAAAATTTGAGCAATAATAAAAATATTTAATAAAATTTAGCAGTTCTGACAAAACAATAAAATAATAAAATAATACAAAAAATAAAAATAATATAATAAAAAAATATTTTTTTAAAAGCTTTCAACATTATTATGTATAAATTTGTTTTGTTAATTTCGGCTCGTTAATGATACTAAAATACCCTCGCCAAAGATTGCATAAAAGGCTCGCGAAAGATATCTTTTCTAAGTATCGAAAATGAAACTTTCACTGCCACAAACTGAGCGACCAGTGATTCATTTTTATACCCTTGCAGGCTATTATAATTTTGTCCAGAAGTCTGCGACGCAGTGGAGAAGGCATCTCCGACCCCATAAAGTATATACATATATTCTTGATCAGCATCACCATCCGAGTCGATCTTGCTATGTCCGTCTGTCCGACTGAATCTTTGCAGATAGTCTGCTTTCTATTGCAGCTAGTATCGGAACGGCCGGAATCGGACTACTATATCTTATAGCTCCCATAGGAATGACCGTCTGTTTGTCTCTCCGTTGCTACGCAAACTAGTCCCTCAGTTTTTGAGCTATCCAAGGAAACTTTGCAGATAGTCTTCTTTCTATTTCGAAACGGCCGGAATCAGTCCACTATATCTTATAGCTGCCATAGGAAAGAAATGGCCAAAATGTCAAATTTTCGCTATTTTTGAAGATATTGGCCTCAAATAAAATATATGATCTCTTAATTATTTTATAGCTATACATTTTAAATATCGTGCAAATTGAACTGCTATATCTTATAGCATGCAACGATCGGCCCGAAATAGTTAATTTTCGTAGTTTGATCGTTTGAAATGATCTGGCCAAATTGGTCGATTTTCGTTGTTATTAAAGATATCGGAATAAAACTTAGTAAATTGAGTTTTAATTAAAATATGGCCATACATTTAAAATTTCATCCAAGTCGGACCACTATACCTTATAGCTGACATATGAACGATCGGTCCAAATTAGATGCTTTTTGTTGCTTTTAAAGATTTCGCATTAAAACGAAATATAAGATTTTTATTTTTATTTTATTTATTATCTGTAAGGGTATATACACTTCGGCTTTTCGAGGTTAGCTTTCTTTCTTGTTTTATCGTTTTTTTAAAGATTAAGATTAAAACTTAGTCTTTTAGTTTTAATATATCCATACATTTAAAATATAATCCAAATCGGACCACCATATCTTATAAGTGCCATAGGAACGTTCGGTCAAAATTAGCCGATCTTCGTTGTTTTTTAAGATATTATTTATTAAAACGTAGTAAATTGTCTTTTAATTTAAATATAGCTATACATTTAAAATTTCATCCGAATCGGATCACAATTATCTTATTATCTTATAATCTTTGGATTAATTTTATTATTATCTGCAAGGGTATATAATCTTCGGCTTGCCGAAGCTAGCTTCATTTTTTTGTTTAATATGAATTTTGTAAAAGAATAATATTTATAAATGGTATTAATATATTATAATATGGCAATTTTATAGGTAGTGATAGTATTGTGATAGTATCGATTGTCTCTCCAAAAATATCGAAAAACAACGATGGCGGCTCTTTCAATATATTTACAGCTCTACCTTGTAGTACTTACAATGCCACTAAAATGTTCTAAAACTTCTTTCTCTTCTTTACTCCTAGATATCAATCCAGATGTTCTTTGTTGGTTTGGATTAACGTTGATAGTGTAAATATCTAAGGCCTCCATGGCGTAAGAAACCAAGTCAATATAAGAGCATAAAATTTCTGGGCCAAAAAGCTTTTCATGATTAACATGGCTTGTGTCAGATATCTGGAACTTTTCGAAACATTAGAAAGGGCATACATGTGTTTATTTAATATTGCAGAACATACTTTGGAATTAAAAAAACCCCATGTAATGGTTTTAACTCCACCAACAAGAGTTTTTACTAAGCTTCGGAACTCGGCAACATTAACCGAATAAATCCATTGTGTCCCAGTCACTGATCCTTTAGTTTGGTCACTTGATATTTGATCCTAATAAAATATATTTCGATTAGCAATAATGTAATAATTGGGTTATCTTACATAATAAATACCTCTTTGACATCAGGTACATTACAGAGCAATATTGGAACATTGCCAGTCGTATTAGCTGATGCCCCAGAAATTGTTTGTCCCTTGCTGAAAATGTTAGATAAAATAAATTTTATTCGTTTTATTTAAAGACGAAATCTAGTTTTCTACTTATGCTGCATGAAATCACTCACAACATACGTTTCACTGAGTACATTCGAATGAATTGGAATGGAATGAGTGGAATGCAAGAAATAACACGACATTGTATCAGTATGCGTTCCCGTTTTGCTTCATAGCTTGGGACGTTGAACGAAATGAATGAGAAGGAATGAAGCGAAAAATAAAATACCTGTATTTGGCAATGCGTGTTATATTCGAATCATTCGAGTTGTTGTGTAGGAATTCGAATTTTCAGGGACCACCTGCAGTTCGCAAACAGACGCAAGTGCAGACGCAAACATGGGCACCTCAATAAAAGAAGCCGACAAATGTGTATCTGTATGTATTTGTAGTCCGCGTAATTTTTATTTTGTTCAATTGCTTATGTTTCCTTACACTGGTGTATCTGCAGTTGCAACTCGAATCATTCGAATTCAGCGTCTCAGTTTTCAGAGTTCTCACTTCATTCCATTCGTTTCTCTTGCTCTATTTCTTGTGCGGCTGAGTCGTACGTAAGCGAGTCAACTCATTCAATTCAGTTTGGCTTTGCTTCAAATTATTAATAGATCATTTAATTTTTCTATTAAATTATTTTGAGCTTTGTTTATTTGAATGTGATTTTTTTGCCTAATCCCTATACGTCTAACTGACAAGCTGACTGAATTTATCAAATAACAAAATCGAATGGAAAACAGCTTTCCCATACAAATAAAAATTTTCGATAAACTGACTGACAAGATACTGTGCCTTTCTTTTTTAATAAGTTTACCACAGCAACCCTTAAGGGGATACATACAGTCAGGCGGTCGGAAAAAATATTTTTTTTTGGGATTTTTTTTAAGAGCAATATTTATTTATTGAAGCGAATGTTTTGCTATAACTTTTCACATCTTTAAAATTAAAAAAAAAAAAATATTTTATTTGTAAAAATATTTTTTTTTTAATTAATTTTTTGTAAAAATATTTTTTTTTGGCTCCAGCAGCTAATTTTCTAAAGGTCCTTAAAAAAATATTTCCCGTGGTGAACACGACCAATCGATAAAATCATCTTAAATTAAAAAGTGAAATAGATTCAGTAAGTGTATGAAAAAATGTAGTCTTTGATCGAAGGAATTGAAAAATATGTCACTTTTTAACAAAATGGCAGCTTTTTTAAAAAAAAGTTTATTTTGTGGGAAAAAAATCGTCTTTAATTGTTGACTAAAATTACAATAGTGAAAATAAGAACAATATCGGTTCAACGGCTTTTGAGAAATCGTGTTCACCGACTTTAAAAACATAGTTTTGAGAAAAACGAGCTTAAAGTTTCACAAACAGTTCTACACCCCACGGCGCGACTTTCTAATTTTGTCTGTAACTTCAAAAAAATTTCTCGAATTTTTATAAATATTTTTTTCAAAACAGGCAAATATATGTACTTTAAGAAAGTGCAAAAAAAAATAGTTTTTATACCCGGTACCTATAGGGTACAAGGGTATAAGTTAGTGCCAACCGAGAATGTATGTAACAAGCAGAAGGATAAATCTCCGACCCTATAAAGTATATATATTCTTGATCAGCGTCACTAGCCGAGTCGATTTAGCCATGTCCGTCTGTCCGTTTGTCTGCCCATGTGAAACAACAGATCTCAGAGACTATAAGAGCTAAATTAACCAAATTTTTTGACAACATTGGAATCTGTTGGCCGCAGATCAAGTAAAATTTGGTCACGCCCACTTCCGCCCCGGAAATCATAAACAACGTTTCATTAGCTAGAGGCCTGATTCTTGGGTTAAGGTAAATAGATAGACTTAATTAGTAGACAGTCGCGGACGTGTTCTGCAAATTTGAGTAAAATCGGATAATAAACATACAGGCAGGCTCCGGTTTTCACTTTTATTTTTCGTTTTCGTTTTAGACCAAAAACGTTCGTTTTCGTTTTAAGGTGCTCCGGTTATCACCAACTTTTGCATATCGTTTTGTTATCGAAATATTTAACTGTTTTTATTGCTTAAACAGTTGACTTGAATGTTTTGAGAAGTAAACGGAATGTTTAAATGCCTTTACTTTTTTAATTGTTTGTTTTTAACCCAAATAAATGCAGAAATTGTTTATTTATCGGTCCAAGAGGGCTGCCACTCTTTAAACAGGGACTTTTATACCTATTTTAAATGGCACAAGTACCATTTAAGCAATGAAATTAAACTGGTTTATTTTAAAACCTTGTTTTATCTTCCTTAAACATAATTTATGCGCACTTTTTAATTTTACAAGCATTTCGACCAGATTGTTTGGTTCTACAAACAGTACGGCAGCACTGGCAACCAAAACGAAAGTTGTTGTTGCCGACGGCAAATATTTTATTTGCAAATCAAGGTGGGGTCAGAAAATAATTTTTTAAAAAGTAATTACGAACTAGATTGATCCACTGATGGTGTTAAACAAACATCAATAGACTGACTGTATATAACCCCTTAATCAAACATTATCAATGTGGAGAAAGAGGTAAGCAATTTTTAAATTAGTTGTTACTAGCTCAAATAACTCAGCTTTCTTGCTTTTAAAAGACACTTTCTTCGATTGATTACAAAAAGAGAGAGCCTTTGAAATTAGTTGTTTGCAAAGTCAGAAGTCGAATTCTTTTAGGTCGTTCCCTATACGTCTATATCGAGTGTTCTCGACTGTGAAATACCCGGTACCCAAACTTTCACTTCCCAACAAATACTCTGTCGAATTAGAACAATCTTTAATACAACTATTCGCAATAAAAATTACGTTTTAACCAATTTATAAGCTTAATATCCGAAAAATCGACGAAGAACCAACACTCGCTCGATCGCAGCCAAGAAATCATATATTTAGACGCGTGCCGAAATAATGTCGCTTTTAAGAGCATAAGTGTCGAAGGTATTTAGTGCGTCATTTGACGAACATTTTATATTACATTATATATTATATTATCTAATATATGGTGTAGCTTAGAGGTCTGAGTACCGGGCTTGTATTGCTTTTGGTTAATACAGCATGAGTTCAACTCCCGATCATTCCAAAAAACTTTTTTGTTCTTTATTTCAATTCCATATTTAGTTTTTCTCACTTTTATTCTATTAGATTCCATTTCAGTTCTACCGAATTTGGGTAATGCAACGAAATTGAACAAAGTGAATTTTTATATTTTTGTCATTTCTTGCTTAAACTCTTTTTTTTTGTTAACAGTTGTCAATGCATAGTTAGTATGAAAACGGCCGATTCATATGTAATATCGGTTGTCTAAGCGACCGATACATTTTAGTTTTACAAGATCGACCCGTGTTCAGTTTCAACAAAAACCAAAATTATTTTCTTTTTTTTTCATTTTCACTCTTTTAGCTTATAAATTTTGATCTTGATATTCGATTTTTGGAAAACAAAAAAAACGAGAAAGAAAACTAACTTCGGTAAACCGAAGTTTGTATACCCTTGCAGTCTGCAATTGGATCATTGAAAATCGATCCATTTTGGTAATGTAAAAAAAAATGTCAAATTATATAAATTTTGTAAATTTTACATTTTACATGTAGAATTTTACATTTTCATATAAATCGACCGATCCCTTCTATGGCAGCTATATGATATAGTTGTCCGATCTTAATGAAATTAAACCGTAATTCTAAAACTATAAAAACGGCTTTATCTCGAATATTAACATACAAATATTAAAGAAAAGAAGTAAGAAAATTTCGCCTGCGCCTGTGATCGAGCCCTCGACCCGATCGGCTACATGCAGCTTTGCAACAAGCATTAGGTGTCTTGTAGAGCCTATCTTCAAATTCCCACTTTTTTGTCTAATAACTCCCATTATTATTATTCGATTTTACTTAATTTTTTATCAGAAAACGACCGCACAATAACAGATTCCAATGTTGTCACCAAATTTGGTAGCTCTAGCTCTTTTAGTCTCTGAGATCTAATTACCAACACGAACAGACGGACAGATGGACTTGGCTAAATCGACTCGGCTGGTGATGCTGATCAAAAATATTTATGTATACTTTATGGGGTCGGAGATGCCTCCTTCTGCTTCTTACATACATTCTCGGTTGTCACTAACTTATAATACCCTTGTTCCCTATGGGTACCGGGTATAATGATTTTAATTTGTTTCTTTTAATAATCCGGAAAGTAGGCTTAAAAATATATTATTTTGTTTTTAAATTTTTTTTTATATATTGAGTGCCACCACTGTGCCATACTACTTACCACTTTTGAATAATTAATGGAAGTTGAATTTTAGCAATAGTCTCAAATTTTTTTACGAAAACTTTTAAAAGTTTTGATAAAATAAGTCTGGATCGTTGAGGCTCTAGTTCACTATGATGCCGCAAGCAATCAACAAGGTTTAATAAAAGCTTGCAAGACATAGTTTGTATTCCCACAGCCAAACTTTCATCATGAACATTTTTTGAAAACAAATTCACGGCTTTTATTAATACGTCCAAGCTTAAGCTCTGGCGAACATGATGAGCGAGATCAGCTAAAGTTGAGTATGCTAAAGGGCGAATCGAGTCCAATGTAACGCCTTTCCCAATCAGTAGGTCTTCATCAAATAGTTTTTCAATTGATGGAATAAATTCTATAATATAAAATAAATAAGTAAGGTCAAATAATTAAATCATTGATTTGGAGTTTATTTATGGGGTGGGTTACGCCACTCTGGACGTTTAAAAAAATCGATTTTTTTTTTCTCTAAAAGTCCGTTTTTCTTTTAAGAATAGTTTAAGACTTTGAACACATTCCAACTCAAATTAGTTCAGAAGTTATAGCGATTTGAAGCGAGTGCTCTTGCACTATCATACTCCTGCAATGTTTTTTCATTTGCGTTCTTCTCTAAACCACTTGTTCTCCAAACTGGTGTACACGATATTCTAAGACTTATCTACCGCATATTCGTAAATGTTCTCGCTATGGTGCATTAAAGAATTTTTTTGTTAAAGAACCTTGTTTAAAAGCTTTGAATTTTTAAATTAAAATTTTGTTTTTCTTAATTTTTTTTTAACATTTGTCATAGCAATAAATTTCAAACAAGATAAAATGTTGTTGAGGTTTTAACCTCTATTCCGGAATCGTGTACACAATGCGCAAGGATTTTTAAAAAAGCGCCCTACTAGTTCACTCATACCTCCGCCATTTTGATTTTGTATACTTTGGCAGAGGGTATTACAATTTGGATCAGAAATTTGCAACGCAGTGAAGGAAGGAATTATTATTATCCCCCTAAATCATGAAAAAAACAAGTAGGAAAGTTACAGTCGAGTGTGACCGACTGTGAGATACCCGGTACCCAAAGCATTGTGGGTGGAATTAAGTAGCAAACGGGCGGAAATGTTGCTAGAAACATGTTGAGCCACACCCAAAAAAGACAAATGTTGCTAGGGACATGTTAAGCAACATGCACTGGCACTCTCAACATCTCTCTCAACAGCTAAGTGCTCAGACACGCGAAGTGTTCCTAAACAGTGCGATTGACCTCTCGTTTTGACTCAATGCTACGTACGTAGCTTCAACAAGAAGAACAAGCATACACAGAAACGTTATTGTTTAATAACTTCCATGTTGATCATCCGATTTTACTCAAATTTTCAGAACACGTCCGCGAATGCCTACTTATTTATATTATCTATTTTCTCTACGAAAATGACGAGTATAGCTTATATAAAGTTGTATATGATTTTCGGGGGCGAAAGTGGCCGTGGCCGTTTTAAAACTTGATCTGCGTGCAACAGATTTCAATATTGTCACCAAATGTAGTAACTCTTGCTCTGATAGTCTCTGAGATCTGTTGTTTCCCACGGACAGACGGACATGGCTAGATCGACTCGGCTGATGATGCTGATCAAGAATATATATATACATTATGGGGTCGGAGATGCTTTCTTCACTTCGTTGCAAACTTCTAATCAAAATTATAATACCCTCTGCAAGGGTATACAAATGTAGATACATAAATCGTTTTTGATATTTAACTACATGTAACGCACTTACACACCTTTAAAAATATTTGGCGAGAGCTCGTCTTGCAAACTTTTTAAAAATTGCCTTCGAAAGCAAAAAGGAATACGTAATCTTTTTTCTCAATCATTATGTTCCCCAACCTATTTAACTCTGACATGAAGCCTGCAGTTTTAAGGCAAATTCGCCTTGGTTTTAGGAAAAATTGACCAGCAATGGGGTACATGGTTATTTAAAGAAATCAATTATTATAAATTATGGAAAAAGCAGAGCAAATAAAGATTTATCAACTAAGAAAAATGTTCAAACTATTTTCGATACATTAAGCCCGGACGATAAAAAGTCCTGAAATTAATCGAAACGTCATATTTATAAAATTAAAATTTGGGAAAGTAGCAGAAATCATTATTTCCTTGCAAGCAAAAGATCTGTCTCTAGAATCGTCCATAAATTGTTTAAAAAAGCTGTAAATATTATTAAAAGTTTACCAAGCGATTTAGAAACAGTTTTAACAAAAACTGTTAGGCAATTTTGGAACGAAATCCAGATGTTGATGTTATTTCAAAAATTAATCTTTATATTTGGCATAATTTTACATATTTTGCATATACGTATTTTGTAGATGTAAATTTTTACGATTTCGTATAAATTAATCCATCGCTTCTTTGGCAGCTACATATATGATATAATTGTCGGATCTTATTGAAATTAAATTTAAAAATTTCTGAAATCGTAAGAAATTTATAGAAATACGTTAAAAACTGCGATTTTGATCTCAGAGACTATAAGAGCTAGAGTTATAAAATGTGACAACATTGCATTTGTTGCACGCAGATCAAGTTTGTTTTAAAATCTGGCCACGCCCACTTCCGACCCCGAAAATCATAAAAAACTTAATATAAGCTACAGTCGTAATAGTCAAAAGTAAAATAGACAAAATAAATAAATATAAAATCGGATAATAAACATGGAAGTTATTAAACAATAAAGTTTCTGTGTATGCTTCTACTTCTTTTATGTGAGAGAATGCCAGTGTTTGTTGCTCAACATGTCCCTAGCATCATTTGTCTTTTTTGGGTGTTGCTCAACATGTTCCTAGCACTATTTGTCTTTTTTTGGGTGTTGCTCAACATGTTTTTAGCAACATTTGTCTTCATTTGTCAACATTTTCTTTTTTCCATGTCCATGTGCTATTTAATTTCACCCACAATACTTTGCGTACCGGGTATCTCAGAGTCGGTCACACTTGACTGTAGCTTTCCTACTTGTTTTTTATTGACTTCGTTTTTCTGTTAATTTGGCAGCTATATACCATATAGTTGTCTGATCTGGACACGTTACCTACATCTTTGATAAAATAATAACTGTATTTTAAAATCTGAAATTTCCAAAAGAATATTAGTCTTGTCTTACTTACTTTGTCGTAAGTCCGTAGCAAATATGTGTCGTGCAGCAATCAATAACTCTTTCCTGAGATGGGCTGCTTCTTTAGGACAATTTCCCATCAGATTCAGCATACCACTGGTAACAGGTAATGAGTTAGCAATTACCACTTCCTAAAATATATTAAAAATATGAGTATATCAATGCATTGTAACAAAATGTATACAAGTTTAATATAAAACGCTGAAGCTACCTAGCTAAGAGCTAGATGAAAAATATATATATTTTTTATTAACCACAATATGAAAAAAAATACCAAATAATAAGACGTTTTATTTTGGTGTGCTAATATTCCAAACTGAACTTTATTTTAAAGTCCGCGTTTAAATAGTTACTCAGTTACTCCGATCGCACCTATCTTTGAAGATATTCCTTGTTCTCGCATTACATCTCAAGTGTATTTATTTGTTTAGTGCACAGATTCGTGTTAGGCCCACGTGGCCGTTATATATACAGATATGCGCGCATGCGCTTAAGCAGAGCACAGCAGCAGCGAATCGAAACATACCCTGTAGTACCTGTCATCAACTTTTAATCAAAAAAACTTCAAAAAAACTTCGTTGTTGTTGATGTCATCAGTGACAAATTAATCAATGATTCATCGATGATTCATCATCCTTTCATAAACACTTCATCGATGGTTCATCAACAATTTCATCAACTTTTCATCAACTTTTCATCAACGTTTCATCAATAATTCATAAACATTTCATCAACATTTCATCGATGATTCATCAATATAATTTTTGAAGAGAGAAATTGAGCGAGAGAGAATTAAGAGCGAAAGTGTCGGTTTTGACATGATTGATTGATTCGGCCAAATCCGAAGTCGGCGCGTTGATGAAACGTTTAAATATACACTTAAAATGAACAAACATATTTTTAGTTTTTTGATTTCCGACACATTTTACGTGTCGAATTTTCCATAGCCGGGAAACTGAAAGATCGAAACGCTATGGCACAGAATCCATAGGTCCGCCATTTTGTAAAAGTTTTTACAAAAAAAATTTGAGCAACATCTTCGATACCACCATAACGGTAAAGTAAGCAAAAAATCAATTACAAATGACTCAATTAGTTTCTAATTCGACACGCAGGTCTTTGGCTTTAGGGCTAGACATTTTACAGCTTAGTGCCATAAAAAGAAACTAGTTTAATTCTTTGTAATTGATGGTAGGAAGGTGGAAATGGTGAGGCCCTTGCTAGAGCCTCCAAGTGGAGTTCAGCTCCTTTTTGATCCACACCCTCTGTTTGTCAATGCTAGCTGCGTCGACTCAGCACCACCCTGAATCGTTGAGGAACCCTAGGATAGCTGTAATCTTCAGCCTTCCTATATCTTTCAACGATTCCAACAGGTAGGCACCAAAGTGGAGTGCTCTGATCCTATTTTTTGCTGGGCACTTGCAGAGCAGGTGCTTCGGTGTCTCTTGTATCGTTTCGTCATTGCAGCTTCTGCAGCTTGTTTTGTATAGCAGTCCCACCTTCATTGCATGCGTTCCGATCGCCCAATGACCTGTAGATACTGCTGATCCTACTGATATCCCTTTTGCTGTTTGATATCAGTTCCTTCATCCGACTACTGTCAAAGATCGGCCAACATAGCTTTGATCTCTTGTGCTCACTCTTCCTTGACCATTCCCTGTTGGCTGTCCTTCTGAAATGGTCATGGATCCTTGACTGGATTGAGTTTGGCGAGATCGGTATACTTCCGGATTCTGTGCTTCCAGCTGAGCCTGCTCGAGCCAGCTCATCTGATTTCTCGTTGCCTGAGATGTCACTATGTCCCGGCATCCAGATGAGTTGTACGTCGTAGTGCTCGGCAAGGGTATTAAGGGTATTTGCATTATGCCGCTAGCTGAAAGTTCGTTCTCACGGCTGAGTGATTTAATTGCTGCCTGGCTACCTTCGTCACTTATATCCTAAACTCGTTAGAGGCTGTCCTTATATTACGTAATAAAGATTTTGATGATTTTTAGCCCCCTCCCCCTATGTAATCAAGAGTAATCATTGGAGGAACACCCTCCCTATGATTACGTAATCTTAAACTTTTTTTTCCAGAAAAATTAATAAAAAAGGTTTTTTTTTTTTGTTTAAATATATTGATAAAAAATGGTTACGTAATCATTGTAAAAGATGCCCCTTTCCAAATAATTAAACATAGTGTCGCTTTTTGGAGCAAAAGTGTTGAAGGTATTTAGTGCGACATTCGAAGCAAATAATATAAGGTAGGGTGTAGCTAGAGGTCTGAGTGCCGGGCTTGTGTTGTTTTTTGGCAAATACAGCATTGGATCAAATCCCGCTCATCCCAAAGATTTTTTTTTCTTTATTTTAATTCCATATTTATTTTTTCTCATTTTTATTCAATTAATATATTTAATTTTAGTTCTACCGAAGTTGGGTAATGCAACGAAATTTAACAAAGTGAATTTTCTTAATTTTTGTTATTTCTTGCTTTCTATTCTGCAGATTTGGCGCCACTTTTTTGTCAACAGTTGTCGAAGCATAGTTAGTATGAAAATGACCCAGTTGTCTATGCGGCCGATGCATTTAACTTTTGCAAGATTGGCCCGTGTTCCAAAAAAACACGAAATTATTTTTTTTTTTTTAGCTAAAAAATTTTGTTGTCTTTTATTCAATTTTAGGTTTAAAAAAATATAATAATAATAAAAATTTCGCCTGCACCTGGGATCGAACCCTCGCCTGGGCTCTTATAGTTTGTGAGATCTGTTGTTTCACACGGACAGACAGACGGACATGGCTAAATCGACTCAGCTTATGATGTTTTAATAAATAAAAACAAAATCGTACATATATGTCGGAAAAATGTTAAATGTAGTACATTTGGTGACATTAGTAAAATGCGATACGGTGCGTTGTCGGGATTACAATACTAGAGAGTGTATGTGATAACGTGACAGGAAGGGGTAACTTTCTTCATGTTTCAAGTTTTCTTCAGTAAACTTTGATGCCGATCGGACTTCAACATTAAATGGGTGTGTCATAGAATCTAGACTTCAGAATTGCTGTGTGCGCTCTATGAAGTAACTTTGGGCGCGTCTAATGTGGTAGGCAAGAGGGGAGAGTTATAAGTTCCCCTACCACTTGTGTGCTTTTCTGGACATATATATTGATTTATTAATTTATTGATCCGTGCAAGCATTTGGTGGACATTATTTGGAGAATTTTTGTATGGTTTTTTAAATAATTTTTTTTTTTTATAATTATATATAAATTATATATATTCACTTTGTATTGCGCGCCTTTATGTGACCTGTTTGTTATGTTATCGATAAGATTAGTATCGCATAGAATTAGGTTGGATTTTAAGAAAAGAAGAGACGGGCACTTGGTTTGGCGAATAAGAACGATCAGCAAAAAAAACGAAATCATTAGAAATAAAATCAATCCGACGTTATTATATGAAAATAAAAGCCTGGAAGTTTACAAATCAGGTGTGGGGTTTGCCCAAAGCATTATTTGTAGACCACGATGATATCGCCTTGATAAAAGCCGAAGAGCTGAACGACATAAGCGTGGCGCAGAGCGTTGCGGATAGCGTGGCGGACAGCGTGGCGGACAGCGGAGCGGAGAGCGTCGTGGGAAGAGAGTGCGAGCAGGAGGACCGGGAGCCGAACGAGATGGCTGAAATCATGAACCAGATGACGCCGTATACAGCACGAAAGGATCTCGCTGAATTAAAGGCGAAGATTGCCGCCTTGGAATTGCAAGCCCGTTGATGATACAGGGACCTTGAAGCCAGTTTGCGAACATTTTCAGGAGATTTCATGAATTCGTGACTTCGAGCTGGCTTAAAGTCAACTCTCAACGTTAGCTACTGGGCAATCGAATGCTTGAGGGATTGGCCCGCTCATGCTTGAAAAACTTGCTTCTTAAAGGGAGCTAAGCGAAAGTCTGCAAAAAACCTACGTATTCCAGATGACTTATCACCAGGTGGCAAAGCTGTTGCAGAGCCGTTCAATTCTTACGAACGAATCGCTGCTGCAATATTTTCTTGCGATACGCCATATTGCTGAGCAAAGAACCTTTGAGGACACAGACATCATAAGATACATTGTTGATGGTCTGCAGGACCATACCGGATGTGCAGCTCCATTGTATTATTGTGCTTACTTCGATGAGCTGCGCGAGAAGATGATGCGATACCAGATGGTACAGCCGGAGAACAGGCGAAAGACACCGGGAGTTTTACGTCCAGTTGTACCTTTGCGGCAGGTGCCTGCAATAAATCCTACACATGCCGAAGGAGATGTCGAAAACATAAGATGCTTCAATTGCCGAGCGATGGGGCACTTCAGCAGCAGAAACCGTAGTAAGAAACCGAAGCGTCCGGAGTAAGCATGTTTCCATTGCTTTGAGATTGGACACCAATATCGGCGGTGCCCAAACCGTGTGCGAACGGCTGCCCTCAGCACTGGTGACGGGCAAGACGAGAAGGAAGACGATGACGATTCCATTGGTGGGAATCCATATATTCAATTAGTAAGCATACAATTACTTAGTGAAGAGGGATGCATTGATATTAATAACATTTTTGCGTTACTAGATACCGGAAGCCCAGTGAGCTTTGTTAGCAGAGGAGTTATTCCGCAAGCAGTAAAGGATGAACATATAGTAAAAAGTAGTTTTCGCGGCCTAAGCGGCCAAGGTATTTTGACCTTTTGAAAAATTAAGATTGTCCTTTTCTTCCAAGAAGAGTATTATAGCATTGAAGCTTTTGTAATAATTAGTTCTATACTACCAACGCCCATACTTCTAGGCAGAGATGTACTTAAACTCTAATCACTTCAGTTAGTCAAACGCAAAACTGTTTTAAAAAAAGTCTCAATCAGTTATCATTAAATAAAACCATTGCATTATCCTCCAATTCAATTTGTTCATCCCTATTCGCTAATACATATAACTTAAACAACAACATAATAAAAAGCAAAGAAAAGTATTTATGTTTAAACGCAATTGCATCCCCGGCGAAGCCTCAGATCTTTCAGGAATGGATGCAGGATTTCGCGAATTGTAGAGTATCAAATGAAGATGACATGGTTAAGGTAGGCAGTGGGTTTGGTGGTGCTTCAATGCGAGAGTGTCGTAAAATAATACATAACCAATATATCGATAGGTTTTCTAAAAGTAACGGTGTGCCAAAATATAAAATGTGCATTCGTCTTACTGATTCTACACCATTTTATTGTGCCACTAGAAGGTTGTCATATTGTGAGAGAGAAATGGTTTCCGAAACCGTTAATGATCTTTTAGCCAATAGAATCATCCGACCTAGTAATTCGCCGTATGCCTTTGCCGTGGTTTTAAAAGTGGCATTCACAACATAGGTATTAAAGCAGAATCCCTGAAATATACCGTCTCCGTGACTCCGGTTGGGCAGTTTGAATACTATACTTGAGGATGCCTTTTGGGCTTAAGAATGGTCCCGCTGAGACCATTTATTTCCGTTTATTTCCGAGGCCTCAACTATGTAAAAAACCGACAGATCGTTGCAAATTTTCTAATTAGTTTATTATACCCGGTACCCATAGGGTACAAGGGTATTATAAGTTAGTGCCAATCGAGAATGTATGTAACAGGCAGAAGGAGGCATCTCCGACCCCAAGAATATATATACTTTAATATATTCTTGATCAGCATCACCAGCCGAGTCGATTTAGCCATGTCCGTCTGTCCGTCTGTCCGTCCGTCCGTCTGTCCGTCTGTCCGTCCGTGTGAAACAACAGATCTCAGAGACTATAAGAGCTAGAGTTACCAAATTTGGTGACAACATTGGAATCTATTGCACGCAGATCAAGTTTGTTTTAAATTTGGCCACGCCCACTTCCGCCCCCGTAAATAATAAAAAACAGTATATTTGCTATAGGCGTGATTTTCGACTTAAAGTAAATAGATGGACTTAATAAGTAGGCAATCGGGGACGTGTTCTGAAAATTTGAGTTAAATCGGATGATAAACATAGAAGTTATTTAACAATAAAGTTTCTGAGAAAGAGAGGGAGAGAGCGCACTGCTTAGGAATAATTTCGCGTGTCTGAGCACTTAGGTTTTAGGCTTTTAGGTTTAGGTTTCGAGCGCAGTATTAATTCGTAATGCAGCTGCGAACAGCTGCAGAATTAGTCTTTTTTGAACGTTGCTCAACATGTTTTTAGTAACATTTGACTTTCTTTGTCAACGTTTTGTTTTTTCATGTCCGTGTGATATTTAATTTCACGGGCAATACTTTGGGTACCGGGTATCTCACAGTAGGTCACTCGACTGTAGCTTTCTCACTTGTTAGAATTCGTTAATAAAGAAAACCGAAAACTTTTGGCGGCAAGAAATTACTTTTTTAATTAGGCAGAACGAAAATACGTGTTTGCGCTTCGATTTCAATTTTACGACAATATATTCTTCTCACAATTATATGCTTAGAGCCTAGCTTAACGAAGGTTGGCGAAGGCGGGGCAAAATCGCAAAGAGCGAGAGAGAGCTTTATTGTGCTCCCGCCTTCGCCCCAAACTAACTTACACTAGACTTCAAAATTTTACATCCATTCCTTGAGATTGACAAAAAAACTAACAAAATCACACAACACGTTGTTTATATGGATGATATTATTTTAACATCATATTCCGTAGAAGAGCATAAAAAGATATTAGCTAGAGTGTTAGATCGACTCGTTGAATTCAACCTTTAGATGAATTTAAAAACAAGTGAGAAAGCTACAGTCGAGTGTGACCGACTGTGAGATATTGTGCATGAAATTAAATAGCACATGGATATGGAAAAAACAAAATGTTGACAAATGAAGCTGAGCAAATGAAGTTGAGCAATGTTCAAAAAAGACAAATTCTGCAGCTGTACGCAGCTGCATTACGAATTAATACTGCGCCCGAAAGCACGCAATACTTTTTTTCGCAACTGCCTTTGTGGCTCAGAAGAAGGAAAAGAAACATATACAAAATTTATTGTTTAATAACTTCCACGTTTATCATCCGATTTTACTAAAATTTTCAGAAAACGTCCGCAAATCCGTCCTACTTATTTATTTTATCTTTTTTTTTTTAAGCCAAAAATTACGACTATAGGTTATATAAAGTTTTTTACGATTTTTGGGGCGGAAGTGGGCGTAGCCAAATTTTAAAACAAACTTGATCTGCGTGCAACAGATTCTAATGCTGTCACCAAATTTGGTAACTCTAGCTCTTATAGTGTCTCTGAGATTTGTTGTTTCACACGGACGGACGGACAGACAGACGGACATGGCTAAATCGACTGGGCTGGTGATGCTGATCAAGAATATATATATACTTTATGGGGTCGGAGATGCCTGCCTGTTACATACATTCTCGGTTGGCACCAACTTATAATACCCTTGTACCCTATGGGTACCGGATATAAAAGTAGTTGTTCCCACGGGTTTGGGCTGTTTTGATGCAGCGACAACCGGATAAGAACCTAGACTCCGTTTTCTTCTACTCGAGAAAGGCCCTGCAGCCAAATCTCGCTATCATAGTTTTGAACTCGAAATCTTTGCAATTATATACGCCCTGCGTCGTTTTTGAATATACTTAGAGCATAAACCTTTTAGATAGTAAGCGACTGGTTCAAACCTTGAGTAAAAATCTATAAATCCCCGTATCGCCCATTGGTCCCTTGAGTTGGAAAGTTTCAATTATTCGATAGCCGTAGGCCGGGGTCAGACATGCCCCATGTAGATGCGCTTAGTAGGCAAACATCGTTGCTGAGAGAAGTGGAAAGAATTTCTGATCCGTGTCCGATTCTGTAGGGTCAGATGGTCCGCAGAAAAATAAATACAGAAATATGAGTAATATAAGTCCTAAGATAAAATAATCATTATCGACTCATCGAAACGCATATGTCCTGACGGATATGTAGGGTATCACCTTCCAGACCGCTTGCTAACTCTTCTATCTGCAGTCTTGCTATGCAATGCACGCGGCTGTACAAAGTTCGGTGACGCTCGCTCACTTGAACTTGAAAATCGGAGAAGAACACACGCATCGAAAATAAGTTTTCTTTAACAATTTCGACACGTGGGTTGTATAGTACCAATTAATATAAAAGCAGAGCGGCAGCAAGAGACCGGTGACAAACAGTGACAAGTGTTGTGCATCAGTGTGAGCGGGTAAATACTAGCGGCGGAACGGCAGAGTTTAGAGCCGTGGTTAATAACTTTAATTGTACAGGAAACTTCGGCGCCTGGCGACGGGCTCTTACATCCCTCGCGAAGTCGTGGGCGTATCACCGGCGAGGCAACCACGCGCGGCGGCAGTTGGTGAACGCCAAACACGGCGGCCTCACTTGTTTAAAGGCCTGCGGCAGCAGCGCCTGTGAACGGCCCTAACCTCACTTGTTGGAAGCCCTGCGGCAGCATCGCCTGTGAACGGCCCTAACCTCACTTGTTGGAAGCCCTGCGGCAGCATCGCCTGTGAGCGGCCCTAACCTCACTTTTTGGAAGCCCTGCGGCGACAGCGACGGCGACTGCGGCCAACGCTGCGCAACACGTGCTAAAAACCCTACATTTTTGGGAGCCTCTATTTTGACACGGCGGCTGCGTGCGCGCAATAAAGGCTGAATAAAGGAAGAATTCGATCGCGCAGCAGCCATGTGAGCTGTCGAAGGAGTTGCAGACGCACCGCTGAGAGCCGCGCGGACCCGCTGGATGACGCCGGCGAGCTAAAGGAGGATTTAGAGAAGTTTTGAAATGAATTACATTTAGTTTATTGCGTATCGTAGACGAAATTCTATATTGTTGTTGTTTTCTGCCATTTAGCGTAATTTTTTCAATGCGAACGCGAACATCCCGACTTAAATAACGTTTTCTGCGATTTCCAAATAACAGAGTTCAGCACCAGCAGCGGAGGATCTGATCGTAATTCTGTACACAAAAAGTAATTTTGAGCCAGAGGCTTTATGTATTTCTACGCATATATGTAGATATATATATGTATATATCTTTGAACACGTATAATTTAAACGGGATCCTAAGCGAGTCGCGCGTTTACGCATTTGTTTGATTAATTTCAATTAACGTAGAACAGAATAGAGAGACTTAGAGAGAGAGAATAATTAAGGAACATGTAAAGCAATTGTAAGAGACTACTAATGAAATTGTCATGGATTATAATGAAATAATAATGGAGAAATAATCGAATATCGTTGGTCTTGTGTAAGAACAGCGAAGTAGATATCAAATAAAATCAGCATGATCTAAAATACAAACAAAGAGGTTTGTAAAGGGTAACAACCGATTATCTTGAGTTACCACGGCAGGGAGGGTAAAGAAGTGGGGCAAATGACACCTTAGAGATCCGGAAATACGTCGGCGAGAAAAGTTGGAGATTGGTGAAATTGAAAGCTTTGTGTTGATACATGGGATAGTGTATAGAGCGAAGGATAGTGAGAAACTGTGTATGTATATTCCGAGCCGAATGCAAAAGATTTAATTAGGAAATTCCATGAAAAGTTGGGCCACTTTGCTACAGATATGTTCAGTATGTGAATAAACTGAATGAAAAATATTGGTTTCCTGGTATGAAAAGTAAGGTCGATCTGTTTATAAAGAATTGTTTACCGTGCATTCTACATTCAGTCCCGAAGAGTATTCACAATAGAACGCTTCATTGTATACCTAAAGCAGTGATGTCCACACAAATACAATGACATGTGACTTGCATTAGTGTGCGTAAGAGAAAACGAAGTTGGCTTCGCGCAGACGTTGCAGTTGCCAGAGCAGTGCAAAGCATTAAAATTTAATGCTTTGCACTGCTCTGGCAACCGCACCACTCGACCTCTCATTCTCTCTCTTCTGCTGCTGCTGCTCACGTCACGTTTACACTGTCTGTGTAGCGGCAGAGAACGGGCAGAGTTTTACCAACCACGAGAGGCGGGCGCTTGGACATCACTGACCTAAAGCTCCGGTCCCGATTAATACAATCCATATTAATGACCTAGGTCCCTTCCGTTCATTAACTCAAAGAGAAAGCACTTGTTGGTGATCATTGATGCGTTTACAAAGTTTGTTAAATTATATCCTGTCTACTCCACCAGTACTAGGGAAGTTAACTGCTCTTTAGAAAAATATTTCGAATATTATAGCCGGTCTCGCAGAATCATTTCCGATAGAGGCACATGTTTCACTTCCTTTGAGTTTAAAGAAGTTCTTGAGCGTAGAAACATTAATCTTTTAAAGTAGCTACAGCGGTCCCGCAGGCAAATGGACAAGTCGAGCGTGTGAACCGTGTTCTAACACCGATGTTGGGAAAGCTATCAGAGCCCCTGAATCAAGCCGATTGGTATAAATTGCTTAACCGTGTTGAATTCGCTATAAACAACTCCGTTCAGGGTAGTACCGGAAAGACCCCTAGTACGATGTTATTTGGATGCGAGCAGCGGTTGCCCAGTGGTGGATAAGCTCACCGAATATTTGGAAGGGAAATTTAGTGAAAAGAAACCGCGATTTCTGGATACCGTAAGCAGCGTGACCGTTTATGGTATATTTTACAATGTAAAAAACACTCTCGCTGGCCATAAACGCATTATTTTGTTAAAAATTTAACTTTATTTAGTTAGACACCATGCTAGTGATAAAATTAAATAAAATTCTGAACAAAATAGTTCATTTATGGACAGCTACAGCGTTTTTTACATTGTAAAATATACCATAAACCGTCACGCTGACCGTAAGGGACGAAACAAATAAGAATATACGTCAGTCACAGGTCCGAAATGAAACCACATACGACATAGGGCACCTACGTTGTACAAGGAAGTTGATTTTGTTGCTATTCGTAATGTTGATGTGACTTCAGGGCATTTTAAGCAGTTTGCATATAAAGTAAACCGTGTTTTCCGAATGACCGTTATGAAATTACTGATATAGACAATTGTCAGCTTATGCAACTCCCATATAAGGGAATCCTTGAGGCTGCTAGGCTTAAACCGTGGTTGCAAGTGTGTAATAAAACCATAGAAATGTGCGTATGATCGAGGTCGATCAAATGTCAGGTTGCCCGAATGTTAACACCTCATTTTGTATTGCGCGCCTTAATGTGACCAGTTTGTTATGATGTTATCGATAAGAGTCCTATCGCATAAAATTAGGCTGCATTTTAAGAAAAGAAGATACTGGCACTTGGTTGTGCGAATAAGCACGTAAAAAACGAGAAAAACGAAATCATTAGTAAAAAATCAATTCGATGTTATTATATGAAAATAAGAGCCTGGGAGTTTACATAAATGTATTTTTTTATAATTAAGTAAGATTCGTCTTAACCGCAACACAATATGTGAGACTGTTTTGTCAACATGGTCTCTAATGAGTTATTTTCAGATACAATTAATGCAAGGCCTTTTATACCCTTGAAGAGATTATTATAATTTTGCCATGATATTTGCAACGCAGTGAAGGAGGCATCTGCGACCCCATAAAGTATATATATTCTTGATCAGCATCACTAGCATACTCTTATTTCTTTAGCACGCAGTATATATGTCGGAAGGGCCGAAATCGAACCACTATATCTTATAGCTGCCATAGGAATGATGGCGGTATTTATGTAAAACATTTTAACTTTTTGTTTTTCAACGTATATCAATCAATTTCAAGATATAGCAATTTTTCACGGTTATAGAATTACGGTTTTAATTTCATTAAGATCGGATCGCTGTAAAATTCTACATGTAAAATGTAAGATATTTTTTCAACTGTAACCAAAATGAATAGATTTTCAATAATCCAATTGCAGACTGCAAGCGTATACAAATTTCGGTTTACCGAAGATAGCTTTCTTTCTTGTTTTATTTGACACATATCAATTTTGTTAATTATTGCATTAATCTCTCATTGTCTGTTTTCATTATTCAGTATTACTGAATTAAGTCGGGAATGGCATGGAATCCACTAAGAATTTAAGGTGGGATGGATCAATATTGGCCCATTCTTGGTCTATTGCTTTTAAGGTTCCTTGTTGACTCAAACTGTCTCCCGTTTTAAACACTTTGGCAGAGAGGAAACCCAAGAGGTTCCCTATCGGATTCGGTTAAGTGACCTGAACTGCGTGTATTGATCATTGTTCTGCTGAAATGTCCAGTCGTCGCCATACATATTGCCACCAGATTCTATTAGGTCACTGTCCAGAAGATCCAAATAAATTTGAGCAATTATTGGGGTAGATATAAAGCACATAGGTGTCTTTCCTCTATAGCAGAACGCAGCCCATACCATCACAATGCCACCGCCAAAGCCTCGCTTAAAACAGGATCGGCGATCCTAGAGTATATCTCTGTAATATCTCTTGCAACTATCAGGGCCATCTAGATTAAACTTATTTTCATCACTAAAATGACTTTATGCCATTCTTCCCCAAAACCTGTCTTTATTAGCGAACTCCATGCGAGCCTTCGTGTGTCGCTGCAAAATCTAGGGTTTAGGTACCATGGAGGTGTTTTCAGTAACGGATTTTCATGGAATATTTGCACTATTCGACTGTTGGCTATTTGGAGACCCATATGAGCTTTAACGTGTCCGCGGCTCATTAAATCAACCACACCATTGGTTTGTATTTGCCGTTTGCAACGCAAATCGATGTTGGTTTTCCGCCCACTTCGACGAATCGTACCATATTTACTTGGATTTTTAGGTAATTAGAGATGCAGTTTCAGTGCCGGATTAGTTATATTACGATATCGCTATCATGCATTCCTTTTATGATTCCTTGATCATGGTCTGTCTTTTTAGCTAACCAATAGCAAAGTATTCAAATCAATTGCATATTTTTAACAATTACATACTTACAATAAATATCTTAAACAAATTTTAGCAAGTTAGCTTCTGCTCTAGCTCGCATAGGTGCACATATAATTATTTATTACGCAGCACCGAAAGCTCGCGCACATTTTCAATGCAATAGTACAACGAATAAGAAGAGATAAAAAATTTCAACAACATATCAATAAAAATTGTTCGTTTTCAGTAATTATATCCGGTACCCATAGGGTAGTGACGTAGTAACGTTGAGCACCGAGACTGTGGTACGCAAGGAGACTACTATATAGAGCTGTAGAAAATCTGCTACGATTGTCCGATCAGAATTATTTATATCTTGATCGAAAGGTATTGTTAAGCTCTTTGAAAATGCATACTTAAAACGGATTAGTTCAGGAGAAAGGGGAGTAACAGTGCGAAAATTAACATTTCCCAAATTTTGATCTTGTAGCTTTAATTAATGTAGCTTTAATTACGCGTCGAACGACCTCAATCTTTCTGATCCGATACTCCGTTCAAAAGATATTCAATACACAAGATTTTAACGGACTTCTCGAAATGAAAACTTTTGTTCCGTTGTTTGTGTGTTTGTCTGTTTGTCTGTTTCTAGTTCTGTATAAATTCTTCGCATTAAAGAACTGGAATCACTTTTATTTTATTAAACAGCTCGAGCTGAAAACTTTTGTTCTACGACTTTTGGTATTCCCGCTAGTTAAGCGGGAAACACAACTAAAAAAGATGAACTTCTAATCGACTTAAGTTACAGAAACGTGCTGTATGTCGTTAGAAAGGTATTTTGAAGTGATAATTACCTTACCTTGACAAAATTGATCTAAATATAATAATTAAGAATTTATAATTAAAAAAATACATACATTCTCGGTTGGCAATAACTTATAATACCCTTGTACCCTATAGGTACCGGGTATAAAAATTCAGCCCGATAGCTCGAAGACTGAGAGACTAGTTTGCGTAGAAACCGACAGACAGAGGGACAGACAGACGGCCAAACAGACAGACGGACATGGCTAGATCAACTCAGCTGGTGATTCTGATCAAGAATATGTATACTTTATGAGGTCGGGAAAAGCATCCTTCACTGTGTTGCAAATATCATGGCAAATATAATACCCTCTGCAGGGCTATAAAAATTAAATCAAATGCTGTTGGCTTAGACGATATGAGCCCCAGGTTTATTAAAATATTGCTGCCCAACATATTGGGGCATATTACAAATATAATACATTTTGCATTTACAACTTGTATTTACCCTGAGCAGTGGAAAATAGGAAAGATTATTCCAATACCCAAATCGAACCGTGATTTTAGGCCGATATCTATTCTTCCATTTTGTCAAAGACGTTTGAGCAACTTATTACAATACAAATAAATAATTTGTTTGCCACTAATAATATACTAAATAGCAAGCAATCTGGGTTTCGAATAATAGAAGCTGCACAACTACTTTAATTAAAGTTGTAGAAGACATCAGACGAAAATTAGATAAAACGACGTAACATTCCTGACACTTCTTGACTTTAGCAAAGCATTTGACACCGTGAATCACAAAATTCTTCTGACGAAATTGAAAGTTCTTTCCAATTTTTCTGACACTGCACTAAGTCTTATGTACTCTTATTTAAGTAGCCGCAAGCAAGCAGTCGTTACAAATGAAAATAGGTCGAACTATATGCCCGTTTAACGTGGTGTCCCTCAGGGCTCTGTCCTAGGGCCCTGTTGTTCACGATCTACATAAATGATCTGCCGAATGTACTGTCTAACTGTGAAGTCCATATGTATGCAGACGATGTTCAAATGTATGTTAGTCGTCCCTTGTGTCAAATTAGTGATTGTGTTAATGTCTGTAATGATGGGTTATTACATGTTAGTGAGTGGGCATGTAAAAATGGTCTCAGTCTAAATCCGTCTAAATGTAAATGTCTTGTTATATATAAAAAAAAACTTAATACTCAATACTTAATACATAGGGAGCAAAAAGATTAAGTATGTTGCTAAGGCGGAGAACCTGGGCATCACATTAAATAATACCCTATCATGGACTGACCAGGTTAACAAAGCAGTGGGTAAAACATATGGTGTGCTTAGGAACCTATCCTTATCGCAGCACTTTCTCCAACTGAATATACGGCTTATGGTCGCCAAAGCGTGCTTAACATCCGTTCTATTTTATGGGGTTGAGATTTTTGGAAGATGTGATGCAGCCAGCCAACACAAATTAAATGTAGCGTTCAATAGTATTGCACGTTATGTATTCAATGTTAAGAGATATGACCATGTTACGTGTTACTCAAATAGGATTTTTGATATAAGTATGACGAATTGGATGAAACCTAAAGCATTGACACTCCTCCACAAAATAGTTTATACGAAACAACCTGACTATCTATATGACATGATAAATCTATCTGCTTCGCAACGCACCAAAAATATAATTCCATCAAAACTACTCTGGCTAGCTCTAACAAGCACTTCTATATTAACACTATTCGGCTTTGGAATCAACTTCCGCATGAAACCAAATCATTAAATAATGCACATAGATTTACCACAAAAATTAGGGAACACTTTGCAAACACACAGTAAGAAAAATAGTAAAATAGTAATAATAATAACAATTAAATAATGTTTATATTAAGTAATTACATACATTTTAGTAAACAAGTGAGAAAGCTACAGTCGAGTGTGACCGACTGTGAGATACCCGGTACCCAAAGTACTTGAAATTAAATAGCACACAGACATGGAAAAAACAAAATGTTGACAAATAAAGACAAATGTTGCCAAAAACATGTTGAGCAAAGTTTAAAAGAGACAAAATCATTACGAATTAATACTGCGCCCGAAAGCACGCAACACTTTTTTTTTCGCTACTGCCGTTGTGGCTCAAGAGGATAAAAAACTATTGTTTAATAACTTCCATGTTTATCATCCGATTTTACTCAAATTTTCAGAGAACGTCCGCAAATGCCTACTTATTTATTTTATCTATTTACTTTAAGCCAAAAATTACGACTATTGCATATATAAAGTTTTTTAGGAAATTCGGGGCCGGAAGTGGGCGTGGCCAAATTTTAAAACAAACTTGATCTGCGTGCAACAGATTCCAATGCTGTCACCAAATTTGGTAACTCTAGCTCTTATAGTCTCTGAGATCTGTTGTCTCACACGGACAGACAGACGGACAGACGGACATGGCTAAATCAACTCGGCTGGTGATGCTGATCAAGAATATATTAAAGTATATATATTCTTGGGGTCGGAGATGCCTCCTTCTGCCTGTTACATACATTCTCGGTTGGCACTAACTTATAATACTCTTGTACCCTATGGGTACCGGGTATAAAAAGTAATCAAAATTGTTTGAAATCAGTTGTGACTAGCGCGCTAAGATAATAGTAGAAATACTGTAGCGTTGGGAATTTATCGAAATAAATAATAATAATAATAACAGACGTCGTATTTATTGGGCGCTCTTTACATTTTGGACCTTCGAGCGACTCCCCCTCGTGGTAAGAGCCTCAGAGGAAGAACCACTCTACTATGTTTGGTCTCTTCTAAGCAACTCTGCATTTTTCCCCCTCAGTGGTAAGAGACTCAGGGGAAGAACAGCACCTTATAAAAACCGGGCAAAGCGGTAAAGGTTGCTGGTGGTACTAAAAGTTTCGCCCCATGTGGTGGAACATAGTTTTGGTTTATGCAACAGGATACAAAAGAGTCCTTATTGTATGTCTAGTTGGCAATTTGTCTAAAAAAATTGTTTTCAATAATTAAAAAAAACGGTCTATGGAAAAAGTTTTGCAATTTTTATCTGAAAAAATTGTGTCGAAAAAATCGACATTTTTAAAAGACTACTAAAAGTTCCCATCCATGAGTTAAGGAACGTAGTCGTGTTTATACAAAAGGCCACAGATTGTATAAATCTTTGCAAATATGCATGCATTAAAGTGCATGTGTTTGAGGCTGACTGAAGTGCCAACAAAGCCATTATAAAAGATGACGATGACGGAGGAGTCATCGGAAATATTTGGTTGGGCTTAGAATCCAAAGCTGGAGAAAGAAAGTGCCAGCACTAACAAAATCGGCTCAGCCATGAGATTACAATCATCGGCTGGCCACCACATCATCATCGTCTGCACACCAGAGGCAGACAAATCAACAGAGGTCTTCAACTTCAACTTTACGTCTTCAACGTCAGCAGAGTCTACATATTCACGGGTTGGACTACGGAGTAAAGTAAATATAAAATTTAAAAAAATAAAATACAAGATCATTTTTAAAAAGAATATTTGTAAAAAAAATACAGTCCACTTGAAGTAAAAATTTTTAATTGTTTTATGTAATCAAATGTTGTCAAATTTAAAAAACTACACCCATTCTTGCTGGCCCTTGGCAGAATGTTCACGTATATATACATAATGAATGTTCACGTATATATGTATATATATGTCGGAGTATCAATTTCCTCTTGGGATTCCGCGGCGTTGCGGGCCGTGCGCTTTCTTGGCTGTGACATTGTTTCACCGTGTCTCGATCAGGACTGCCTTAACAGTACGAATTCCCTTCTTATATAGCTGACATTGGCGTACATCCTCTTCCTTACAGTACTCGCCAAAGACCATATATCTGTCCTTTTCTTATACCTTGTCACACCGAGACTGCCCATTAACAGATCTCTGTTAGGCTAACCGCAACATACAGAAACCCAAATGAGAATGATAATGAAGGAGCAATAATAATACCAGGAACAAGAATAACGCGCATCGTTCAGTTTAAGAAGCCAAGTATTGCTGATAATACCAGGAATAGGAACAACGCGCAGCGTTCAATTTCAGGAGCCTTTAATTCCAAATAATAATGTAATTCCAGTTAATCCTTATTTAACTAACTTAATGTTTTGAAAACAGAAATAAGGTTCCGACACGGCCTTCCTGATAAGCACACGTCCTCGTGTGTTACAAATTTTAAAGACATTAATAGGAGTAATTTGAAGGTACCGCTTAATCTGAAACGATCATTACAAATCAAATAAAACGTATTAATACGTTGTTCGTCATCACTTATTCCTATGGTTACTTTTACTAATTATTTATATTAACTTATGAAGAGCCTTTGCTATGAATCGATTCCCAAAGGTAGACATGATTTAATTCACTTTTACAACAGACAATACAATGTGTAAAATCTTTCATTAACATCCATCAATTCCACTTTCAAGTTTGGAGTCCACCAACTAATCTTCGACGTCTCTTTCAACGTCACTCACTTCATTGGAATCCAAAATAAGTTTTCTTCATCTTCTACTCTCTCATTACACATATCTAACTCTGTGGGAATCTCTTCTATAGGCATTCTTCTTAGCGCCTCGTGTGCATATTTATACGTTCGTTTATTAGAAAGTGATTTTAAGACATAACGGTCACCTTCAAGTAACTCTGACACTAAAATGGGCCTTTAAATTTATTATCTAATTTTGTTTGATGCCGTTCTTCATTTTTGAGCAACACATAGTCGCCTACTTTATAATGCTTAACTTTACCTTTATTTCTATCAAATCTTTTTTTTCATATTTAGCATTGTTTTCCATATTTTCTTTTGCATTTTTCTTACAGTGTCCAAATCTACCTTATTATTTCCTTCGCAAATGGGCAGCATATTAAACGGTCTGGCTTCTTTTCCAATAAGTAATTCTAGAGGACTTGATTTTGCTATTCGATTAACAGTACAGTTTATAGCCAATTGAATTTTACCTAGGGCGTCTTGCCAAGTACGTTGACTACTTTCTACGGCGGTCAGCATACCTTTTAGCGTACTCATAACTCGTTCTACTTGCCCATTTGCGCGGCTAGCCCCTGTTGCAATTAAATGTAATTGTATTTTTGCATGTTACAAAATCTCCGAATACAGCTCCGGTAAAACTTCTACCCTGATCTGCTATGATTCTAGTCGGTAACCCAAACATAGATATTGCCGACTTTACTGCGTCAACACAGGTTTCGCTAGTAATATTCATGGTATGGTGTAAATAAACAAATTTCGTAAATGCATCAATCTGTACTATAATATATTCCTTCTGATCCTTTTTATCACTTAATTTCCCTGTAATATCAATGTGAATGGTGTGCCATGGGATCTCTACTTTTGGTATAGGGTGGAGTTCTATTGGTAATTTACCCGAGGGTGGTTTTGTCAATTTACAGGTGATACAATTATTAACAAATTTACGAACGTATTTAGCCATGTTGTCAAACCAGTAAAACTCATACATCTTGTCCAGTGTCTTTTCCCAACCAAGATGTATAACTGCCTCATGAACGTGGTTAACAACCGACCACCTAAAAGATCTAGGCACGACTGGGAGGCTGCGAGTCCTACCATTTCTCTGAATTTTACGGAAAAGTATTTTAGAACGCAGTTCATACGTTTTTGCTAAACCCTCCCCGAGTTCATCATTTTGAATTTTTGAAACAATGGCTGAAGTTTCTTCATCTCGTTGCTGCTCAGCAAGCAACCAATTATCCGTTATTTCGGCTAGCGAAACGCATTTGTTTTCCGCACTAGGATGCAATTTTGTATTTACCTTTGGCGGCAACGGATTGCGTGACAAAAAGTCTACGTGAGCCATTTTTGCACCGGGTACATATTTTATATCGAAATCGAACATCTGCATATAGGCCCACCAACGTTGTACCCTTGGTGTAAGACTTATTTTATTACGTGTAGCTTGTAGAGAATTACAATCAGTATAAACAACGAAATGCCGACCGTGTAAATAATGGCGAAAATGTTTAATAGCGTTAAACACGGCTAGCGTTTCTAACTCATAAGAGTGGTATCGTGATTCGGTTGAGGATGTTTGCTTACTGTAATATTCGATTACCCTAGGTTTATTTTCGATTTTATGAAGCAAGATTGCACCATAGCCATCCATGCTCGCGTCAGTATGCAGTTCGATCATAGTTCGTCAATATTCCAATAATTTTCTTCCGCACTTCCTCATGGTCGCTTTTCCACTCAAAAACTTTATTTTTACAGGTGAGGGTGTACAACGGCTTCATTTTTTCTGAAAATTTCGGCACGAACTGTCGAAAGTATGAAGCCAACCCGATGAACTGCCTCACTTGGGTAACTGACTGTGGAGGGGGTAGATCGGCCAGAGCATGTATTTTACGTGGATTTGGTCTAACTTCCCCATCTTTTATTTGAAAACCGAGATATTCAACGCTTGTTTTCAGGAAAGAAAATTTCGCAATATTTAATGAAAAGCCAGCTTGGGATAATAGACCCAGAACAGTTCGTAATCTTTCGAAAGCTTCTTCTTGTGTCCGCGAGATTATTAGGATATTATCCATATAAACTATGACGTATGAATAAGCGAGCTCACCCAACGCCTTAATTACTGCCCTTTGAAACACAGGTGCAGCATTCTTGAGCCCAAAAGGCATTGTTAAAAACTCAAATTGGCCCTCTGGTGTAACGAATGCCGTACGCTCGACTGAATCTGGATGAATCGGAATCTGGTGATAGCCGCTTGCCATGTCCAAACATGTGAAATATTTTACCCCACCTAGTCTAGCAATCTGGTCGTTAATAAAAGGCAACGGGTACTTTTCTGCCACCGTGTTCGAATTTAACTCACGGTAATCGACACAGAGTCTGTCAGATCCATCTTTTTTTTTTACCAGCAACATTGGACTGGCAAACGAAGAAGAACTGGGACGGATAATATTAGCATGCAGTAATTCTTTTATTCGATTTCTAACTATTTCCTTTTCCTCTGTACTGAGTCTATATGGCCGCCTTTGGACCGTTTTGTTTGAATCGATTAAACGAATATGAAACTCAGTAGTCGTCACTCTACTTTTAGGGAATCCGTCTATAAATGCTTCCGAGAAGTCATTCAAACTACTCAACAAACTTGACTTATCTACACCATCCAAATCAGTCTCAATTTTGGCAAAATTACGGGTATTACTCAGAGCAGAACAGGTATTTACAGATATAGTTTTAAACAGTTCAAATTTATCGATCGTTATTGATACACCAAACCCTTGGCTTAAAATTTCGCGCCCAATTATAATACTATAATTAATATAACTGTATTGAACAACATATAGAATAACTTCAATTGCATATGCGCTTATAACGACGTTAGATAGTATTTGCAACGTACTAGTCACCGTGTTATTTCCTATACCTCTTAAAATTACAACATTGTTGATTCGTGTGCCTGCCAGTTGTCGGTACACCGATTCCTTTACCAGCGAGCACTCTGCTCCAGAATCAAAGCAAAATGGATACGACTCACCGGATGCTGTTAAGGTACTGATTGGGCCGGCTACGTTACAACCGTTAACACGCTGTTCCTCTGCTTTATTCTGGATTGATGATGTAAGCCTCCCTGGACAAGCCGACGCGATGTGTCCTGGGTTTCCACACCTGTAGCACGTAATTGGTCCCCTCTTTGCGTCGACAGATCGGCTAGATGTTGTTTGAGATCCGTGCTGGGTTTTAAAGTTGCTCTTCCTCGCATGGCATTCGACGTTTTTGTGACCAATTTTTCCGCAGAAGTGACACTTAAGTGCTGGTTGCAAGCGTGGTTTCTTGGCCGCAGAATTTTCCGATCCGTGATGCTCTCCATTATTGACGAATGCGAATGCCTTCAATTCATTCTGCAACTCTTGTCGCGTTTTAATTTCGGTCGTAAACACTGTACGTTGCAGCCTAGTGTCAATTTGGGCAGTATGAGCTAGAACAATCGACAAGGCTATTTGTTCTGTTGTCATTGATTTCCATTTGGCCATCAGAGTGGTTAATTGACGGCTCCCATAAAGGGATAAACATTCACCGGCTTTTGGACGACCGTTAAGAACGTTGAACACTGTAGCTGCTGTAGTTTCATTGCCTTCGAATTGTTGCAGGAATAGTTCCTTGAACTGGTTCCAAGTCATGCCAGAATACATTATTTGAGATAGCCAATTAGAAGCGCTTCCCTCCAGGGATTTACTCAATGCTATGAGGAGTGTGCTTCCAATCATAGGTTTTTCTGCCACAATAAGGTCCACTGTAGAACACCAAGCAACTGCACTTGCTCCCACGGTGTCTGGGTTGAACTTTGGTAATGTCACTAAATTGTTTTCATTTCTTTGCGGCTCTACACTTTTCACGGCTTTAATAACTTCCATCATGCTTCGGTTTTGCATTTCTAGAATCGCACAAACGCGATCATCGTAGTCAGTTTGGTGTGGTGGCGATCCCACTTCTGATGTCGGAGTATCAATTTCCTCTTGGGATTCCGCGGCGTTGCGGGCCGTGCGCTTTCTCGGCTGTGACATTGTTTCACCGTGTCTCGATCAGGACTGCCTTAACAGTGCGAATTCCCTTCTTATATAGCTGACATGGGCGTACATCCTCTTCCTTACAGTATTCGCCAAAGACCATATATCTGTCCTTTTCTTATATCTTGTCACACCGAGACTGCCCATTAACAGATCTCTGTTAGGCTAACCGCAACATACAGAAACCCAAATGAGAATGATAATGAAGGAGCAATAATAATACCAGGAACAAGAATAACGCACATCGTTCAGTTTAAGAAGCCGAGTATTGCTGATAATACCAGGAATAGGAACAACGCGCAGCGTTCAATTTCAGGAGCCTTTAATTCCAAATAATAATGTAATTCCAGTTAATCCTTATTTAACTAACTTAATGTTTTGAAAACAGAAATAAGGTTCCGACATATATATATACAAATCAGTGCAGATGCACTCTGCGTGAGACCTCAGAAGATAAGACGAGCAGATGTGCGGTCTGCGTAGGTCATAGAGTAAAATTAGAATCCAATCTTCTATATAACGCGGAGATCGTTTTAAATAAAATCACTTTCTTACAAAACTTACATGTAAACGTCTTATGTTTTGGGATCGCTTTACACATATATAAACGGAAATGTATTGAAAAGCGGATCAAATATATAAAATGATAGTGCTATAGGATCTTCCGTTTAAAAGATAATCCAATTTGATTTTTATAATAAAAATAAAAAAATAACACTTATTTCTCAATTTTGTAATAAAAATCAAAAATAACTTTATTTTTGATTTTAAATAAAAATTAAAATGTAACTATTATTTTAGATTTTTATTTTTTAAATTATTTTTAAGAGTTAAAATTGATTTGTATAATAAAAATTTAAAAATACATTTAATTTTTTTACTTTTATAATAAAAACTATAATAATTACGGTCCCTGGTAAAAAAAATCAAAAAAAAAAATCACAAAAATAAATTACAAAAAATTCAACAAGTTTTGTTTTCGTTTTCTTAAAAAAATATACTTTTTTAACAAAGATTTAGGTTCAAATAGAAGAGTATTCAATTGTGAAGAAAATACAATTGCATTCACTTCGTATGTTGCATAGTTTTATGTAAATCGTTTCCATAAGAAAGCAAGAAACGCAAAAATGAGAAGTGGAGAAAAGGCAGTCTAAAGTTTCCGATGTGGGTGGAAGCCAGCCTTTGTTCCGCGCTTACAAGCTTACAAGGCACTTTAAGTATGAATTCGATTTTTTTATTTTGACAGCATAATTCAGATTTTAATTTTATTATTTTTATTATTTAATCATAAAATATGATATTGCTCTCAAAATTCCTGTCTAAATATTTTGTTTAACTTTGTTGAAAAAGACCATAAAAATACCGAAAAAAATAATAGCATCACTGCAACATTTAAAAAAAAAAATTTTAAGCTTCGCTGAATTGCCTTAAAAGAAAGCACTTGTTTATTAGATTGTTTTGATCTTAAAAAATAGTAAAAAACATTATAATGGGAGTGGGACGCAGTGCGGAAAAGCGTGTTGTTAACAAATAATAGTATATTCGATTAAAAAACAAACAGAAAAGTTGGTCAATTGGTAAAATATATTAATAAAATTATAGAAAATGTCATAAAATAGAAGGCTTCGACTAAAAACGGTGAAAAAAATCAATTCCGAACCCCTTTTCATGTCAATTGGTTGTTTTCTGAAAGCAAGATGGATCCCTTCAAGTCTTCTACTGAGTTTGGAAGTCGCATATAACGAATGCAACAAAGCAAACAGTTCACACATATCTCAGGCAACATAACCCAAAAGCCTGCGGTCTAAAAATGAACCCACCTTTAAATGAGAGACATATTGCTTTACACAGGACATAAGCCTTGCAACATGAAAATTCAACGTACCAAAAATTAAGGGATTTTTTTGTGGTCAGATAAGAGCAAAGTCGGGTGTTTTGGTGGAATGGGATCTCGATCGTATGTCAGACATCTAAAATGAACAAAAATGCCAACCTCTCTGTGCCACAACAGCCATTAAGCAAGGAGGGGCAAGTGGCCTACTTTTTTACTAAGGAGTAGGTACAAGTACAAAGCCATCCCAGATCAGCAAGGGTACGCGAATATTTTGAAGATAATAATGCTAACCTTTGCAGAATATGAAATCCCACTTGCAAGGGTCTATCAACAGGACATTAGCCAAAAATAAAAACAAGTTTTAAAGCTCCCTCAAAAGTAGCTTGACCTTAATTTTATCGAAAATCTGTAATCTGACATCAATAGGGCAGTTACTGCTTCCAAGTCAACAACCAATAGATCACATTGGAAACCAATTAATGAGTCCTGGAGTAAAATTTACCAAAAGCGATTCCAGGACCTTCTTGGCTCTATGCCAATGGGTTAGACATCTGTTATTGGCTATAAATGTTACTTAATTAATTATTAAATGAAGAAGATAAACTAAGATTTAATAGCTTAATATGATTAACTCATAAATTTTTTACAGTTTCGTCATTCTTTAATTTTAAAATAAATTTTAACAAATTGGTTCTATTATTTTTCTCGCCACTTTTTATAATTTTTGGGAAAGTTTCTTAAATAACTTGAAAACTTAGGATATGATTATAATTTTTGTCTTAATTCTAGATTAGCTATAGTCTCCCATTTCTACAAGTGTATTCAACATTTCCGTAAAGTTAAAATTAAGAGCTGGACATCTATTTAAAAATTGGTTTTGCTGGCGGTGCTTTTATTTTTTTCGCAGCTGTACATGGAATACCAGGTGGAATGGAGGCTCCGTGCAGTCCCCTTCTAAAATTGATTACCTTATCCTCAGAAACACCCTAGTCGGAAAAGTTGGGTCTCAACGCTTATATAAAAAAAAAAATATAAATTTGTAAACTAGTGTAATCGGTAACACTGGTTTAAAGTTTTAATTAAATTTGGTTCCTCGCCAAATCAAAGAACAGTTTTTTCCTTCATGGAGAATGCTAAATTTGTGCTATATTTTTTTTGCTATATGTGAAAAATGCAGCGTAGTTGACCGGCACCTATATATGTATATCCAAAAGGAATATTTTAAATTAAAATTTTTAATATCTGGCAGATAAAGAGTAACATAGAAAAATTAGACAAAGTGTCGTTACCTGAAATATTCGCACAATGTAGGCCAAAAATGACAATGTTTTTATTTGTGCACCCATGAAATCAACAAATATTTCTTTCTGCGTCGAGTTTCTGCAATGAAAAGTTGATAAATTAATAGGTGAATTTAAAAATGGTAAACTTCGGTGATCTATGCTACAATTTCCTTGTTATGTCCTGAATTTTTTGCGATGCCAGAATGACCTCGAAAGTGGACGCGAAAAACGCTTTTGATACATGATAGCACCCATCCCAATTAAGGTAGTTGAGCCTTAGAATACGGAGACTAAAGATTTATTACCCCTGCATATTTAAAAAGAATAAAAACACAAAGCAGTAGGAAAATTACAGTTCTGTACACCAGATGGAAAAGCGTGGCTTGAGATAAACTCTCTCTCTCTCTCTCGCTCTATTTTAACCATTACATTACATTTTTAGGACAAAACCTTATAAAATTTCGCCTTTTGCTAAGGGCCGGTCAAATTTTTGAGGTTAGTAAAAGTTTCGCCTTACAAAGTTTGATTTCCTATCGTATAAGTGTGAGAGCTAACTTTAGCCGAGACCTATTTTTCCAATTCGAAATTTTTTCTTCAAAACAGTGACAGTTCTGCGCTTTACACCAATATTCGATAATATTTGTTGTACGTTGATGCACTACGGTCAGTACACTCAAGTGGCCTTCGACCTAAACTTGTTACGGTTAGGTTTAAATAGGCGCGAAAGAAAAATATAGGTAAAAGAATGCGAAATATAGACTACTATCGGGCAGCTCGATTGCTATCTTGCGTGTGTACTAGGTCAGTTAAGATTAATGTTTTTAGTTAAGGAAGGCTATTTACAGCTGAGATAATTTTGTACAAATCATTTAATTTTGTACATAACACTCTAAAGGGTTCATGCATTTTATACGATGTTGGTGCAAAACTTAAGGCAGGTAGGATCTTGTGGTTCTACATGGTACGTGGAAATTCAAATGACCCAATGGATCGCTGCTTTCCACGTCACCACGGATCAAATTATACATGAAGACAATGCAGTTTAAGTCACGAAGAGCGAAAAGTAAAAGGTTCTTTTCAACTGACTCAATGCGTGTGCTGTGGACATCCCACTGGAGACTCCAAACGCAAGATCCATATTCTTAATGAGAACGAACTAACGAAGTTAGTTTGAAAGTTATTTAGATCTATTTGTAATTCCGACTGGCTAGCGCCGTCCTTGTATTTCACGCAGAGTTTAACGTCGTCAGCGTACATAAGTACTCTAAAGTTAGTCGAGACTTTGGGCAGGTCATTAATAAAAAAAGTGGCTAACAAGATGGGAATGATTTACGGAGTCAAATGCTTTACTGAAATCAGAATATATCACATCTCTCTTCAAATTTTGTGGAAAGCCTCTTATAATGAAAGAAGTGAGCTCCAAAAGGTTAGTTGTCGTTGATCTTCGTTTAATGAATCCATGTTGGCATGGAGAAATTACTGATCTACACAGGTGCTGCAAAATCCGACTGGCTAGCGCCGTCCTTGTATTTCACGCAGAGTTTAACGTCGTCAGCGTACATAAGTACTCTAAAGTTAGTCGAGACTTTGGGCAGGTCATTAATAAAAAGAAAGTGGCTAACAAGATGGGAATGATTTACGGAGTCAAATGCTTTACTGAAATCAGAATATATCACATCTCTCTTCAAATTTTGTGGAAAGCCTCTTATAATGAAAGTGAGCTCCAAAAGGTTAGTTGTCGTTGATCTTCGTTTAATGAATCCATGTTGGCATGGAGAAATTACTGATCTACAGGTGCTGCAAATCCGACTGGCTAGCGCCGTCCTTGTATTTCACGCAGAGTTTAACGTCGTCAGCGTACATAAGTACTCTAAAGTTAGTCGAGACTTTGGGCAGGTCATTAATAAAAAAAAGAAAGGAGTGGCTAACAAGATGGGAATGATTTACGGAGTCAAATGCTTTACTGAAATCAGAATATATCACATCTCTCTTCAAATTTTGTGGAAAGCCTCTTATAATGAAAGAAGTGAGCTCCAAAAGGTTAGTTGTCGTTGATCTTCGTTTAATGAATCCATGTTGGCATGGAGAAATTACTGATCTACACAGGTGCTGCAAATGGGAAGGTATTACGTTTTCAATAAGTTTTGGGATGGCTGACAACTTAGAGATTCCTCTATAGTTGTTAGCATCCACCTTGCTACCTTTTTTGTAGGGAGGAATGACGAATGATTCCTTCCAAATAAGGGGAAATTGGGAAGTTTTTAAGGATAAGGTAAACTATGTTAGAAGGGGACTGCACAGGGACTCGGCACAATACCTAAGCACACGGCCTGGTATTCCATCGGGACCTGACGAATAAACCGGCTTGACACATTGAAGATCCACAAGAAGGGTGCAGGAAATCGAATTGTTTTTATCTGGTGACTATCTTCTCCGGACAGGTAGGTATCAGGCAGTTTGACAGGGAGGGTAGGAACCGGCCCTAAGACATAAAACAAAACGAGAACGAAAGCTTACTTCGGCAAACCGAAGTTTCTATACCCTTGCAGATTATAGTAAACATAAAAACATGAAAGGAAGCTGTTATATATGCATATTCAAAACTTTGCTAAGATACTCTCCTCTCTAGTACTAATACTCTTTGCCATTACTCCATTATATTCTCCAACACATTGTCATAAATGTATTCTCTGGCAACCCTGTAAATCCTCATATATACCTACACGAATAAAGATTAGTCCATACCCAACTCTAAACCAAAGCGCATGTTCCCTCTCATGGACACAACAAATGGCGACGAAGCAAAAAAGAACAATTTAATCAAAATGAGAAAAAACAGCCACAAAAAGTAATCTTTTTTGTGTACGAACATATCGTGTCGCGTTAGTCGTTGATATTCTTCAAGATGCCGGCAGATCAAGATCCAAGCAATTCTTGCTCAACAGCAGGAATTCAAAGCCTATTCGGTCAATGCAAATCAAAAACAAAAAGCTTATTTCCTTTCGTGGTGTGGTGTTACTATACTCGAACTTCTAAAAAATCTCTTCGGGAGCAACAATTTTAACACATTTACATACAAAAAGCTCACAGACAAGCGTAGTGTGGGTAGCCGAGTTTGCGCGGGATCGCTCGTGAATGCCAATTTGTATGTAACGCACAGGGCTGTTTGTAGAACTATGTAGATGAAATAATCAGGGATCAGTTTATAGTGCATACTCCATACGATGCAGTTCGTGCATGTGCTCTTCAAAAGTCACAACCAACTCTTGAAGATGTCCTCATATTTGCCGGAACGTTTGAGACAACGACAAAATCCGTAGCAACGTTGAAAGAGAATGTGGAGATACAAGTTCCACTCCATGCAATCCACACATACTCAATAAAATGCAGGCATTGCCAAACCATACAAAAATGTTTTAAAATCTTGCTCCGGCTGTGGAAATTCTCACCAAAGAGAGAAGTGCAAGTTTCGCGATGCTGTATGCCATAAGTGCGGTAGAAATGTCAAATCCAGAAAACTACATGTCGAAGCTAGACACCTACAAATGGCAAGGCCAAGGTAAAAAAGGAACAAGAACGAAGCAAACGAAATAGAAGATATCTAAGCAGTATACAGTGTCACAGGACAAGTAAAAAGTGAATTAAATAAAAAAATCATTGATCTCGAAATACTCAATCAAGTGAACTCATTTCAAATGGACTCAGAAGCAACCGCTTCTGTAATTAACTCTAGCACATACGCGCTGCTTAATAAACCAAATTTACATAAGTGCTCCAGAGTTTTACATGCATTTGGCCTTACACCGATTCCATTGCTAGAGGAGCTGCACACGGTCGCAAGTGTGACGAAAAACAAAAACAAAACAATTTAATATATTGTTATCGGTTGTCGAACATTAATAAGGTGCGCAGTGACAAAGTGAGTGACATCTGTGGCAAATATAAAGACGTTTTTGAGCCCGCAGTGAGAGTTAGTAAAAGACAGTTAAAAACCAGTGTTTTTCTTAAATCGTCGGCAACACCAAAATTTTACATAAGCCGCCAGATTCCCTTTGCACAAATGGACAAGAAGTAGACAGGCTCACACAAGCAGGAATTTGGAAACCAGTCAGATTCAGCAATTGGGCATCTCCAACTGTTCTCGCACCTAAGCCAGGTGGAGCAATTCGCATTTCTGACGACTTTAAGCAATCGGTTAACGCACAAATCGACGTTGAACAGTATCCGTTACCTATGAAGGAGGCTTTATTTCACGTCATTTGTCACGGTAAGCAATTCAGCAAAATAGATCTCAAAGATGCTTATCTACAAATGGAATTGGATGAGGCTTCCAAGCAATTCGTGATCGTTAACACACCGCTTGGCCTTTTTCAGTATCAGCGCCTTCCTTACAGAAAAGCCAGCGCACCTGCGATCTTTCAATACATAGAACAACTTCGGAAGGGAATAGAAGGTTGTGGAAATTATCTAGATGACATAATTATCTCAGCACCGACAGATGCAAAAGGGAGAAAGGCTTCTTTTTCGAAGATGAAATCGAGTATTTGGGACGAAAAATAAGCGCGAATGGTATTCTTTAAGATAGCTGAGGATTAGAGGCTGTTAAACTATTGAAACCTCCTGATAATTTACAAGAATTAGAAGCCTTTATGGGTAAGGTTAACTACTATTGCAACTTTATCCCAAATTATTCGCAGTTGGCTGGTCCCTTAAACCAACTTCGCAGAAAAGATGTAGCATACAGTTTTGGTCCTCAGCAGCAACAAGCATTTACAGATTTAAAGTCCCACATCATTAATGCAACGCAACTAGCCCATTTCGATGAACATTTACCGCTTATACTTGCTACTGATGCCTCATCTTTTGGCATCGAGTAGTGCTTTCCCATCTTCAGCACGATGGCACCAATAGTTTTCGCTTCAAAAACACTAGACAAGCACCAAGTCACCACAGTCAAATTGAAAAGGAGGGACTTTCGATTATATTTGGAGTCAAACGTTTTCACTAATATCTGTATGGGAGAAAATTTATCCTAATATCAGATCACAAGCCGCTTGTAACCCTTTTCAATCCAGGCAAGTATCTTCCGTTGATGACATCAAATAGGCTACAACGCTGGGCTATCATTCGTATGGCCTAAACCTTTGATATTCAGTATCGTGCTACAACAGCTCATGGCAACGCTGACGCTCTGTTACGCCTTTCAATAGGTATGGATCCAGACTTTGACAAGGAAGAGGAAGCCTGCCACACTGTTTTCGAATTGTCACCCCACATAAATTTTGACACAATTCGGAAACACCTAAGCAATGACAAAATTCTCAAGCACGTCCTGCTGTATGTATCTGTGGGTTGGCCAGGTAATCTTCAACCGAGCCAAGACGCTTTTTCTGCCGTATTTTAACCGAAGGTTCGCGATCACCATTGACCAGCATCTGCTTTGCCTACAGACAGATGCGATTCGTACAGTAATTCCAACCGATCTTCATACGCATATCCTGCAACTCCTGCATGAAGGACATTGGGGCATTGTTCGAATTAAGCAACTAGCCCGGCAACATGTTTGGTGGCCTACCATCGACCAAGATATCAAAAATTTTGTGCAGTCTTGCGCCATCTGCAAGTGCAACAACCATGCACCACCGAGGGAGTAACAAAGTTGGCCTGCAGCAACAACAGCATTGGAGCGAATTCACATTGACTTCGCTGGCCCAATATTCGCAGACGCCTTCTCACAGTTTCCATTGTCGTTTGTCGTGCAGTCCAGATGTCGTTTACAACAACCAACAACACTATTTCTGCGTTATCCTCAATATTTGCTATCGAGAATATCCGAAAACAATGGTCAGTGACAACGGGCCACAATTTACTGCTGACGCCTTCGCAGAATTTTGCAAGCACATCACGACAGCTCCGTTTCATCCAGCATCCAACAGATTAGCAGAACGCTTTGTAGCCCTTTAAATTTTCTGTCAAGAAAAATTTAAGTGATGGTTTGCCAGTGCGAGCAGCCGTCACCAAATACCTCACCTCGCAACCTGCAGGTTTACTCCTAATGCCCAAGAAAAAACTCCAGCTGAGTAGATCCATGGTCGACCAGTCCGAACGATATTGAGTCAACTATTCGAGAAGGCTGCCGAAAACAAACAAGAAGACACCAATTACATCACCAATGGCTATGTCAAGCGCCATTACAACCAGCTAAAATCCAAGTCTACCGCTAACAAATCCGAGTTCTGGTGGGTACCAGAGATTCCGTAATCTACCTATAGTCCAGAAGCTCAGCGCCAAGATGTACCGACAACTTCGCAACCTGATCCAGATCCGCCTAAGACCACTGCAGCTTCTACCCAGCAGCCAAAGGCAAATTCAAGCAGCTCGGCGAAGCTCAAGAATACCATTTCGCCAAAGTACACGAGTGCGCCAAGGCTTCGACCGTTTCCGGCCAAAGGATTTTAGGAAACCCAAGAACGATTAGTGTTCTTAATTAAAGGGGGAGATGTGTTATATATGTATATTCAAAACTTTGCTAAAATACTCTCCTCTCTAGTACTAATACTCTTTGCCATTCATTCCTCCATTATATTTTCCTACACATTGTCATATCTTTATCCTCTGGCAACTCTGTAAATCCACATACATATATATTTATACGAATAAGGCTCAGTCCATACTCAACTCTCTCTCATGGACGCAACAGAAGCTAACTTCGGTAGACGAAGACTGCAAGGGTGTCTGCAATAGGATCATTAAAAATCGATCTATTTTGGTAAAATTAAAAAAATATCGAGCTTGTAAATTTGTATAACATTTACCTACACATTTTACATTTTACATGCAGAATGGTCCGGTTTGGATGAAATTTGAAATGTATGGCTATAATTAAATTGAAGAATCATTTAGTAAGTTTAAAACCAATATAAACGAGAAAGAAAGCTAACTTCGGTAAACCGAAGTTTGTATACCCTTGCAGTCTGCAATTAGATCATTGAAAATCAATCCATTTTGGTAATGTTGAAAAGAAAATGTCAAATTACGTTAATTTTGTAAATTTTACATTTTACATTTTCATATAAATCGACCGATCCCTTTAATGGCAACTATATGATATAGTTGTCCGATCTTAATGAAATTAAAACCGTAATTCTAGAACTATAAAAAACGACTATATCTCGAAATTTATAGAAATTCGTTGAAAAACAGAGAAGTTAAAATTTTTTTTTACATTAATTTCGGCATCATTTCAATGGCAGCTATAAGATATAGTGGTCCGATTTTGGCCGTTCCGACATATACCGTGCTAAAGAAATAAGACTATGCTGAAAATTTCCGATAGCTCAAAACTGAGAGACTAGTTCGCGTAGAAACCGACAGACGGACAGACGGACAGACGGACAGACAGACGGACATGGCTAGATCGACTCGGCTGGTGATGCTGATCAAGAATATATATACTTTATGGGGTCGGAGATGCCTCCTTCACTGCGTTGCAAACATCATGACAAAATTAGTATACCCTCTGCAAGGGTATAAAAATTAGTACAAACAAAAAATCGGCTTATTTGAAACGATTGTTCCTAGGACAGCTATAAAATATAGTAGTCCGATTTGGATGTAAATATATAGCTTTATTTAAACTAAGACCATTTACCAAGTTTTAATCCAATACACTATGGGGAATTTGATCACTTTTTCTGGCCAAAACCCATTTTCTAAAAGTCAGAAATTAAAACAAATTTAAGTGTAACGCATTCACAATACACTAATCTTCAGTGTTGCATAACAGAAATTTTCATAGACGCCACAACAAAGGAGTCAGCTGATAAACACAGCTATTACATTTGCAAAGCACAGGCGTCTGCAAAAATAACCTTTGTTTGCAAAGTTTAAGTGATCAGAACTGAAAAACTAAACAATTTTTCTAAAATTTTTGAAATGAATTCCAAGCTGTGTGGTTTGTATTGTGTTTGTGAACTTCGTTTGTAGAAAAAAAAATCGTGTTTTTCCCTGAATAGAGCACAAATGCAAGTGGCCTTGCAAATGCATATTTTGGATAAAGTCTCATGTTTCATAAGGGATTTAAAGTGAGTCCAGAAGAGTCCATCCACGATATGTATTGTATGTTGTAGAGTATTAAATTCTTGTTTAAATGAATGTTACTAAAAATACCACTTTTTCCGATTTTGCGAGAATTTTTTATTTTTAGGGCATAACCTTTTGTATGGCAACGCTGTATTGCTTACCAGATGGGAAGCAGTTTTTGGTTAGATTGTTTCTATGAAAATTATAGGAAAACGTGATCCTATCTTTTCTATATTCTGTTAAAAGAGTATAAATTTTAAGTGTAAGCTAGAGGATATAGTTGTCTGATCCGGATAATTTTCATTCAGAATTTTCCTATATATATATAATTACGATTGGTGAAGTTTCATGATGATATCTAATAAACTAAGCGAGTTATTAATTTTGGTTCAAAAAATCGGTCAAATTCCCCATGGTGCAATATCTTTAAAACAACGAAAATCTACTAATGTCACTCGATCGTTTCAATGGAAGTTATAAGATATAGTGGATATAGTGATATAGTTCGGATAAAAATTTGGATAAGTTTCAGAATTGTATTAAATGTAAAATGTATTTATTTATTTAAATAAAAGGACTTGAATCCGGTATCGGAGATGCTTCGTTCACTGCGTTGCAAGCTTCTGACTAAAATTATAATAACCTGTAAGGGTATAAAAAGCTAGATTGTGTTCTGTATGTATTAAAGGGCTGCACGGCCGCATTCAAAACGGTTTATGAGACATTCATCTGCTAATGAGTTCAGTGAATTCGGCTGTAATTGCAATGAATTTGAACGAATGTGTACGACGCCGCTGTATTCAACTCACCGAACACACGCATGGAGAAAGCGAATTGACTGCCGAAAGAACCGGATAAAAATAATGAGTGCGATGAATGACGCATTATTCCCGTTTACGTGCGCTGTATTTACTATTGCGAAATTAAATAAGAGACAATAATACAAAGTTTATTTTCATTTCAATCCATGTACTATATGTTTATTTTGCTACTAACTAAATATTAATTTTTCCTTATTTCCTTAGTAAAACGCAATGCGCAATAAAATTGTATTCTGAGTATTCAGCCAATTCTATGCTTCGTTCATTCATTCATTCCGTTTTGCACACATTCATTCAATGCCATTTCATATGAATACTCAAAATTGCGCTCATATAAGAATACAGTGCGATGAGATCTTGATCAGCTGAATGCGTTGCGCTCAAATTAGAGTACACAACTCTAGAGTACTAAGAGACGCTAAATTTTGAGTCCAGCCGTGTAGCTCTCTAGTATGTATCTACCCCCCCTAAGGAAATAAAAGATTGTGCCGCTGATTAAGAGTATGTTAATTGTATAGGGTCGTAAGTCACTTCTTTACAGCGATTTATTTTATTCTTCCTTAAATTATTATACCTCAGCATAAGGGTAGATAAATGACTATATATTTATAATAAATTGATAATTTTTAATTTAAATTTCAATCCCAGCCCTAGGGAGTTTAGATATGTATAATTACCTTTGTGTAATAGTTGGTTGCAAATTTATAGTTGTCAATATTAATGGAATAAATTCGGACACCTCTTGATGCACTGCATTCTTATATATTTGATACATTAGAACAACTATTATTGGTAGTTCCTGTAACACTTTAAGTGATAATATACCACGAGGAAGAAGGTTATACTGAAAAAAAGGATAATATATATTTTTAGTACACAGAACAAAATAGGTTTTCTTTTTAATCCGAATCCCTAATTACTTATTCGTAACTTTTTCGTAAAGGTATACAGTTGCAAAAAAAAAACAAGTGGGAAAGCTACAGTCGAGTGTGACCGACTGTAAAATACCCGGTACCCAAAACATTGTGGGTGAAATTAAACAGCAAATGAACACGGGAAAAATAACATTTTCTGTCAAATGAAGACAAATATTGCTAGAAACATGTTGAGCAACACTCAAAAGAGACAAATGTTGCTAGAAACATGTTGGGCAACTCTCAAAAGCGACAAATGTTGCTAGGAGCATGCTGAGCAACACCCAACAAAGACAAATGTTGCTAGGAACATTTTGAGCAATACGCACGTGCGCTCTCTCTCCCTCTCTCTCTCTCTCTCTCTATCTCTCTCTCTCTCAGAAACTTTATTGTTTAATAACTTCTATGTTTATCATCCGATTTTACTCAAATTTTCAGAACACGTCCACGATTGCCTACTTATTAAGTCTATCTATTTACTTTACGCCGAAAATCACGCATATGGTTATATACCGTTTTTGATGATTTTCGGGGGCGGAAATGGGCGTGGCCAAATTTTAAAACAAACTTGATTTGCGTGCAACAGATTCCAATGTTGTCACCAAATTTGGTAACTCTGGCTCTTATAGTCTCTGAGATCTCTCTCTCAGACATGGCTAAATCGACTCGGCTAGTGACGCTGATCAAGAATATATATACTTTATGGGGTCGGAGACGCCTCATTTTGCTGTTACACACATTCTCGGTCGGCACTTACTTATAATACACTTGTATCCTATGGGTACCAGTTGTAAACATTATAATAGGACGTGGAACACAGTGCACTGCGAAAAAGCGAGATATTAACAAAAAAAAAATGTTTTTTATGAAAACCAAACAGAAAGTTTGTTCTTTGGTATGATATTATAAGAAACAGCGCAAAAAAAAACAAGTTTTAAAGCTCCCTCAAATGAGTGAGAATTAATGAGTCATGGAGTAAAATTTAGCAAAAGCGATGCCAGGACCTCCTTGACTCTATGCCAAGGGGCTAGACATCTGTTATTGGCTATAAATATTACTTAATTAATTATTAAATGAAGAAGATAATGTCCTGTGTAAAGCAATATGTCTCTCATTTAAAGGTAGGTTCTTTTTAGGCCGCAGACTTTTAGGTTATGTTGCCTGAGATATGTGTGAACAGTTTGCTCTATTGCATTCGTTTTAGGCTACTTCCAGACTCAGTAGAAGACTTAAAGGAACCCATCTTGCTCTCAGAAAACAACCTATTGCTCACGTTTTTCTGTCGAAGCCTTTAATTTTATGACATTTTCTTAATATATTGTACCAATTGACCAACTTTCTGTTTGATTTTTATTCCAATATTATTATTTATTTTTAATAACACTCTTTTCCGCAGTGCACTGCGTCCCACGTCCTATTAAAATGCTTTTTAAAATAAGGCTCAATTTTTAGCCTCAATTTATTGTTTATTGGCTTTATTTTTACCTTATAATGAGTGCGAGAGAGACGGCAACAACTTGAATTCGCCCCACAATTATTGAGGCTAGCGGCAGCGCTGCTCCCAAAAATTGTATTTGCTAGGTACAATTTGTTTGCCATAGAAAAATTTTTGGGTTGCTACATCGAAAACAGTTGGAAAAATGGTCAGAATATAGCTGTAAGAGAGGCTGCAAATAAAGCAAACGTCTACATTTCTTGAGTTGATAATTCAAACTGATTTTATTAGGAGCGGACTCCGATTTATAAAGATAATAGCGTAGGTAGCTAACATCAAATCTTATTCTAGACTTATAGCTAGACCAACAGAGTGGTCTGTTTATCCATTAGCAAGGGATACATTCTTCAGTGCGATAGGGGTGAACACAGAATTTGTGGATCCTACGCATGGATTCAAATAACATAGACATATAGTCAAGTGTTTTGTCTTAGGCCCATTTGGCCGCTTTATTTAAAGATATGCTGAGATCTCACGCAGGGGTTCAGATTACATTACATTATTTGTGTTACGCTCAACCTGCCGCTATGTTTAAAGTCATGCGTACATGCGCTAAGCAGCATATTAGGTAATGGTCTAATATGATTGTCTAATATGATTTCATACAACGATTTAGTGAACTGCAGGTTTTTTTTTTAACTTCTTGCAAAGGCCCAGCAAAGGATAGGCCTTGTAATCTGCATAACTGTACATTTTCTTATTATATATATAATTAACATTACAACAATTACACCAGTTCACAAAATAAAAAAAAATAATTGCTCCAAGCCTGTTGATGCAAAATTCTGTTAGAGTTGAGTCCCCAGATCACGAAAATGGCTTTAATTTTTTTTTCTATGAATACGTTTTTTTTTTTTAAATTTTTTAAAGTTTTACACAAAAAAATTCTGCTCATTTTACGTTTCTCATTTCATAGCTCGAATTGTAGCCAACCAATTTAGCCGTCGAATGTTTTATTTTACAGGTTATGAACTAACCTTTCGATTTTTATAAAAATTTACAAAATTAAGTTGAAGTAAGATAAAAATTAAATAATCCAAATTTAATGAATAGGTTAAGATCTTGACCACATCTCAACTAAAATTCAGGAGTAATATCGATTTGACGGGGGCGCTCTTGTACATAATACTCCTGCTTTATTTTTTCTGCAGGAAAAAAGATTTGTTTTTATACCACGGTTTGAGGCCGCAACGCCGTATAACCCATTAATGGTACCAATGACCCTAATCAAATTAATACATTGTCTATGTACGTATATAAAGGCGATTATTTAATATTTATTTTACTTCAACTTAATTTTGTAAATTTTTGTTTATTTAACGAAACTTAGCTTTTTTTCATAGCTAAACCCGACAGTTCATCACATCTAGCACAGTTAACAGACTATATAAAGGCGGTTTCCAACACTGTACCTTTAATCTAGTAGACATCTGACCTAAAATTTTAAAAAATTTCTCAATTTACTTAACTTTGAAAATCCACGATAAATCCATTTTTCAACGGAATTCTGGAGTTGTAGGCCTGTTTGATACCTTGGTCGATCAACTTTAGAAAAAACAAGTTTTGATTTTTCAACGGAATTTTTTCGAGTTTTTAGGATGCTAGCAGCATGTTAACATTTGAGTTAACAGATTAACATTTCCACTTTTTTCAAGTTTGTCGACCTCTAGCACACAAAGTACTTATCCAATATACATAAAGTGTACTCAAATCGAAAGGTTAGTTCATTACCTGTAAAATAAAACATTCGACGGCTAAATTGGTTGGCTACAACTCGAGCTATGATATGAGAAACGTAAAATGAGCAGATTTGTTTGTGTAAGACTTTAAGAAATCTTAAAAAAAAACGTATCAATAGAAAAAAAAGATAAAGCCATTTTCGTGATCTGGGGACTCAACTTTACCAGAATTTCACATCAACAGGCTTGGAGCATTTTGAGTGTAAACTAATGTTATCAAGCATATGATTAAAGAGGTAAGGCCAGATTCGTGATGCACATTTAACCCCTTTAGTTCCGTATGGACTTCTTTTAATTGAGCTAATTCCTTTGATAATCTATAAATTTCTGCATTTTGATTTAATGATTTGTTTTCAAATGGGCTCCAAACGATTTTTGGTATATCCGTGATATCCCCAACATAACCTGATGAGAGCACGTCTTGCCTTTCTGATTTGATATTATATTGGGCTACTAATCTTATTGTCTGTGCGAGCTGTGCAATCAGACCTAAGTGTTAGAACTTCTTGCTCTTGCAAGTTGACTAATTTCATTTTTGAATTTCCGCATTGAATTCTTACTTTAGCATTATAATGAACCTTAAATAGCCAAGTGCTTTTTGCTTTTAATTCTACCCAATACGATTTAGCTGGTCTACCTGGTTTAAGGGGTCTTAACTCACATGCTAAATCATTGGCATTACTCCACGGCCAATTTCGCTCACAAACTCTTCTTTGAGCCTGCCATTTTTTGCATTTATTCCGCGTGGTCTGTCATTAAATGATATAAATCAGTTTTAAATGATATGAATCAATTAAATGATATGAATCAATTTAAAATTAAATACTCTGAACTT